>JAOTQP010000403.1:6498620-6551628 GCA_026413545.1 Cichladusa arquata | reverse complement strand
TATGTGCCAGGAGATAAGGGTCACTGCCCCACCCGGCTGCAACAGATGGTGACAGAATACACATTTCTGGCCACATCAACCCAACACACTTATGCCATTCTTTTCCAATAAAATTGAAGAGGGGAAAAATATTACTTCTCTTGAGAATCGTTGTGGTTTTTAGCTTGTGACTTGTGCCACGTTATTGGTGACTCCTTCAAGTCAACACATTTAAGTGTTGATTTAAGTAGCCTGTTTTACAGCACGACATCAGATTACCTCATTCATTCCTGTTTTGCTGTTCTCTTCTAGGTGCTAAATGGGTCATTTTCCCTGGAGCTGGTCAGTGAGAAGTACTGGAAAGTGAACAAACCCATGGAACTGTACTATGCCCCCACCAAGGAGCACAAATAAGGGCTGGGAAACTGGGATGGAACTAACTCTTTTTATAGCTACAACTTCTTTAATATTAAAATAAGGCATCACCAGTATCTTCATGGACAACACACGTGGTGCCTTCAGGCACTCTCAGTAAACTCAGTAATATGACTAGACAGTATTCTGGGCTGTATTTAATTTAGTCTTTGGGTTGAGTTTTTTGGTTTTTCCCTAGGAGACTAAATGACCTTCTCCAGTGCATTCCAGTGTTTGAGATGCTTTTTTGTTCCTAATGCATGATACCTGATCCAGTGTTCCAGTTTGGAATGGCTTCGTTTTGTCCAGGTCAATCTGGATTTCTTCTCCATTGGACACAGTAGCCTCTGTGAAGTGTGGAGTGTTGGGTGGCCAAGGAAGTCTGTTCAATAGTAGCATATGCCAAGGAATGTGTTAAATGTTGGAATTTGGTGACTGTTATCCATCTGAAGAATTGATTGGTAGAGAATGGATTTGGGATAGTCTTGCAGCAAGAGGTAATCTGATTCCCTAGGAAAGGTTCATTAAGACATTTTCTTGTGAATGAAGGTGAATGGTGCATCTTGTGAGAGGTATTGCTGCCCATGGCAGGGGCTTGGACTCAGATGGTGTTTAAGGTTCCTTCCAAGTCCAGCCATTCTGGGATTCCAAAGAGAGCTGCAGTGGGAAAACTGACACTTTAAAACCTTGCTGTTTACTGGTCTTAATTTAATACTTCAGTGCAAGGTGCTTCATCAGATTGGTTTGGTTTTGTTTTTAATGGCTACTTCAGTCAAAAAATACCCAAACACCCCAAACCCATAACTCCTTATCATGCAGGACATGCCAGTCTTGATTCCTGCCTGGCCCCTCCTGCAATGTTGCCCTATCCTCACAGCTGAACTGAAGGAAATCTGGATGTTTCATAGCCCTGCTCTGTTCCCTAGAGCAGGATCTGTTGTGAATGTGCTATAAAGAACTGTCCAGAAAACTTTTTTGTTAAAGCAAATCCCCCAGATTCCAGCACACAGCAATCAAAATGCTTTGCTTTGGGGAATTGTGCCACCTCAGCAGGGACCTTTTCCCAGTGTCAGTGTGAGTAGGGAAGACTTTGACTGTAAGCTGCTTCAAGATTCTACTTTTGTTCCTTTGCCATAGCTTTAACAAACATGGCTTAGCACTTTGGAAGACAACTTCAGTACTTGACAAAGTTTACCATTTAGTGTCTTACATTTAGGCCTAAGTTCCCCAACATGGCAGTGGGCTGTGCTGCAAGGCTCAGTAGCTGCTGGTCATTTGCATGTGCAGCCCCTGTACCCTGGCTCTGGACCTTGCTGTGGCTCTGAGGGGGTAGCTTGACCTGCCCCATGTCCTGTCTGAAGGGAAGCTGTCACCACGAGGTTCCCTTTGCTCTGAGACTTGCTGATGAACCCTCCCCCTGTGGCTCGAAGCAAAAAGAGTTGATGGTAGGTGGGAAGCACCAGGCTTTACTCCACAGGGTGTGTGTGGTTTACACTCCTCCTGTGTCCTGTCTGGACTCCTACTGGCTTTGGCATGTGATACAAAAGTATTCTGCTGCTCGGGGATTCTCCTGGGAAGGCTTTGCCCTTCCCTGGCTCTGGGCTTTCCTAGCACTTGTAAATAGTGTCCCTTCTGGCTGCTGTTCAGATCAGCTTTATCCACTGTGGAAACTGCACAGGCTTCTTTGAGTAACTTAATTATTTCCTCTGACTGGAAAGCTTTGGGCTTTTGTGACATGAAATGAAGTGTTCAGGCCCCAGAGCACAAAGGGGCAGCTATTAGGGACCTGTTTTTGCTGACTTTGTGAAGCGTTGCTGTATAGACTGTAGTGCATGTCCATGGAATATAATGGGGGGTGGGGGAGTGGCTGTGCTAAATGCTTTAAAGTTACTGGGGAAACTTCTAGATTAGTGCCAGCATCCCTCCTGGGGAGAGCTGAGGGGAGGGATAGTCCCTTAAGCAAGAGAGGTGTTGTGAAGCTGAGCAGTCTGTCTAGGAGCTGTCACTTTGTCTCCAGTTCTTTTGAAAAGCGTGGGAGAATGTGAAGCTTTTATTTTCATGTTGTAGTGAATTTCCTGAATATTTATGTTCTTTAAATATTATATATATAATGTAGCTGTTTGATTAAACCATTGATTGCACTGTGACTCTTTAGTGCTATAAACTATTTTATTTTCAAAATGCCATTACTCTTCCTCTTTTTAAAGCCATGTTCTTTTGTAAGTACCTAATGTGTGTTACGTACGGGTAAGCCTAATATCCAACTAAAGTATCTCCTATCCAACTGAAGTCCCACTGAAATGCTCAAATTGACAATAAAAGCAAAAATGTTATCAACAACCTGTTGGGAATTGCAGTGCTGCTTCCTCTTGTGATTAATAAAGGACCCTCTTTGGGCAGTGTTTGTGTTCGTGCTCCAGCTCAGCTCCACCCGTGGTGGCTGTTACAGTCCCTTGAGAGCAGCTCAGCTCCTAAGCCTTAAATGAGAAATAGGGGCACACAGAAGGTATCAGCTCTTCCACTGACCTGTCACAGGTGCTGCTGTTCCAATCAGATCCTGCAGCTTGAGGAAGGGGATGAAGAATTTTCACAGCACTCAGGTTAAACCCAGCAACTCTGGGTGCATTTAACTATTAGGCAGCTTCAGTCAATAGCAGCAGAGAGCAGCTGTAATGAACCCCTTGAGCTCAGGTGCATTATTTAGAGAGATCAAATTTTGTTCCTTTCCTCTGAAGAGCTTAAACTCCCAGAAAGCTTCCTTTAATTGCAGCTAAGCAGGAAACACCCCATGGGTAGGAGGACATGTCCCTCACATACTGAGCAGCAGAAGTGACACTGTAATCCCCATACTGGTAACTGGATCATACTGCACCACATTTTATTGTCTGTCCTCTGGCATTTATTCTCCAGCCTGCTGTTCAGCTGATGGCCTTGCACTGATTTCCCTCAGGCTTCCAGTAGTTGATCAGTTGTGATTTTCTATTCAGGACAAGCCACTTGCAGAAAACCTTGGTCTAACAAAGATCTGCTGAAGGTCTGTCACTGGTGCCTGGCACTGGGTACTGGCTGCTCCAAAAAGTGACAGGGAATGAGATGTGACCTTGCCACCACCTCCTGCATTATCCTCACCTACTTCCCACTCTGTCTCCCACTGTAACAGCCAACCTGGCCATGTGGATAAGTGCAAGGAAGAGCAAGATGTCCCAAGCTCCAGACTGAAACCAACAGTAATGTTCTGTCAGCTGATTATGGCAAGACTGACCCTACCTGGTCAACAGCAGAGACAACTACTGAATAGGAAGAGAATTCCCAGAAGACTGAGTTACAAACACCCCTTCAGCTGGTCCTGGGCAAACCACGATTGCAACAGCTTCTGTTTATCTGGCAAAGAGCCCAGATTGTACAGGCAAATCTGAATTTCACTTTTTCTGCCCCTCCAGACAGTTGCCTTGGCTTGGAAAAGGTATTCAATACCTTCGGCTCCTTAAAAGGGGCTGCAAGAGTTATCAAAAGTATTGCCCACAAGGGCCTTCAGTTAAACTTTCTTTTTAACCCACTTTACTGTAATCAGAACAATCCTTTGCCCCAGGTAACTGACTTTAGGACTGCTTTTATCCTACTAACACTGAAGTGTATTACCTGCAAGCAACATCTGCCAACTCTCTATCCACTTAAAAACCCAAAAAAATGTCACTAGGGAACATGAAATTCCCTCCTTCCATTTAGCTTTCCAATGTGCTCCCAGGTGATCTTTGGAAAAGAACTGTAAAGCACTACATTTTTGAAATTAGAGAATAACTCTCCACCAAAGCAATCTGGAATTGAAAGGAGTGGAAGAGGCAGCAACTTCTGGCCTGACAGGAGCATAGGATGTTTTGCATCATCAGGAGTGTATTAGTCATGTTATTTCTATTGTAAAGTTTCAGAGATGGGTAAGGATAACAACCCCTCATATTCTGCTCTTAGATAAACCTAACACTGGGGCTAAGGCTGAACATGAAACTTGTGAGGAACAGCCACCACTGTGACACCTGTTCAAGTGGAATACACAGAGATACAAGAACCAAGTGTGGAGGAAAGAAAGGACAAAGGCAAGCTTGTTTGGCTGGAATGCTGCCATGTATTTAAGGAAACCAGAACTGCCAACACCTGGCAGCTTTACTCGTTCACAGAAGAGATCTTAGCTCAGAGTTACTATTATTTTGACAAGTCACCACAAAACTTCACCTGAACACCCACTGTAGTCCCTTGTCCCTTTCTGCAGCACACAACCACTGTAAGCTCTGAGCAGACAACTACCTAGAGTGACTACACAATTCACTACGGTTCAGTAACAAATGGAAATTCGGTAGCAGCCGTGTCACTGCTCCTTCCGTTCTCCTGGGATCAGCTCCTGCCTGGAGGCAGAACCCTGGAAACACACCTGAATGCAGAGTAACGTGCAACCTGGAGCTACAGCTGCACCCAGGCAGGACTGCCTGGCTTTAACTCAGAGGGTATTTTATACTGTGCTGTTTTCTTACCTTAACATGCCCTCTCTCTGGATCATAGCTGGCCAGGTTTTAGGAATGATGCATTTTAGGAATAGGCTGTTTCACAATAATCTCTTATTCCAAAATGCTGAACACTTTTGGCCTGGTCTACCCTTCCAGGATGCTGTGCTGGCAGTAAGGCTTGGGAAGCAGCCTCCATGCCTCAATGTGAAAAGGAGGTGAATGTAACAGCAGGTAACTCCACAGCCTTCCCACAGTGCTGGTTTTGTGACCACAGCCATGCCAGGATCAGGGCTAAGTTCTGCTACCTAAGTCTAAACTGTCCCTTCAAAGTACAATAGGCAGCTCAAAATGGTCAAACTCTAGCTTGGGAGGAAAGGAGTGGCTTACTGGAACAGGGTGTGCTAGAAGTCTGTAACATCCTGATGAACAAACCATCTGCATTAATCAGCACAGTGAGTGGGGTAGGATTGTGTGAACATGGTGGTGAAGACTCCAGACATATCATCTTCCACTGACTCAGCCTCCTCTACCTTGATTGCTGCAGCAGCTGGAACCTCTTCTCCCACCTGCATCTCTCCAGGGAGGTGCACAGGGCCTTCTGCCTGAGCCCCTACGTAGGTGGCAGTGCTGTACTTCATGAGAACAGTCTTGAACTGTGCCAGGGGCGCGTTGGTGCGGACGCCCATGGGGTCGAAGTGGGTTCGGCTCACGCGGTATCCAGCCTCTGACAGGTAGCTCAGGAACTTGTTCAGCCTGGGGAGAAACGCAGCAAAACCAACCCCCAGCATTCAGAATGGACCTGGTGCTGACAGGGCTGACTCAGAACAAGCTGTGTGCCAGTGTCAGAGCCCACACTTACTTTGGCATGTTCATGCCCTTGATGCTGTGCCGGTGGATGTTGTAGTAGAACGGGGGGTGCTCGGCGCTGTGCTCGGCCCGCTGCCGCTTCGCTGTGCCACGCAGCACCTCCTCGCTTTTCCTCTTCCCTGCACCACAACAAAAGCCCTCAGCACTCACAGCCAGCCCAGAAACGCCAGCAAAGCCTCAGACAGGGCACAGAAAACAAAGCCACGCAGCAACTTCAGCTGCGTGCCAGCTTTTTGTAAGCCAGTGTTTGCAGAGGTAAAATCTGGCCTGAATTTAATCAACAGGCCAGTTGTACCAAGGAAATTAAAGCGGCCTTCATAGAGTACTTGGCATTCTGCTTTTACCAATAAATATGATTCTAGATAAAGATAAAATAAAATCTGTACTAGGTGGGAAGAAACTCCAGAGTGCAGGACTCTGTTAAATGTAAAAAAAGCTACACCGAAATGCTCCACTTACCTTGTACCAAGTAGGGTTCTGCAGAAGTATTTGGTGTTCTAATATAGACGCCACACTCCTCTAGAATACAATTAGAAGGCAAAATTAATTCTACTGTAAAGTGGCAAAATGCTTTAATTGCGCAGAAGGAAATAATCCAATTATCTGATAATGCATTCAACTCTATGGATACACTGCTGTTAAGTAACTTAGCACGGATCAGTATCTCCAAACATCATCACAAAGCCAGTCCTCTCTGTAAACAGGCTGCCCCTTTTCTTACCTTGTTTGTTCTCATCACCAGGATTGTAGGTAGAAAAATGTTTGAGAGTTGTGCACTCTGATTCACAAACTAATGTCTTCAGCAGAGGCTGAGCTTCATCCAAGCCATACTTCACAGCCTCCAGGAGCATCCTCCTGAGGAATCCAGTGTTAAAGAGAGATCCTGACCTACAAAATGCAAGAGAAGTCAAAATTTAAGGCTTCTTAATGGAAGCCGCTCCAAAATTCTCTTGCCCAAATTGATTAGCAATTATGTTACACTGAACTGATTTTTCTGCAATGACAGCAACACTGGTCTTGTTAAAAAAAAAAAATCAAGATCTCAAGAACAGTAATTTTATTTCTGCCCTATGATGTTGAGAAAGTCATTCAACCCCCACAAGAACGTACTGTCGATTGCCAACCATTTTTAATACTGATTTGAAATGGCTAAAATATTTAAAAATATTTATTATTGTTTCTACAAATATTAATTAGCAAGCAACGTAGTATTTGTTACCATCAGCACATGTAATGATTTAGTCAATAAATTCTCCACAAGTATAGAGTAACAAGAGTTACTTAATATTTGGCAATTAGAGGAACACAGAGGCAGGTTCTCCTGTGCAGGACATATTCCATAAGTGCACTAAATGTGAAATTTAAAAAGTGTTACTATTTATTAATTGGTTTGAATGAAAAGAAAACTGAATACCCCACTAAATTTAAATTCACACTCGGTTTCCTGAGCGCCTCTTGATTGCTGTATCTCCTTTTGTAGTGCTAAAATAAAAATTGTTATGGTATGAACAGCTGAGCTTCAGAGCTCCAGGACCCAGAGTGACTCTCCAAATGTGTCCTGTGATGTGAACTTACCAGAGAGGACCAAGAAGCACTGCTGTCTTCCCAGGCATGCTGCCATGGCAGTCACAGGGCAGCTGCTGGTAAGGGTTTTCTGCAGCAGAAAAACAGCATTTCAATTGTTTGGAAATAGCCAGCCATGCCTGTGTTACTGCACAGACAGAGAGATGCAGTGGGAGCTCATTCAGTGAGGAATTTGGAAGGGCAACAGCAGAAGTGTGACACTATTTTAACTTCTGCCAAGCAGCTCATTTATTTATAATAATAGTGAGTTTATTTATAATAATAGTGAGATTTAGTGATGGATGACTTGATCTGTAAGCAGTGTTAAAACCCTGAAGAAAAAAAAAGCAACATAACTTCCCTATGTGTCCTTCAAGTAACAAGTAAAATATCTGCCTTCCTACCATTACATAAGCAAATGTCCAGATTAACAGTAAGTGACAACTAAAACATCATAAACATCAGCCAGTTACATCTGCAAAACACAGTCCACCAACAAGTCATGTAAGCCCTGTGCAACTAAGGCATTAAGCAAACAATTAATTTACAAATTAAGATCTTTACCACAACACTGTACTCAACTACCCATCCTCATCCTTAAAACTCTTACCTAATTTTTTAACAACTTCTTAATACCAGGCTCATTGCATGCTCGTGCATCTGACTCTGAGCAGGGCAAAGACAGCATGAGTTGACAGCAAGCTATCCAAGAGCGTCTAACTTGGAAACAAAGTTTTAGGGTTTATATTCATTCAAATCAGCATCTCCAGGAGTGCAATTTTTGTCTCCTGCCTCTGCGAACCTGTCTGTGGACAGCTCATTAACAACAGCAGGGGAAAACCAGACTGCTCAGTCCACTGCATTTTAAGGAACTGAAATGCAGCAGAAAAGCAATCTGACACCAAAAGCTATCCAGCTGCTGCTGTCTGGAGGAACCCAATAGTATCACAGCTACCCCACATCTAGGGCTTTTCCCAAAGTGGCAGATCCATGGACATTATCAGGCATCCTGGCAGCTCCAGCAGGCTGGGAGGATGTCCTGTGTAGAAACAAATCTCCGACTAGCTTGGGCTGGAAGGGACCTTAAAGCCCATCCAGTGCCACCCCTGCCATGGGCAGGGACACCTTCCACTAGCCCAGGCTGCTCTAAGCCCTGTCCAACCCGGCCTTGGACACCTCCAGGAATGGGGGAGCTACAGCCTGAGCTATTTCTGCTACAAATCCAGTCCATTTACAAGAAAACCCATGCAGACAACTGATTCAGCCCATGGCCATGAAGCACAGTGCCCTCTCCACCTCACACATGCCACTCACTGTCACATACAAGGGAATTGCTACTATGGGATGTAAATATAAACAAGGCACAGAACAGAGAGACAAAGTGCAAAAGAAAAGCCATTTACCTTCCATCATATTGCCCTCTTTCTGAAAAACCCTCTCTTCACACCACTGGCAGTGGATGAGGTACCGGACCTTCCTTGCTGAATCATCCGCAGGGGTTGGGCCCCGCAGAACTCTGACCACCACCAGAACAAAGTGCTCCAGAGCCACTGCCAGCAGCACTTCAATGCCTTTGTTACAGCGAGCTGCAGCTCTGGGGAGAAACACACACACAAACCTAATTGTACTGAACTCGGCAGGCAAACACTGCCATGGACACCTGAACCTGCTGTGGGGTTCTCGAGCTCATCCACTTCCTAGAGAGAGGTACTGAAGATTTGAGAGATCAGGAGAAGTGTTCTTTCTGAAGTGCCTCATCTCATGTCCTTCCCGGCAGGCCAAGCAAATCCAATTTTACTTCTTTTTATCATAGCTAGAAATAGCTGCCACCTGCATCATCACATGTGCAGGGAGAAGAAAGGGAAATCTAAACATGTTCAGGTCAGCATTTGTGCTCTGGCATTCTCAAAACCTCTAGTGATTTCATTTCCTCCTCATCTTTCCCAAGCAGCTGTCCCATCCTCTTGCCTGTACCTTTTTTCTCCAATTAGGTTTTAGGTCTTCATTTATTTAATGGACTGAGAGTATCTACATGCACATAACTGATTTTAAAAGTCAGTAATCACATCCATCTTTTGAACCTCAAGTATGAGGATCTGCAGTGAACATCAGGTTCCACTGAAGCAAGTGTAACTAGATGCTTAGCTAGAAGCCCTTCATGCAGTTTATTTTGTATTTAGGAAGTCCTAGGGAGCTCTAAAATGGCAAAATTGATAGAGAAATCGAAGAGTTTGCAAGTCTAGGTGGCTTTTTTTCACATTACTATCCCACTCCCCTACCCTACTGATGCATTTTCACCTTGCCCAGTCTCTAATTATTTCTAATAATTACCCAATAATTTTTAGCCTAATTGGAAATGTTTCAGCAGTACCTTGTGACAGCAGCAATTACAGTCCTGGCTGCTAGCTCCTTGTAGTACTCTGTTCTGACAATATTGCAGCCATAGTGACGCTGGGTCACGTGCTGAGCCTTGGCATAGAGGGAGCTGATGTCTGTGGATGTCAGTGACACAATCCCAAGGTTTCTCACATTTCTAAAGGCAGAGTCCAGGTAATTCACAGAAGTTCCAAAGGGGTCCAAATGGCTGAAAATAAAGGATGTACCAATGAGTGTCTATAAATGCTCCAGAGTCTGGCTTTACACTGAGGAAAACACTGTTTTATAACCTTCACCTATGATCACATTTGAAACAGAAAGAAGGAACAGGACTAAAATTTCCAGCACTGCTTAGATCTGGAAGTTAGTCATTAATAACACAAAAAAATCCCATCCCTTATTCTGATATCTGTACAGGGTTTGAATGTATGCATCTATATACCCAACCTGGAAGAATCAGCCTGCTTTATTCAAAGTTAATATGCTGCAAAATGGATAAAAACAAGAGATGCAACAAACAGCATTTTAAACTACAAGAAGTTTAAAAAAAAACCCCAAAACATATCTGCTATTTCCCTTCAACAAACAATGAAGTTATAAAAATAACCCAGCCTGGGTTAAAATTTTCATGTATATTTATAATCCATTGTAATCATTAGAAAGACTAGTATTTTTCCAGCACTTTCTAAAACATTTAAGATTAAAGTTCTGTCCCCACACCATTTATGTAACAAAATTACATTTCAAGTGACTGTTGGTTGACGCTTTTATCATTCCAACTTTTTGAAATAATCATATATTGGGAAGTGGGGTATATCATTACCAAACCAAAAAACTGACAGAAAAATTCAACACTTACATAAAATCAAATGATCTCAAATGCATGACAACATTGGCATCCATCTTTGTCACCTCAATGGTGTCACTATTTTCTTCTCCATTCCCCACAGTTTCATCATCTTCTTCCTTAATGTTCAGTTTCACCTTCATTTTGTTTAAATGACAATTTTCCTTAATCATTGTCACAGAATTTTCATTACAATCATTAATTGTAACTTTCACAGAACTTCCGAGGTGCTTTGCCCACTGCAATCCCATGATACCTGAAGAAAAACAGAATTTAAGGACATTAAGACAACGGATTTTAAGAAGACCACTGAACTTCAGTATTATTTACAGCCCTTTAAAAAGCCTTAATACAGCTTTTGACAGCTGTCTTTTTGTATGGGAGCTCATGACTCCCTACTTAAAAAAATTATTGTGTACCTCACATTATTTTTGAGTATGTGATGTCAGTTATGAATTTCTGCTGCTTCCTCCTATTGGATATTAAGCAAAATATTAAAGAAATGGACTTTACCAGTGGCACCAAAAGCATCCAAACATTCAATGGGTTTGCGCTCCCCAGCAAGCACGGCCAGTGAACAGAATATCAACTGCCTGCAAGATAAAAAACAGCCAGAGCATGTAAGCTGAGAGAACATTTTTACTTTCCTTTCCTTATCTATTTCTCTTTAACCTATTACTTAGTGGAACAGTGAAATATTTAAGCTGAACGCCACCTTTTACAGGGAAGAACTGTAAATCAAAAACCTCAGCTATGCTGAAAAGTTGAATTCTACAGCGGAGAATTCTTAAGGTAAGATTTAATAAATACAGGATAATACTTAATTACTTCAGAAACGACACTATTTCACATATAGTGTTCTTGGGTATAAATATTATTTGCCAAGAAGTTTTCTGATGAGAAACTCCTTTCTCCTACCCTCTGAATAGAAGTTTTGCTTTTCAAAACACTCATTTTTCACTACAAACTCCCCACCCCTCTGACGCATCCTCCCACTCCCTGCTGTCTCACCTGTTGAGTTTCATTTTAGGATTAAAATAGGAATCTGTTTTCTGGGGCGTGGAGTGGTTGGGAAGAACCTGCACATCTGTGGCTGACTCTTTCACCACTTCGTAAGACGACTTGGGAGCACGAACTGAAACAAGTAATTGAGGCAGAAGGAAAGAATCAGTGACAACTGGAATTAATAATAAAACAGTTGGTAAATTACACTGAAAAACTGCTTCCATAAAGCAAGAAGTGTGGGTTATGCTGCAATCCAACCAGCACATGGACCAGTTTACAAGGATCGGGGGGGGGGGGGAGCAGGCAACAATTCATCTTCTAATCTCAAAAGTGGCAAATAAGGATCACACTCTACCACAAATTTTTTCTCCTACAAACATCAGATTCGTTCCTCAGCTGGGCTCCAATGTATTCACTCCAGTTTAAGAAAGCCAGCCTCTGAGCCCGAGGGTTAGCACATTTGTTTTGCATGTTTAAACATAATATATTGCTAATTAATTAAAAGCCTGTTAACATAGTCCTGAATGTGTCCCAATAAACTGCAAAAATCCCTGAAAATCCTTGATGTGTTTTAAGTTATTGAACAACCCCACGAAATGTGCATAAACAGCACAAGCACACGGACAATTCCAGCACCAGAGCTCTGTGTAAACAGACTGGGGCAAAATAAGCTTTCAGATCTGACAGCTGTAAACACAGGCTGCCATTCCTCTGAGCAATTCATCCCCAATCTAAAATGTACCTAGGAGCAACCAGGAAAAATTTTTATCAACCTTCTAGTGCTCACCCTGCCTCTCAAACGCACACATGGTGTATCTGCTCCACCTTCAGGGGCCCCAAGAGCTGCCAAGTGCCTACATAACACAAAAACTTGGGATTTCTCCTCCCCTGTGAGGAAAAGCCGCCTCGTGCATTTTGTAAAAAAATGCTAAATGGGCCGTTCTTTACTCACAGCTCTCAAGGGAAGCACAGAGTGATCAATGTATTTCACAGCACAAAATCTATAAAGATATGGAATATGGTACTACTATCACTTTTCAGACATGCAAACTGATGCCCAGGCATTAAACTACTTGCATTCCAATTATTTAAAATGTTTTTAACCTAGTTTATGCAAGTTTAGAAACCAAAGTCTCATTCT
Organism: Cichladusa arquata; assembly: GCA_026413545.1. NCBI lineage: Eukaryota > Metazoa > Chordata > Aves > Passeriformes > Muscicapidae > Cichladusa > Cichladusa arquata. The sequence goes on along the minus strand of JAOTQP010000403.1, from coordinate 6,538,940 downwards.
GGACAAAGCGAGGTAGGATTGTAATTTACTGAAGAACTACTGACACCTCTATCATGACTCTCTGGGACTGAAAAAACATCACCTTGTTTTGGGAACTCAGGCTGGTGCAGCCTAGATAAAAAGCAAAGGATTTGCAGAAAGATTTACTCCAGACTTTTTTTCTGTGGATACCATGTCCCTCACTCTTTTGCAGATACACAAGCTGGTACTTAGAACATTAAGGGTGAGGGGAGTACTAGTTATCTCAATAAGAACACAGGAACTGGTCAATGCAAGACTACATCACAACTCTACTACACTTCTGATGAAACAAAATTTCTGAAACATTAAGGGCAGATTTTTCATTAGAGAGGCTAACTCTGTTTCTGTATTTTTCCTGTCTGCCACCCTTTATCACAGTTACTGAACATGGTATATGACAGAAAAAAACAATGTTTCATGTCAGCCAGAGCTCACCTGTGATAAACCTTGACTCAGTCTCCCCTTTATTCACATGACGATTCATGTGACCTATCATGTCAGTTCTTCGTCCTATAGTTGCTGAGCAGATGATACAGTGGTAATGAGCTCCCACCTTTGACAATGTCTGTAAAATAGAGTCTTTTATGTAGTTTCAGAATGTATAAAACATGGTGGAAGTAGAACTGAACACAGGCATGTGAGAAGTCATCTGTCTGTTACCTCTAGACCACTCAAAATATCTGTAATCTACAGCCAGAACTGATGTAGGCAGCTCCCCCCACAACAAGAGGAGTAAAACCACATGCAGTTACCCAAGGGCTCTACCACACATCCTGGACCAACAAGCTTTTGGCATCACACACAGAGGAGCAAGATGTGTTTGGCAACTAAACAGATCTCAAAAGTTCCCCTCAGTCACCCACTTCCCCCACTTTGTACAGTAACAAGAATTTCTGTAATTCAGCTTTTTTACCTGGTCTCCAACAAGGTTGGGTTTTACTGGCCGACAGGATAAGTGACAGATGCACATTCTGTACCCTGGAAAACAAATGCCATCCCAGAACAGTAAATGAACAGCATGTCTGTGGCCTGCACCACATGCTCTTGCTTCAGATTTCACAAGACAGCAACAAGAGAACATCACCAATTAGCTGGTACATTCTTTCTCTGCACAGGGAAATTTATCAGCCAATTATACATTTTAAACTTTAAAATGCAAACAATTTAAAATTTATTAAAACAAGTCTCTGGGCATCTTACAAAGCCACACCAAGTCTCCAGTTCAAAAGTACCTGTGAGTCTTTCATAAAAACATTGTTACCTGGCTAAAACACTTGTGTGAAGACTCCTATAAACATATGTTCCACAGTTAAAGAAAACCAAAATGAGATAACTGACACTCCAGTTGAAACATCTATAGTTCAGCTTTACCTTGCTCATTTTTCCCACAAACCCACACACTTAAATTTTTAAAAAACATACGCTGCTCACTCTATTTTCTTTCCTAAACTTCTTGCAGGGATTTTAATGCATCTTACAAGCAGATCACAGAGTTTATTAAAAAACAGTTAAAGCTACTAAATACTGAAACTACATAAAGATTTCAAGTGTTTATCAGAACCCACGGAATCTTTATGATCCACCAAAACCGACCACCCATGCGTGCCTGATTATTACTAATACGTAACTAAAACTTTCATTGAAGTAATTTTCATTACAAACATACTTTAAATTTTATGGTAATTTTCAACTGCCAAGCAGTTATTGGTGTTTTTCTAAAGAGAAAAATGCACAATTGTAACCATTTTGGCTGGAGAAGAAAAGAGTTATTTCACATTTACATTTTACCTCCCACCTCAAAATTCATTCTGTCAAAATATGATTCGAATTCACAGCTGGTAACAAAATGCTTAAGCCAAGAGGAATTTTGAAAGATGAAACACAAAACATACCCACAATTTCTTCTAGTATTTACTATTCAAACCCAATTGCCATTACCTTCAAATTCAACAGAAACCTTCCAGTGCAAATTCTGCAAGTGACGATGGAGTTTGTGGCTATAGCAAGCTTTGAATTTCTCCTCAGGACACAAAGGACAAGGCTTCTTTTCACCTGAAAATACAATTAAAAACTATGAGAAACATGAAATGCAATTACCACTTGTGTTAGCTGAGATGCAGGCCAAGTAAAAAAAGGCTGAAGGCAAAATCAACAAGAGTTAGAGATGAAATCCTCAGGGAACATCCTATTTCATGCACAAACTTCACATTTATGAGTTGACTCTTTCTTAGAATATGGACCAAAATCACTGTAACTTTAAAACTCATTAACTTCTACAACCTTTGGATTTTGGTTTCTTGCATTTTTCACTCCAGCAAGACCAGGCTACATATGAGACACAAAAAGCAAATGCAAGGCTGTGTAACAAAGGTATTGAAGCCCTAGAAGTAACAACCTAAATAAAAACTAGCTGAATGTCAAACAATCACTCAGGCAGAATTTAGCAGAACAAGAGAATAAATCATAAAGCTCTTCTTTATAAAACCCCTCATTTTTAAACATCATAAATATATGTAGTGTGTTAAAGGTAAAAACTAAAGGAAAATGTAAATACCTGTAACACAAAGATCTGTGTTCAGGGATGCTGTGGTGGAAAACTCACCTTCACTCAAGTCAGCCAGCTTCTCTAGATCAGCAAGGTGTCTCTGAATTGAAATATGTTTGTCTAAAAAAACCCAAAAATATTTAGAAGTTAAACATTCTTAGTTTAAAAATTGCTTTTAGCTTACTGCTATTTTTCTATGCAACATTTCAAATCTAGCACTGTTAGAGAATGACTGCAGTAGTGATTGGAATACTTGTTTTTGTCCTTTTACTTCCATGGCAGCAGGAATGACTGCAAAAATTATCTCCAGAATAGTTATTTAATAAGATCCATATATTTTCATATATTCCTACTTCCTTTCAATACTGACACACAAACTTTCTAAGATAGAAAGACCCTCATTAGAAAAGAAACAGCTGAAAAGATCAAGTCACATTCGCTTCACACCTGGTTTTACTGCTCAGCATCGTTAGTGAATGCAAATCATGCACAAAAGCACTCCAAAAGCATCATATGAACAGACTGGCAAAACTAAATATCAACTACAGTGGACCAAATTCAAGAACAATTATTCACTGTGGAGCCAGGATACATTAAATTCTGTTTTTTCTTTCCATTAGTAAACAGCTTAATCTTTAAATCTACCACCTGATTTCTCAACGCTCAGAAAATCAGGCTGAAATCTGCTTTATTTATTCCAGAACACAAAACATCCCAGTCCACTGTAACACAGATTCTGTAGCAACTTTAAACTTCACAATGTTTTTACAAGGATAAGTCTCCAGGTTTTCTTATGCCAGACAAAGCAACTGATAAACACGGTCAGGATACAGAGGTGAGTTTTAAAATGAGATTTCGCACATTCCCTTTACCTTTCCTCCCTAGTATTTCTACCTTTCCTCCAGCACATGACACAAATATTAAGAGTTTATTAGCAAACCTCTTGGGTAATCAGATGATACATCCAAAATGTTGCTATCAGATTCCCTTGGGCGTTCTTCCTCCGCTCCTTTTTCTTCAGCTTTCAATTCTGGCTCGGGAATTTTCACATCAATGTTGTTGTTTTTCACTTTTTCGGAGACCACCAAACCATCTTAAAACCAAACAAAAACACAGTAAGTGTCACTGATGTAACTGAACTATACAAGCACGTTCATTTGTTTCCAACAATCTGGTGCTGACTACAAGCATGAATGAGGAAAAAAATTATGTAGGAGAATAGCATGAGATGAATTTTCACTTCAATTATCCTTGGAAACCACTGTGGAATGATGTCAACCTGGACAGCTGAAACTATTCATACATTGGCATCAGACGTTTAAGGTGAACAAAAGAACATTTACACATTATTTTCTGGCAGGATGCTCTGAAGCAAAGCAAAGCAGGCAAGGAGGAGCTCCAAATTCTCCTGACAATTTACTGTCAGCTAAAAAAGTCTGATAACAGTCTGGAACAGTTTAGTTCATGATTCAAACAATACAAAAGGGACTAAGGCAGGAATTCGCTATCAGCAGAGGCAGTGAAGAGGGTAAGTGCTGGTGCCATCAGCATTTGCAAATGAATTACTTCCTGGGGCAGTACCTGATGGGCCTGGTGAAATACTTGAAATATTTCAAGCACCTAAAGAGGCTGAGAGATGGGGCAATAAAACGATGAGAATAGTCAAACCCAGGGAAAATAACTGAATGAAGAGATAGAATTCCCCAGAACATGTGATCCTGTGGTCCAACCCCTCTCCAAGGAACATAAGGAAGCACTAGGAAAGGATGCAAAAAGCCAGGTAAATCTATAAATATTGTCCTCCTCCCAGCAAGATTCCAGGGAACAAGTGGGACTAGCAAAGTTTCAATCACGAGTAACAAGAAATAAAACTGGCATCACTTTGCAACTACCAAGAAGCAACAGAGCAGGCCAAGGCTTTTCAGCCTGGATGGGACAGACAGGAGGAGGAGACAGAGCACAAAAGGCAACCACACACTGTCTATCCCAACACAGAAACTGGGATGCACCTCTTGGAGAAAATACAGACCTACAAACTGGTTTGTGCTGGAAGTTATTTCCAGAGGATGCAGGAATGTATGGTTGTTCTCTGGATGCAACAGGGAGCAACCTGGGATAGTGGAAGATGGGCTTTAAGGTTCTTCCAACTCAAACCCATCCATGATTCTCTGATTCTGCTGGTCTTCCCTATCCACCTATTCCTGACCACAACTTAAGACAGGCTGGAAGGATCTTACAGCAGTTCTTCAGGTTCCCCTAGGCTACTTTTGTTTGTTTTCATTTAAACATTGCTGTTGGGTACAAATATTTCTTATTATGAAACTTAACAGAAAGAGAAAATTGAAGGAATACCTCAATACAGGGGCTCAAGAAACTGAAAAAATAACCCCAGAAGCAGAAAGCAAAATTATTCTGCCTACCTTAAAATCTATCAGGAGGTGCATTGCTATGCAGAGATTGTTGCTGTGTTCCTCACAGACCTGTTTTAAGCCGGCAACTCACCTAAGAAAGATTTGCATGGAGCCTATTGCTCCATTAAAAATTGCAGGATTCCTGGTGATAGTTTTTACATGCTTTATTAATATAAAGATAGAAAGAAAACGAGCAAGTAAAAGCATGTTTGGTAAGAAATCCCTAACAGCTATTGATTAATTGTGGGAAAAATGGAAACAATTATAAAAATGCATAATGAGAGCAGTGACAAAAACCAGCAGAGTTGGACAGTCTGCATCTTCAGAGCACGTGGAAAGGTTAAAATGGTTGAAAAGGATAATGTATGCATATATGTAAGAAAAAAAATCTAGTTAATATGTAAATATACAAGGAGAGAGGCAAACTTTCACACTGAACAGCGAAGAAAAGCAGGCTGCTACTGAACCAAGACCTCCGGATTTTTTAAATGCCCACCAGAAATCACTGATTACGCACAAACAGAATAACGCTTTAGACAGCCTAAAATATCCTTACACAAGAAAAAGAATTAATTAGAAGAGTCGGTTACCTCGAACCGTAAGGCTGCAGCAGCAATGGGCTGGCAGCAAGGGCTCACTTGGGGAGCTGGAAGCACAGCAAAACCAGTTTACAGAATCCCAGAGCGGGTCAGGTGGGAAGGACCGCGGCGGCCCAACCTCCCTGCTCCGGCAGGCTCGGCTCTGAGCATACGGTGCAAGCGCGTTCAGGTTTAAAAAACCGCGAGCAAAGATGCGCGGCCCACGCCCAACTTCGGGCTCCCCACGGGAGCTCACGGAATAATAAATGACCACCAAAGGCAAAGTATCGCTAGGTTTGGGGAAGAAAGAAGCGACAGGAGCGCGGGTTCGAGCGTAGCGAGGCCGGCGGGCACACGTGTGGCCCCGCTCCGCGCTGGGAAAACGGGAGAACGGGCAGCCTGCGCCTCCCAAGGATCCCGGCGCGGGCGGACACGGGAAGCTGCCCCGGGGTGCAAATTCAAACCCGCCCGGGGTGCAAATTCAAACCCGCCCGGGCTCCGCATGGCGCCCGCCCGTCCTCAGCCCCGGCACGGAGGGCCCGGCTCCCCCCGCCCGCCTGCTCCCCGCCCGCTCTCACTGAGCGCCGCCGGCTCGCCGCCGCCTTCGCGGTCATGGTCACGGCCATGGTCACGGCCGTGGTTTTCCTCCTCGTTTTCCTCGTCCTGCCGCTGCCCCAGCGCGGCCTCCGCCGCCTCCAGCGCTGCCATGTTCCCGCCGCGCAGCCCGCACGCCGAGGGCGGCCCGCCCGGCCGGCTCCGCCTACACTTCCCAGCCGCGCCCGGGCCGGCCCGGCGCGCACCGCGGCGGAGGAGGAGGAGCCGCGGCGGGCCCGGAGAGCCGCGGCGGGCCCGGGGAGCCGCCCGCCCGGCCCTGACAGCCGCCGCGGGGAGCGGCCGAGCGGGTGAGGCGGCGCCGCACGGAGTCCTGTGAGGGGAAGGGAAGGGGCGTGCGGAAGGGAGAGGAATGGAAGCTGTGTTGGCCGCCCCCGGGCTGTCGCTCGGAGGGAGTGAGGCAGGCGGCTGCCGCCCCTCAGCCTCCCGTGGAGAGGCTCCTTCAGAGCGCGGTGCTGCCCGCGCCTCAGGGCGGAGCCGCTCCCGGCTCCCCTGCTCGGGTTTGGGCTCTGGGAATCGGCTCCCGGTGAAGCTCTCCGCAGCTCCCCTGAACTTCCTCTTGGTTTGTGTGGATGTCACTGTAGTTCCTCCATCCTCGGGAGGGGCCGAAGGCGGCAGTCACACAGTCGGGACTGCCTTAGAGAGTCACAGCTTGAGCTGCCTTGGAAAACCTCTCCAAGCCCGACGAGTCCAGGCTGCTCCCGATCCCCACCGTGTCACCAGCCCTGAGCAGTGAGTGCTCATCCAGGCCTTCCTGGGGCACCTCCAGGGATGGGGACTCCAAGCCTTCCCTTCCAATGTCCGATGGTTTTAAAGCTTTATACGACTCAGAGTTAAGGATGCTTGTTTCTCTTTGTTTGCTGGTACAAAATAGGTGTCTCTGGAGAGGTGTAATCGCTGCCCTTTCTGCTCTAGTGTTCCCTCACATGTGAATAATTAACCCTGTTGGGATCTGCTGTGGCTCTGTAATGAAAAACAAAAGAAGACTATTAAAGTATTTTTCTCTCTATGCAGTTAAAACTTACTTTTATTTCATCTGGACCTAAAAACTTGACACAAGTAATAAAGACGACTTGCTTTTTTTCATAGGATTTGAAGATGTCTAAAAAGAAGCTGAAGAAACTAGCTGGAAAGGAAGTCTCTTTGGATGGCCAGGATGACAAAGTAGGAGCAGAAATATTACTTTAATTATCTTAATACAAACTCCTACATTTGAGAGAACGTGAATTGTTTAGTAGCCTTGTGGTAGAAAGATGAATCGAATTTAAAGTCATAAAAAACAGCAGAGTGGTTGAGTTGGGCAGATAAATGTGTTTTTCTTCAGAGACTGTGAGTAGTGTGGGTATTAGAAAATAAGGGACATTTTTATTTTAGTGTATCTTTCTGTTTGAGGAAAGTTGGGTTTAATACTGGTACTAAAACCAGAGCTGTTTTCTTGGACTGCACCTTGCATCATATATCCTAATTTCCTGATTAACCACAAGTTGTACTTCACAGCATTTTGGTGAGCGACTCTCAAATATTTTCTTCTGAGACATAAATTAATGACCAAAATTCTCAGCATATTCTAGTACATACTTGTATCTAATGAGTCAGCTTTCACTGAATCACTTGTAAAATGCAGGTGCTATGCTACAGGAGTTGTCATCTTTCTGTTCATACTTGTGTGGAGTTTCCTATTATTTTTTAGTGTGTATGTCCCCTTCTGACAAGTTATTCACTCTCAGAAGTTCAATACATAGTTGATAAATCAGTAGTTTAATATATCCACACTTAATTTTTAATTAATCCACTTTAAATTTTTTTAATATATCCTCACTTAGATTTTTTTTTTTCCCATTGGATTTTGCAAGGAATATGTATAAAGCAAGAGAGCTTTTACCTGTCTTCTCAAAAATTTTTTGTGAGTGTTAATAAATCAGCATGATTGTGGCCTTATAAACTGAATTATTCATGTTGGAAGCCTTCTGATCATAGAGAAAATGTTGTTCAAAGTCAGATGTTTGTAACTATTGTTTCTTCCCCTGAATTCCTTACTATTGCTCAATTTGTCCTTTAAAATTAACTTGTCCTAAGGTGCTTTATAGTTTTGGGGTTTTTAACTTCTTTAACACAGAGGGTAAATACTTGGTTTAATACCTCATACTGTAGCATATTGCCATTGCTAATGCCTCACCAGTTTGAAGAATATGGCTTTAACAGCAAAAAAACCAAGGAAATCTCTAATAGGAGCAAGGGTCCTGCAGTATGATCCCAGCATGGGTGGGAAGTGTCTTATACCCCAAACTGATAGTGCTGGGAGGAGAGGAACAGTAAGAAAATTTGCTTATGATGATTAAATTAAGTGAAAACTTTTGAGAAAAGGAGGAGGTAGGTTGAAAAGAAATACTAAAAATGTCATGAAAACTCATGGTTGTCAGGGAATAGGCCTTGAAGAGAGAAATTAATAATTGAGCAGCTGGAAATGGGTTTGTTATCACCAGAAGTTGTCCCAACAGCATCGTGAGCTCCACCTACCCCAAGGGAGCTCCTTCACTTCTTTCCAGCATGTGGGGACAGCAAGGGGGTGCATGTGACCCCAGGGAGAGCCTTTGGAATTCTCTGTCATTCTGTTTTATCTGTTGCTGGTATTAGTCCTGCAGCTCCAGAACCGACCACAGGCAGAAATTCTCAGAACTACCTTGATTTAGGACTCTCCTGGTTTCTGCAAGCCTTTGATTTTGCATTAAGTGCTCTCTAGTGTGGAAGTAAACCAGCTAAGGCCTCCCTAGTAGGAAAAATCACTGCAGCAGTGACCTAATGGCCTCACTGAGTCAGCACGCCCCAGTTATTGAAGGAGTGAATTATTTGTGAAGAGATGAACTGTCTGGAGCTTCCTTATCCAAAATAAGCCATGTGTTACTGTTCTCTGTTGTAACTTCCCACACCAGGCTGGGATTTTGGGAAAACTGAGTTGTATATCCCAGAGGTGTATAAAAACCACATGTGGGACACATGGTTTTACCTGAGTGCCTGTGCATTGATCATGGTAGGGATGTTGCTCAGATCTGTTGTAGTGGACCCTGTTGAGTCACATTGTAAGCATTAAAGTGCTTCATGATTAAATCATTCAGTGCTGCTAAACCATTTGCACCCTTATTTTTGCATGCACATCCTTGGCACCCTTTGACAGTGTTTCTCTAAGCCAAACCACCCAGTTTTGATGTTATCTTATGAAGGGTTTTTTTTTAACTGCAGTTTCCTCTGTAAGCCTCTGAATTTTTTTTCTTTCAGAACTCTGAAGACACAAGGTCTTACAAGTACACTGTGAAAGGAGAAACAGAACTTCAGAGGTAAATTCTCAATCTGTCATTAAATAGAGCTACTTAAGAATATAACAATTACAGACCACTTAATGCTGAACTGAAGATTTTTTTCAACCTGTTTACCAAATAAATTCTGTTCAACCTGTTCACTGTCACTGTAAGGCTAGAGAGAGGCAAAAAAATACAGCAACATGGGGTTCATTCAGAGAGCAGAAGAAGCCATTTATTGCAGAAGTAGGCACATCTTTAGAGACTGGTTCACAGAACCAAGGATAGAATCAAGCTCATTGTTCCAAGGAAGGCAACACCTCTTGTAAACGTGCTTTTACCAAAATATCACGTTCCTCACACACTCCTCCTGTCCACAACACCTGGTGCTAAACTTTGTTATTAATTCTTTCCCTTCTTTTTTCCTTTGAGTAGCTTGGGAAAACTCCAACTGCTTTTTTCCCTGACTCTCACCAGCATCCACAGTTCATCATATCTTTCTTTGGATATTTTAAGCCTAGTGTACAGTAAATATAATTACTGAATATTTTCTCTGCTCTTATAAGAAAGTTTCCTAATAATTTTTCATATCATTCATGGTTTCTGTAGAATGTTACTATATTCCCCTCCCTTGTTCCTTTTCCAAGTTCCCCAGTTAGTGCAGGATAAACAGTTTGAAAACTGTGTGTGTTTTGGCACTGTGTGACCAAGCTGACCTTTTAGGTGACACACCTCCTTTATCACTGAACTGCTATTAAAACTTATCTGTGTGATAAGAAGAAACTCAACTGTGTGAGGTGTCTCTAAAACCAAGTGAATGCAGAAAAAGCTTTTTCTCCATTTTCTTAAAGCTAAAATGGCTGCAAGTGGGGAAAGGTAAATCCAAAAAGTGCCATATCAAACTATTTTGAAGGACAACTGTTGCTTCAAGTTCATATTTAAGAATATGGTGCTCATAAATGCTTAGCTCTATCTCAGTCAAATGCAGGTGCCTTTTTTGTTGCTTTTTTCCATTAACTAAGCTAAATAACATTACTTTCTGCATAATGTTTCTGTAGATCCAAACCAGAGAAAGATAGGCAAGAGAAGAAGCGACACCACAGGTCACATCATTTTCACCATGGAGATGGAAGATCCCAGGAAAAATCTCCAAAGAGAAGCAAAACTACAGATGGTTCTTCAATTCAAACTGAAAAGCAGAAGAAAATAGTGATCCAGTTTAAAGCCAAAGAAATCAAACATGGCAAAACCACCCGCACTCCTGATGTGGTGACTGCCAGCAAGGAAAGAAGTCACTTTGATGGAATAGAAGGAAAAAGGCTCTGGCACAGCTTTGAACTTCAGAGGGACAAGGCACTGAAGAAAAAGAGAGAGAAAGCTGAACTCCATAAACTCAAGCTAAAAGCAGAACAAGCTATGATAGAAAAGTTTAAATCCTCTGTGTGCGAGGTACCACGTAAAAAGGCAGAGGGCTCAAGAAAGCGTAGTGAAGATGTCAGAATTCCCAAAAAGCCACTTGAGAGCTCTGCAAGGACTGGGCATGGTGATAGGCCTGCAAATAAGGAGCCAAGTGCATTATCTAGCTTGTGGGAAGAAGAGGAGGAAGAAGGCTATCAGGACTTTGCTGTGAAAAAGAGGTACATGAGTAAACACAGACCATCACGCTCCTCATCTGAGACTCCGCCACGATGGGACTCTCGGAAGCACAAAAAACATGGCACTGATTCTCCTAAAGCTCCTGAGCACTCAGGAACTAAACAAGGAGACTTGGAAGCCACAGCATTGTGTTTTAAGCAGGTAATGAGAGCCCCGTTCTTTGTATTATGTAGATGTTTCAGGGTGGTTTCTTAGTGGCAGACAGATTTGTATGAGCAGACTGTCTTCTTAGAGAATCCAGCCAGGTTTCATAGCTAACTAGGTGGATTATTCTGATCCCAGTGTAAACGTTGTTTCCATGTTCCTCAGCTAAATGTTAAACAGACCAGAAGAGTAAAGGTCTTGTATGTTGGGACTGTGTCTGCACAGATGCTTCCAGGGCTTTGCTTTGCTGCTGGGGGTGTAGAATATTTCAGTTTAGATATAAATCATCTGTTTTTTTATTTTCAGCTGATACGGTTATTTCATTTTTTGAATGAATAAACTGAACCAATGAAAACTTGTTGCCAGACAGAGCATTGCTAGCAGAGTGATGCCTGGAAAGCTTGGGGTGGATGTGGGGCTAAATTGGTATGTGTGTTGCAGAACTTCCCTTTTATCTGTGGCAGGTTTGTTTCTAAGCTCAGCTTGAGGTGCAGATCCAAAGCCGAACACAAGCTGGATCTTGGGCATGGGTTTTTTTTTTGCTTTTGGTCTTGGATAAATGCCCAGCATCTTTGGAGACTCCAGTTTGTGTTACTGTAGTGTGAGCATTTTGTGTGAATGCTGAGTTATTACCTGCAAAGCTGGGGAGTCATAGGCGTTGGAAGGCACCTCTGGATGTTATCCAGTCCAGACCCCTTGCTCAAGCAGGGTCAGCCAGAGCTGCTTGCCCAGGACAAAGGATAGAGATTCCACAACCTCTCTGGGCAGCCTGGTCAAGCACCTTCAATGTATAACAAAGTGCAGGGGTAAATGTTCAGATGGAATTTGCTGTGTAATCCACTGTTACTTATTTAAAAGAAAGCCATGCATTCAAGCCCTATTAAAATGATAGTATAGATGCTAATAACTGTAGTTTATGTTCCCTGTTCACTTGGGAATACCCAGTGTTCTCTAAAAAGCCCTCTAAGACATGTTGTTCTTCTGTTCTGCTTGTTTCTAGAGTGCTGAGGTCCCGTGCACGTCTGACTCCTACCAGGGAGGTGAGGTCAGAAAGCCTCTGCCTGTCCCAAAGGTGAGTGAGGGACTTACTTAACACTGTAGAGGGCTGTATTCCAAAACTCCTGATGTGGGTATCCCTTGTACCTCAGTATTCCTTGATATTTTGTGATATTGGTATGGTCTGTATTTGTGGTGTTTTTAATTCTCCCTACAGAGTTCTGAAGACTTTCCACCCCTTCAAGACAGTCAGAACGCAGAAACAGACCAAGAGGTTGGTAAGACTTTCATTTAACACTTCTGTGTTGTCTTAAAGACCAAGGGCATTGAGGTTGTGTAGCAGCTCCATGACCTTTCCTAGTATTTGGCATTGTTGACTCATGATCTACACTCAAATGTGGAGCATTTATTTAAAAAACTAAGCAAACTGGCTGCTAATCAGGAACTTTCTGAGATAGAGAGTGTCTTTCTGTTACCATGTGCTACAAAAGGGCCTTCATAGTTGCTCACATGCTCCAGCTATCTCATTTTTCATCCCCTAATTTTTTAGTTGGAAGAGAGACATATCTTTTAAGAAGTGCCTGTTAAGAAGCTTGCAGTTTGTGTAGCAAAAAAATATAGCAAAGTTTTGGAATACCATGTAGAAAGGTCATAAATCTTTCTAGGCCATATTTTGGATGTCTTTAGTGGAGCCTATGCATTTCAGTACATTTCCTGTACTGACTTAAAATTTTTCAGACATAATTTTGAGGCAATTTTAACAGCTTTAATGCAAAAGTATGTTTTTGGGGAATCATTAGGAAGTGATCCCTTCCAATGGATTGCACACATGCACATTTTCTCACTGTAGATGCAGATAGTTGAAGACTTGCACATTGCTCGTGTGGAGAAGAGGATGGCCCTGTCTGTAGTACAGACCTGTGGAGAACTTACAAGCATGGAGATAGATCTTCCAGAACAGGATTTAAATATTTCTGCTGGTATGTCATGATTGGATCTGCTTTGCTTTCTAGTTGCAACGAGTAATTACAGTTATTGGTGGTCTGAGTAGGGAGCATATAACTGATTATTTCTGCTATTTTCTCTTTTTTCTTTTCTTTTCCCCTAGGGGCTTTTAGTTCTGGTCTCAACATCCTAGTGGTGATTGACACAAATATAATGATTAGTCACCTTGAGTTTGTGAGATCCCTGAAATCTGAGGATATACCAGGTATGTAAATATGTTCTGATGAGTAAGACATTGTAACAAAAACAGATGTTCTAAGAGTTTCAGGCTACCTGAAGGAAACCAGCCCTGGGCTCCTTAAAAAGGCAGCAGGTTTCATGTAGAGGCAGAAGGTACACACTTGAGAGCTTGATGCTTGTGAACCCAAACAAGCTGCATCCTAAGGAGACCTCAGCTGAGAAAGCAGAACCTACTGTGCTTGTAGCCCATGTACCTGCAGAGAATCATGGCAGATATTCCCAGGAATATGCTTGAATTCTTGGCAGTAAATAAGTCTTAATCCTTTCTAAGAACATAATTTAAGCATTTAACCTCTTACTAATGATAACTCTGTTTTCTAGTCTCCTTTTAGCATTTCTTTTTCTAGAAATATAAAACAATCTAAAAAGTGTTGAGTAGTCGGTCAGTGCTTTGTTACTGTCCTAGTAGAGGTGGCAGAACAGAGCAGTTTCTCAGAAACTCAGAATGCAGACCCTGGCTTTAATATTTGCCTCTAATATGCTGGAAAACTGTTGGTTATTGAATGTTTGCAGGATTAGGATCATGCACATCAGTTCTTGGTAGGCATATCTGGAATCTGTCAGAATGCTTAGGGTGCTTTGATGCTTTCAGCTAATGAATATACTTATTCCAGCCACCTGGGAAATACCTTTCCTTAGGGCCTGAGTGATTTTCAGGAGTGTGTCACTGTATTTCTTCTCCCAGGCTGGGAATGCTGTTGTCTTTTGTACACTGAGATGGCTTTTTAGAATACTGCAACTCCCTAGTTTCTGGTCCTGCACCAGACCCACTATGTTGAGAAGACTGCTGATTCCTGGCCTATTTATTACAAAGCAGATGGTTATTAATGCGTTTTTTTCAAAATTCTGTTCTCATAATGTGAATGAGAAAGAACATGGTTGAAGTATTTGTCATGGGGGGACCAACAGAACAGTCATTAAACTTCTGATTTACCCTGTATTTCATATGAAAGCTTTAAAGTTCAGCCCATACTTACTTGTAAATAAAACCACTGTCCAGTATCCACACTTCCTGCTCCTTGTTTAGGAGTGCTGGTTGGCAATGAACTCAAGCCCTTTTCAAGCTGCTTTTTTTTTGCTGCTTGTTTTGGCATAGTGACTGCTGTGGTCACTCAGGTGTGTGCAGCCTGGTATTCCAGCTGCTGTTTCACTTTGCTGCAACATCTTACAGCAGGTGTGTGCCAAGATAATAGCTGCAAATATGGGTTACAATGTTTTCAAAGTATTCTGCTGATTGAAATTGTGTCTCCCTTTTGTTTGCCTAGTATTGTCACTTTTCTATGTAATCAGTGTAGTGCCAGATTGAGGTTAGATTATAAAAAGGGAAGTCAGCCTTTTTCAACTCTTTTTCTAATGCTAGATTCTCTCAAGCAAGGACTATGAAAACTATTGGCAAAAAGATGTGAACTTGCATAAATGTGATGCTTGAATTGAAAGTTCTCTGTAGTAGTATTGCTCCTGCAAAAACCTTTGTTTGTTGGTGGTGGTTTTTTTCCTTCCAGGAGTTGACAGACTTACATTAATAATTCCCTGGGTCGTCCTACAAGAGCTGGACAACTTGAAGAAGGGGAAAATGTTGCAGCATGTTCGGGACAAAGCTATCCCTGCAGTGCAGTTCATCTACAAGTGTCTCAAGAGCCAGGATTTCAAACTGTGGGGGCAGTCCATGCAGCTGGCTTCTCAAAAAATGTGTAAATACACGTGCAATCCATTTGTGCTGCATTCACATTCACATTTCATCCTTGCACTTCACCTAGTGGCAACCTTAGAATTCTGATTTTAATGGAGACTTCTTCACTCTGCTGCTTGATAATTAAAATGAGCTAATTTATTAGAGCAGCTTTCAGAGTGTATCCAAGCCTGTGGCATGGCAATGTCTTCAGTGTCTGTTGTTTTACTGGTTGTTTCTCAGTTTCACCTTACCCTTGTGTCCTTGTGTGGGGAGTGTTAAGTGTACAAAGAGCACCATGAGTGCACTGAGGTGTTTGTGAGCTGTGTGCACTGCCTTTGCAGATGGGCTGAGTGATGAGAACAATGACGACCGTGTCCTGCAGTGCTGCCTGCAGTACCAGAAATTCTTCCCACAAGCTCTTGTCATCCTCTGCACGTGAGTTCCTGGGTGCCTTTAGCTCTCCTGCCACACTGCTTTCAAATCAGGCCTTAAAGAAAGAGCAGTTTCTCAAGTAAGCTCTTGGAAGGGCAATCACTCTCTTAAAAGCTAGAGCAGAAGGATATAATAAACCACTGCAATTGGAGATGGAATCACCTTCATGAGCTTGAGGCCTGAAATAGAATGCAGCTTACTCAATATTCAATTTTAAAACTTGTTAAAGCATAGGTTTCTCAGATTTTATTCTGGTTTCTCATAAAAAATATTATTGAAGTTACAAAATTGAAAAAAATATGTGAATTAAGGATTGAGATCCAATTAGAGACTTTATCCCTGTTCTCAGCCAGGCAAGCAGAAGCAAACAAGGGGTTAATCTTAGAAAGAGAGAAGCAGGGGATGGATTTGCTGCTGTTCCTGTTTGTGAGGATAACAGCTGACCTCTGGGCATTGATTCTGAATTTGATACGAGCAGGTGAAGCCACCTTGAAGGACTAATACTCCCTGGCTCTACTTGCCCTGGTCTTGGCTACAGCCAGTTCCTGCACAGTTCAGTGAGTGGGATTAAAACTCTGGGCACCCTTCGGGTTGTTCAGGTTGACACAGTGGCTGCTGAAAATGCTGTTTCAGTCACAGTATTCATAGGGTAGTGATGGTGATTTTAGGCTTCACTGATCAAAACAAGAGGTGACTTCAGAACTGCTTTTCATCCAAAAATCCCTTTATCCTCTACCAGGATATGTGGTGGGAATTTTTAGAAAGTATTGGGATGCAACTTTGTCTTGGATTTTTGAAGTAGTTCTGTTAGAGCAGAACCTCAGAGTGGCATCTGGGATAATGATTTGGCTAGCAGAATAGTTAAAAAGGGTCTCAACAAATAGAATTAACTGTAGTCATCAAATAAGATAGTACTGTCTTAGAATTATTGCCTGGTTTGCTTTCTGAGATCATAGCAACTAAGCATCACTGCTGTAGTAATTACAGCTATTGTTTTCTTAAACCTAGACCCTGAAAATTTTCAGTATGTTTCTCATTTTTACTTAATTTTCTAGTTTAATTTTTGATCTGCTTCTAATTGCTTGAGAATGAGAACTTTGTATAATGGAGTTCACAAATTAAGTTCTCCAAATACAGAATTTTTCAGTGTGCTGCTTTTATTCCTTTTTTGAAAACAAGTAATTCTTTTCTAGGGATGATAAAAATTTGTGTAATAAAGCCATTGTGAGTGAGGTCAAGGCATTCTGCAAAGCTGATCTGATGACTGCTCTGCAAAATGTGAGTGCAAACAGGCCCCAGAACTCTGAGGAGCTGCAGCAGTCAAAGCAGGGTAAGTCTGTGGAATATGCTGCTTTGTGAATGTGTAAAAATTAGTGGGGTAGAGGAAGAACAGTTGTTACTATTCCTTCAGTTTTCCTATGCTTTAAATCCTTAGGAATGTTTCTTGTTTGGGGAAGGTTTTTTCAAAAGTTCTGAAAGTTCAAGACATTAATTAAGCCATCTGTCTCAGAGTTCTAGAAAATTCAATTACGATGTATTTTTATTTTATAGGAAAAAACACTGCATTAATTTCCAGTGTTTAGAGTAATTTAGAAGGTGTCCTGAACTTTTTGGGGCCGAAGGAGGTTTTTTCATTTTTCCAAAGATACAGGTACAGCTCACAGAGCTCAGAAGTGATCCTCTTGTGCTTGCTGATAACCCTGCTGGCTGTATATGATCTAAGTTATTTAAGGAAAAAAGAAATGTGGAGTAAGGTCACTAGTGAGTAATACTCTGGGGAAATTAATCTTCTTGGTTAGTAGCTCTTAATTAAAAATACACACAGTACAAGTGGGTATAACTAGAAATACTTGAAACTTAATTAGGTGTAGCACATCTCCTTTATAAACTAAAGTGCAGTCTGTCTTTATTTATGGGGACAAGTTCTTCATGTACCATCAACATGAATTAGATATAAACTCAGCTTCAATAAATACCTTTTGTGTCATTGGTTTGACAGATACAGATTTTGGGAAGGCAAGAGGCAATGCTGGTTTTACTGGACAATTCCCAAATGTGCTTCCAGACCTTGAAAGGAACTTAGGAGAAGCTTTGTCTTGTATTTTGGAGACTGAAATGAAACTGGCATTTGGAAACCTGTGGATGGAGGTGGTTTCTTACATCATCTTGCTTGATATTTTGATTATTTAGAGGTTTGAATGTCCTTGGTATTTTATTGCTATTAATACCTGTGCCAAGCCAAACCCAAGTCATCCAGATCTCTGATACCACTGACAGGGAACAAGCTCAGTGCTCACTTCTAATATTTCATTTTATAGCAAGATTATCCTGTTTGACCACTAGTGTGCAACATGTGCAGTATTTTAATGACACAGTAACAGAGGTGCTGGTTTCTCAATGTGCAGTTTCTGAATTCTTTTTACTAGTGGCATTAAAATTCTCTTTCTGCTTTTCTAGTCAAGTAAATCCCTGCACTGTAAATACATCCTGCAAGAAATAATTCCATCATGTTCTGTATAATATCAAGGGATTTGTTGTAGGCATTTCTTCCCCACCAGAACAGCTGTGGATAAAACTGTTCACAGTTAGATTGATTCCAGTGCAGGTACAGAATGACAAGGGTACTAATGAGAACCTCTAAACATGCTTGCAAAAGTACTGTTTGCAGCAGATAAATACCCATGTACAAGGCACTTTCAGATCATCCATGCTTTACTTTAGATTCCATTTTATAGCTGCTGGGGGGTTCTTAAAAGTTTAAATTTAATGCAGATAAGCCTCTGTGGCTTTAAAAATCCCCCCAAATCATGGGATGACTGTTGTTTCCCAAGTTGCCCTGATTAGCTGCTAAGCTGTTAATGACTTCTCTATTCACTTAATTTCTTTTAACATCTCTTCAAACACTTGGCTTAACTTGGTCATAGTGAATTCTAAATTTTTCTTCAATACATGTGTTTTACTTAATGTATAAATAGTCACAATGTTTATTTTTACTTTGTAACAGTGCTGGAAAGTCAAAGGCATATTTACTGTTGTTCTTTTTGTTCTTGTTACTGTTGGCTTATGTGCACAAGTAACCCGTTAGATCAGTTTTGAGATAAATCAAAAGTATTAAGAGATTTTGAGGAATGGAGAGCCACAAATCATGAGACTGTGCATTGCTTCTGAATGAACATCACTGTTTAATCCATGGTGCTGCTGAATCAAATCTTTATGAATAGATAAATTTGTTTAAATTTGGACATGGTCTTATTTCTGAGGAATCACTGAAATTCTCTTTCAGCAGTCACAAATCATCACATTCTTGAAGAACAGAGCAGTTCTAGAATTTATAGGAGTAGGTCTAAATGAAAATCAGCCTTTGAATTTATAACATACTCTCTTCCAGATCTTGTATCTGAAGCCACCATGGACCTTAGCAAACCTGCTGAAATGTTATAAAAAACACTGGATGGCTGTTTTTGGTCATGTGGTGCCAAGGAGTCTACTTTCAACCATTGAATGTCTTTCTAAACAGCTTTATGCAGGTAACAGTCCCTGAGAAAGCTAATTGTAAACTAAAAAGCCTCCCTGTTCTGGTTTGAGTTATAGAACTGATTGTGTGTTAATAGTCATCAGTCTCTGAATTATTTTTAAAAATCAAACAATCTTTTTGCCTCCTTTGCCCCCATGTTACATGTGACCAAATGATCTGCATTTGCCAAAAAAGTATGGAGGAGCAAAGGATATTTAATTTGGTATTTGAGGGCAGGGAGGTTTGTTTTAAAAAGAAGCCAACCAGGAAAAGAAACCCCACACACCTTCCATTTGTTTAAGGATTCTTTGAGTATTTGATTTTGACAGACAGACCTGGTGAACTCCCCCAGAGGGTGCTGGGCACTGACCAGGCTCCCCTGGGAATGGGCACATCCCTGAGGGTGCCAGAGCTGCAGGAGCATTTGGACAGCACTCCCAGGGATGCACAGGCTGGGATTGTTGGGGTGTCTGTGCAGGGCCAGGGTTGGAGTCCATGATCCTGGTGGGTCCCTTCCCACTCAGGATATTCTGTGATTTCTTGGTTCTGCTTCTTTGGGATACTGCTGTTCTGCAGAATTATTTTAGATATGCCAGTTGATTCTTGTGCAAGATCCCAGGATAAATTTGGAAGACTTGGTTAAGGAGTGAGCATTCTCATGCATGTTTCTCTGAGATTGTTGTACCTGATGCTTCTGAACCATTTTGCTAGGCTTTTCATGGACTTCTGTTAAACCAGGTATTTGAGTATTAAATTTACCTGCCAACACTGTTAAGTCCTAACTTATTTTTTTCTCCCTCTTACATTAATGTCTAAACATCAGATAAACCATTAGACTCCTCAACAGTGCATATCCTGCTCCAGGAATCCAAAAAATTGCTCCATGCTTTCAGCTGCAGGTCAGACTACAACGGTGTCCTGCCCCAGGCTTATGCTGAAGTGGCAAAACTGTGTGAGACCTTTGGGGAGGTAAGGGCAGCTTTGGTATTTGTCCACCTCAGACTATCCTCAAGTTGCTCCACGTTCCAAACCTGGCTTAGATTTCTTCATTATTCCCATCATTTCCACTGATTACTCCAAGAAATGTTGCTGGGGTGTTTTCCAAATGAAGAGACCCCACCTTTAACTTTTATTTTCATGCAGTGAATATCTGCAGATACTTTTTTTCCCTAATATAAATGTGTTAGTATTGGAAGGATGACTGAAAACCATTATTTTGTCTTCGTTTTCTATTGCATTTGTATCTGATGGGCCTTAGAGATTAAACTTGCTGTTTCTCCTGACATTTCTCCCATGCTGCTGTTCTTAAGTATGTTATTTCAGCTTTCATTGTCTTTGTAGCTGAGGAAGGGACTCCCTTGTATCACATGGTTTGTGATGGTTACTGGGAGTTATCCTGACATCTTTTGTAATCTCAGAAGTTTGTCTTCACTCCCAGCTCAACTCTAAGTTGCTGTGGAGGAAATTCCAATTGTTTTGGTTTATGGTTACTGCCAGTTCTGTGTGTAATGGCTTAAAAACTGGAGTAATGAGCATGGGTGAAATATTTGGATTTATGGGAAAGAAGATAGGTCAGAACAGCTGTAAAGAGTTCTTGGTGTCTTTGGAAAAGGCTGAAGGGGAAAGAAAGAAGGACAGGAGTCACCTGTGCTGGGACCTCTGTGTGATGCAGTCAGCCCTGAAACTGCAGTTCTGCTGTCACGAGAATCAGGCTCTGTCTGAAAACTACTCAGGAAAGAAATTCCTCCCTGTCAGGATGGTGAGGCCCTGGCACAGGGTGCCCAGAGGAGCTGTGGCTGCCCTTGGATCCCTGGCAGTGTCCAAGGCCAGGCTGGACAATGCTGGGAGCAAGCTGGGACAGTGGAAGGTGTCCCTGCCCATGGCAGGGGGTGGCACTGGATGGGCTTTAAGATTCCTTCCAACCCAAACCATCAAGAGAGGCTGTGGATGCAGAGACTGTTACCAAGGTGACTCAAATAGCTCAGCCTTGATTTCTTGAGCATTGCCTTAAAAAAGTCTGTACAAGTGTGTAGATTCTGTTTTTCTGTAGTTAGGAGCCAAATACATTGATTATTTGTTTGCTGAACTGTTTTATAAGGTGAGGGCAGAGAGTGAGCAGGATTTATCAGAAGACATCATGGTTCTTTCAGAAAATGCTGCGTGTGAAAAAATGGAAGCCACGCTGCCCAATCTGCAAAGCACTGAGGAAAAAGAGCCACATCCCAGCTTTCATGTGACTCAGGAAAACAGGCACCAGGAAATCTGGTCGGTCCTGGAAGGTGTTTGGAACACCATGAACTTGTACAGGTACAGCTTGCTAAGGGGGCTCAGAGCTAACACGTAACCTTAGATAACTCTCAAACTAGCACATTTTAGAAACTGTGCTTTTTTACTCCATAATTAATCTAAATTGACCTCCCCAAAAAAATCACACAACATGTCACACAAAAGTTGAGAGCATGTGAATTTTTAAGTCAGTCTGCTACTCTTTTTCTGTGCAGCAGCTGAAATGAGTTGCCCTGGAAAATAAAGTTGAAAACTCCACAAGTGTGAGAGTTTCACATCCATGAAAATCTTGTATTTGTCCATAAAATAGCATCTAAAATCTTAATTTTCTTGTGGTTATTTTCTTTCCAAACCCAATGGAGGTCTACTGGCTTGTGGAAAATTCTATATCCTATTTTAAAACCTGAAAATAAATTTGAAATAGAAAACGTTTTGTTGTTAAGCAAAATTCTTCACATTCTGAAATGCAGAATTTATTGAATTTATTTTCTCATGTAAACTCAGAATTGCAGGAAATTACCTCTTCTTCCATCTAGATCTTTTACCATTGCTTTTATTTTGTTTTTGTTTTTTTTTTAAATCTGATGTAAACTCACTGCAATGCCATATCTTTTGATAAAATCCAAATAGATAGTGTGTTTTCTTTTTGTTGTCTTAGTCTGGAATCTTTTCCAAGGAGGGGCTCTGAGCCAGCCAAGCACAAAGGAACTCCATTTCTGGTGGTGTGTAAGGACTGAGCTAATCAGCAGTGATAACTCCATTTCTGCATTGCCATTTATCCTGAGACTGTTTTAGATACTGTGATTTATATTTGGCCTTTCTGTTTTAATAGACAAAATACAAGAACAAAACAGACACTGGGTTTCTCTGAATTCTGAGCTGTTTTATTAACTGCTTTTCTATCTCTTCTTTATTTCTTTTGAATTTCAGTATTGAGCTATTCCAGAAGCTGGACCCCAGTGCAGTGACCATGGCTGCCAAGGCCTCGTTTGAGGAGGCTTTTTTGGGGCTGCAGAAGCTGTTGGCAGCAGTGAAGGACATCCGGGAGGGCATTGGCAGGTGAGCCCTGCAAAATGTGTGACAGGCTCCTGGAGTCACAAAAGTCTGAAATATTTCAGCACCAAGCCAGGCTTTATTCTGTGTGCTTGGTGACATGATTTGCAGTAAAAATCCTGCTGTCAAGGCTGCCTGGAGCCATTGGCAGCAGCAGATCATGAAAGTATTGCAGACATGGAGATCTCTTGTAGGGAATTGCCTTCTGTGTCTGGATTTGTTTTCCAGTGTTTGACCAGTGTTGCCCCTGCTCAGGTGTAACTGGAGCTATTAATGATTATGATTAATGCATCAGTTATGATGGCAGGAACTTTTAATAATTCAGGGCATTTGTGATTCAGATGTGAGGCCCACCCAGAGAGGGGCAAAGTTCCAATAGAGTGAAGGATACAAAGTTTTGGGGCTTTGCTGTTCCCAGATTGAGTGTTCTTCATGGCAGCCATAACAACAATCAGCTGCATTCTCTCTTTGGGCAAGATAATATTCCCTCTATTCATAGAATCCCAGAATGGTTTGAGTTGGGAGGGACCTTAAAGCCCATCCAGTGCCACCCCCTGCCATGGGCAGGGACACCTTCCACTATCCCAGGTTTCTCCAGGCCCCATCCAACCTGGCCTTGGACACTTCCAGGGATCCAGGGGCAGCCACAGCTTCTCTGGGCATCTGTGCCAGGGCCTCATCACACTCACAGGGAACAATTCTTTCCCAGTATTCCATCTGACTCTTCCCTCTGGCAGGGGGAGTCCCATCCCTCTGCCCTTTGTTTCACAGCACAAAAGGAAGAATAATGAATCTCCTGGGTTGTCTTGGCTTAGTCCTTTTTTCATAGCAGTGAAATATAAATCCATTCAAAGAATTACAGTCTCTCTTTCAAACATCAATAATTAAAATATTATAAAATTAGAAGCAGAAAAAATATGGGTAGAAACATGAGCTTGAGCAGCTGACTTCTGATGAATCCAGTTTGTTGCTGGTGGGTTTTTTCCCTCTATGGAAATTGTTTCAGTAAAGCAGGTTGCTGCTCAACTTTGTTCTCTTCATTCCAACGCTTCAGTTTTTGCAACAGATCCTGAAGTGTCTGTTTATAGATGTGGTGGATGAGATGAAATGGGAATATGGAATATTCAGGATGGTTATTTTTGTATTGCAGAGGTGTTTCATTGAAAACTGTTGGTTTTCTTTGTGTGAGAGAGTTCTGTGAGAATAAAAACTCCTCAAATACACAGGCTGATTGTTGGAATGGAGTAGTTTTCCTGCCCACTTTGGAAATACCTGCTCTGATGTGCAAGTTTGCAGTAGGTGGCATCGTGGAGCAAGAAATGGGGAGAATTTGCACCAAACATTCACTGCATTGGCCTTGAGTGGAGGCATTTAAGAGAGTTTGAGAGTTCTGAGGAGCTTTTCCAAAGAGCCAAGAGCCAGGTTAATGTCTCATTGCAGTTTTATGAGTATTACAGAATATTAAAGCAAAAATTCAGAAGTTTTCATGTGATGGTTGGGGTGGGAAGGGACCTTAAAGCTCATCTTGTTCCATCCCCTGCCATGGGCAGAAACACTTCACTTACATTTGGTCTAAAACTGACCTTGTAGTGTATGTATTTTTCTTGATTTTTGAAAAAATGCCTCTCAGTGTTTTAATCTAATGGCATGATTGCAGAAAAGGGGGCACTGGAGAGAAAACAGTGAGAAAGTTCTGTCTTGAATATTTGGAGGTAACACAAGTTTTAGTGATAAAATACAACTGATTCTGTGGTACCTTCTGGTCCCTGCTGTCCAGAACAAAGAAAATACCTTGTGGAAGTTTGGAAGCTTTACCTGTAAATTATATTGAGAATTCAACTGTGTTAAAAGTTCAGATTTTCAGATTGTTAAAAACAATTAGAAAAACATGATGATGCTTTTTGAGATAAATGTAATTATAACCTTAATCATAAAAAAATACTACACCAGTGGCACTACCCTAGCTATTCAGGCTTGATGGCCAGAACATGTTAATGACAAATACAGATAGAGAAAAGGGGAAAAAAAATTGCTGTTTCATTGAAGATGTGTCAGTAACAGCTTTTGGCACATTACCCTGTTCTGGTAACTTTTGTAACACCATGCAGGTTTTTTATTTTAGCTTGGCTTCTTCCTCTAACAGCATTGGTAGCAGAGTAGTGTTTGTATTGCACAATTCTGCATGCCAGCAATTGACAGCCTTCAGCTCAGAATATGCTAACTGTATTGATTATTCTTAATTTCAAACTACATACCTTTACTATTGGTAATGAGCAAAGGGAATGAAACTTGTGAAATTTAAGCATCCAGTAAAATTGTGAGACCATTACATGATTTTAAATAATTTTGGATTGAGGATTTGTGAGTGTTCTCAGTGGTGTTTTATATTAGTATTTGGGTTGGGTATTATTTGGAACCAGTTAATTGGGGCACCTTATTTAAGGTTTCTTAAATTAACTCTTTAAAATAAAATAGGGGTTTGGATTAGCTGATGTTTGCTCCCAGCTGAATAGAACTTGTGATTCCAAGCTTTTATATGCAGCCCTAGGGAACTGGACCTTGTCTTCATGTTTCCTGCCATGTTTCTTTTAGATAAGAAATCCTTGTTCATAGAAAAGAAAGAAAATTCAGTCTTTGCTGAATTGATACAGTTATTTCAAGTTGGATTTTTTCTTTTCATCTGTTGGCTAAAAAAGAATTTTTTTTGTTCATATGCCAACTTTAAAATCACTCACAACTTATAGCATATACACTTAGATACAGGCCTCCTAAATATTTATACTAATATGCTGTCACCTGTAAAAATATTTGTTACTGACTGCGTAGGGAGCTTGAATTCTGCTTTTCTAGTATTTTGTATAAATAGAATTTCTCTCACACTCCCAATAGTTTGGAAAAACGTGGTTTAGTCAAGGGCTGCATAAACATTTGTAAATTAGAAGTGTAATTTCTTATGATTTCAGTAATGCAGGAGAGTATTACTATATCAGAACTGATTACTGAATTTAAATAAATTAAAAACAATTCTGTAGTTTTACTAGTTTTAGTACAAAATTCCACAGATGTAGAGAAACTGTGACCTCTTTATTTTTTCAGCTGATCAGTGGAGGAATTGAGGTTTCTTTTCCTTGGTGTCTCATTTGAGAATTGTCTTCATTCCCTTAGGCTTCTGTGGCAGTTAATAATTCCTGCCATTAAGTCCCAATAAAGTCTCTGGATGAAGAGCTCTGCCTTTAATCTTGCTCTGCACACAGTCTCTTTCTGGAAGTAAAATGGAGATTAGCTCTCTGTTCAGGAAGTATCAGACATTCCAATCACTATTTGTTTGATCTTTGTGGTTTTGTGCATTTAGGTGAAACCTGAAACTGAACTTACCTGCAGCCTTCTCTGCTGCCAGGTCCAAATTGAAATGTTCTGTGGTGCCAGTTTTAATGACAACTGTAAGAAATAAAGCTCAAATAGAGCTGGAAGTGGGCAGTGCTCCCCCAGGGGCAGGGCAGAGCCCTTAGAGCAGTGTGAGAAGCAAAAAGGTTTCAAACACGGGGTTGTAAAAGCTTTGAGCCTGTAGAGCCAGAGGAGCCAGCAGGGGCTGGCAGCTGAGACACTTCTGCAGTGACAGAAAGCACAAGCTTGGCTTTGGGGAGTTTCCCAGCTGGCTGCTGTGGAAGCAAACCCTGGCCTGTGCTGTTGGCTGTAAGCCCCCTGGAGCCCCTCGTGCAGCACAGTGAGGAATTGGTGATGAACCACAGGGAGCTTTGGGGATTCCATTTCCCACCTCCTTTGCTTCCTTGATATCCAGGCAATGAGGTTAAAAGGGGCTGCTAATGGGTGAGGCTGCCTTTTCTCCCATCAGATCCCAGCCTTTTAGATGGAGCTCTGGATTTATAACTGGGTAATGCTGTGTGCCAGCCCTGCCAGCCTGAGCTGTGACAGAGGGACAGCTGAGTGGGACAGGCCCTGGGTGCAGGCAGGTGTGACAGGGGATGGCACACAGTCCCACCAGACTTCCCTTGTCCCTGCCCTCATGGGGCCTTGGAGCAGCTGGAAGGCTGGCCTGCTGTCACTGCCACTTGGGTTGTGGGCTGGGCTTTTTCATTTCTACTTGATCAGTTCATTTCTGCTTTCCAGATAGGCTTTGCTTTCTCCCAGGTCTTCTGTGCACAAGTAAGGAACCACCTTTTGAACTATTTCCTATCCATTTCTGTTTCTTATTGTATCTTACACATTGTGTTTGGCATCAGATGAGTGACAGGACAGGAGATAAAGAGACATTGGGAGTGGTTTGGGAAGCACTTGAGATAAAACTAGCAAGTCTGACAGTCTCCTTTCTCTCTCCTTGCCCCCAAGACAGCATTTAACCTCCAGCTGGTGGCAGGTATCCATAGTAATATCTTGGGTCTTTCTATGACATTTCCTTCTTTACTTCACATGCTCAATATTTTCAGAAAACTGTAGAACCACACCAGAGTTCTTGGGTTGAAGCTGAAGTACAGAATGGGAGGTGTTGTGGTGTGGTTCTGCAAGGCTGTGCTGATGCAAAGGCCAAATGATTCCATGGGTTTCCACCCTCTGCTTTTGAAGCAGTGTGGAGAGAGGAGCAGCAGCAGTGGTTAGTGCTGTAGTGGTTACAATACTGAGGTTCACATGGCTACTAAGAACAGTTTGATGTAAAAGCCCTTTGCTTCATGGATTGCTGATTTAGAGGAAGTTCTTTAGGCATAGTCCTGTGGCTGAGGCAGATGTTTTATCACTGAAAAACTTTCATTGAAATGAGGGCAACTTGATTAAATGAAGTAATAGAAGCAGAGTCAGTGGTCATACAGACAGGTCCAGATTTCCCAGTGTGTCTTCCCTTAAAATGTCAGTTTTTCATAGCACAGGGTGGTGGTTACAGGCAATGAAAGAAAGGAGCATGAAGTGATTGAAAGCAGTAGGGAGCAGTGGTGCTGAGAAATCATTGCTCTGCAGGCAGGAATGTGTCAGTTTTGTACAGAAGAATATATTCCCAGACTGGAGCTGGTATTGCAGCCCCTATTTAACTGCAGACAGCACTGGGCTGTTTCATAAATGCTGACCTGTTGGGAATCTGTGGGGGAAGTTACAGTGCAGGCTCTTCCCTCAGCAGCTTCCCAGAGCTCTGTGTGGAGCAAGGGCTCTCCTCTCAAAACAACAAATCTCTTTTATTTGGAGCTGCCTGTAAAACTTGGAGCCAAATGTCAGACTTCTCATTCCACGCTACAAACGCAGAAACCATTGGCATTGTCCAAGCAAAGGCCATAAAATGAGGTGCAGGATTTAACATTGAGTTATTTGGATGATTAATTACACAGTTTGTTTTTCCCCCAAAGGGCTGGAGACACAGTGGGTTTGTCCATGCACCTGAGGTCTTGCAGGGATACACTTGAGTGTTTCTAGGCAGAACAGCCAGTTGGGTCCCTTCCTGACTCACATTTGGCAGGTTTAAGGCAAACATTTTGGGTACTGCTCCTTAGGACGGGGGGAAGAATGTGTGACTAATTTTTGGTGATAATTCCTATGAAAAATTGTGAGAAAGAGCAGCAGATGCTCCAGTTACTATAAATCCTGTGCTGTGTCATGGTCTTCCAGCCTGCTTCAAACACAGGGTCCTTTAACTGGGACTTTAAAACTTACTCTGTTACTTTCCTGTTTTTTTTCAATCCCCAATTAATTCATTTATAAATGAAGCTTACAGCTTTCAAGAAGAGGGAGAGGAGAATTTGGGCACTTTCCCATGGGAAAGTAAATAGAGCTTTCCCCAAAAGATTTTTGTCTTTTTCCAAGTCCAGTCATTATCTTAATCATGATTTAACTATGTAGGACCTAAAAATCAGAATCTTATCAGTATTTCTTAGTATATGTAAGGTGCTACTTGTGTTTAAATGTTGATTTTATGGGAATGAGTTAAAGCTGGGCTGGGAATGTTGTGTATCCTGGGAAGCTTTGCTGTGGTTCTGTGTGAGCCCATGGGCCTTGCTGGTGGGCACCAAAGGGCTTTCAATTAGTGCTGGGTTTCCTCCCTCCTCCTACAGAAATGGCTCACAAAAACATGGAGGGAATTTTTAATTAGAAAAAGCCTCCAGAAAAGTCCTCACAGAAATAATAAGCTCTTTAGTTCTGTTAGAGTAGTGGAAGGGAAAATTCTTCCAAGTTCATGAGTTCCTTTTTGTTCAAGTAATTTTTTTCCCTTGAAGACTTCTGACTTATTTTTTTAACTCTTTGATAGACTCTTTTCCTACTTGCTTGAAAGCCTCCCCAAACTTTTCTTTTTCAGAATTTTGACCCCAACCAGCAGTTTCCAAGATATTTGGACCCTCTATAGCTTCCTCAGAAGACATGAGGTATGACATTTTCTTTGGTGCTTGATCACTTCACTTACAGCTTTTAAGTAGCTCTGAGGTCGTGTCTCAGCATTGCATTTCCATTAGGAATTTTGATTCTTTGCTCTTATTTATTAGTTGTTGAGCATAAAGATAGATTTTGGTTGGATTTCAAGAGATATTTGAGTTGTGTGATTTGCTGAGCACTCACTTGGTATGAATGACTTGTTATTAAGAGTAAAAAGCCTTGAAAATAATATTTTTAGTAGAATATTTCTGTTTAATATGTTATATATTTCAATGCTCTGCTATGCAGGGAAATATATTTGGGGTTTGGGCCCTCACATATATTTTTGGAATTGATGCAAGTCAGAGCTTATTTCTTTTGAGATACACATATCTCTATATATATGTATATGTTTATCTAAATTAAACTATAGGGTAACTTAAGAGGGGAGGAAGAATTATTGAAGGTCTTTTAGATTTGTGGAGAAGTGGTTAGAAAATGGTGCTGGAATTTGTAGCATTAGATTTTATTTCAAGATACAGGATGATTTTTTTAATGTACTGTCTCAACTTGAGAGCCTGTTAGGGAATACATGAGCTGTATCTGCTATTCCTACTGTGTAATTGTAGCAGACATTGATAAATGACTATATTAATTCTTTTTTGTTTGTTTTAGATCAATAACAGTCTGAAATTCACTGCTGAGGAGCTGTATGAGTGTGTTTCACAGGAGCTGTACAGGTAAGTCGTTACTGCCCCCATCAGGGGGTTGAGGCAGCTTTTTCACCTGTATTAACCAAAGTACCACAAGAGGAATCATCAGGGTCAATAAAAATCTCCCTTTGTAGGATCAGTGTAGGGAAAATAAATGGGGAATTTTTAAAATTCCCTTTTTAATTGTAATGCCTGATTAACAAAGAGCCAGAGAGGACAGAAGTTAAATTGGAGATAAGGCATCAGTGCCTACATGGTGATTTTCAGCTGTTGGAGGTGAGGTGTTGGGCCCTCTTCCTCTGCCAGTGGTTTCTGGCTCATTTCTTTATGGATTTGTGTCACTGAAGGTTTGTGAATCCAGGCTCTGGGAGGTTTCTAAAAGGCAATCATAGATTTTTAGTAATTCTGAGCTGGCTAATAAAGGACAGGTAACTGGTTTGTGCTGTTGTGTGAATATGGATGAGCTGTCGCTGGCCAGGATCAGCTGAGTGAAAGGCTGGAGGGTGAATTACTCTAAAAAACTTCCCTTTGCTTGGATTGATTCTGCACCTTGAATCCTCTGTGAAGTTCAATGTGCAGATTGCAAGATCAGGGGGCAGTTACTCAGGGAGGGAGACATTCAATATTTCTATCAGCAATAAAAAGCCGTTTAAAAGCTTCACTCCCACAGGTTGATGGCTCTAGACCTGTATTGATACAGGCATAAAGAAAACAGTGTGTGGAAATCTGTGGTCAGCAGAGTAAAACAAGCACTGTGGAGACTGCCCTGGCAGCCCTCAGGCTGTGCTTGGGAAACTCAGTGATTGGGGTTTTCTTCCTTTTTGGAGGAGTAGCTTTTAAATGGTCTTTTGAGAAAGAATCTTTTGGAAACCTAAATTAGGGCGTGTTTATATGTTATCAGGTTGAGATTACTCTTTAGAAAGGGTCAAAGTCATAAGGGGGTATATCCAGATATTTATTTTGAGTTGTGAGTACAGGATATGTCAGTGTGTGAAGGATGGTTTGAACTGAACCTTCCAGAATCACAAATCTCTCCAGAAAGTGGGTGTCAGTGACCTCTCCTGCCAATTGTTCCTAGAAGGGAACAGGAGCTCTGCCTGTGGCAACTGTGGTTGGGGGTTGTAAGGAGCTCAGGTGAAATCCTCAGATTTAGCAGCTGTAGTCCAAAAGTCACTGCTTTTGTAATGCCCAACTCACAGAGCTTGAGTTTGATGGAAAGGTCCTTGAATCTTTAAGGAGTATTTGTAAGGATTCCTGTTGTGCTGTCCTGCTAACCTTTCTGTCCTGTCTCCCAGGGAGAGGCTGGAAGTGGGCTGCTGCCAGCTGGCACAGCTGGAGCAGATGCTGGAGCAGTGCCAGGCGTCCGTGCACAGGGAGGCGGAGAGCCGGGGCTGGCTCTGACCGCGGGGCTCCGCCTCCTCAGCGGGAGGAGAGGGAAGTGCTGCAGGAGCCAAAACCAGCCGGCTTTTCTTCCTCAGACGTGCTGCCTTGGGTCGGAGTTGAAGGGAAAACACAGTTCCACGTGGACATTAAATGTCAGGATTTCTGCTAAGAATTCTATTCACTACTAGAATGTTCTGTCTCGAGTGAGGGTGGATACTCAGGAGAAGCAGGGCTGGTTTGGGATGCAGCTGCTGTGCTGTGCTGCTGTGAGCATCCAGCATTCCTGTGAGGAGCTGAGCTGTTAACAGTTGTATAGGAAAACCCCTGTTTGTTTTACTGGTACTTTACAAGTCTCGAGAGAAAGGAATCTGTTGTGTCACCTGAGACTCGAGGTCAGGAAGTAGCTGAGTGCAAGGCCAGGAATGAAGGACTGACCCACAGACACAATATGTGTGTGTCCTGTGCAGTGAAGGCTTGACAGGATGTAGAATGGGCAAAGAGCAGCTACTTGTTTTTCCTTAAGGACAAAACAGGCCCCCCACCCTCATACAGGTGTTTGTCCTTTATGACTTTTCAGAGGAAAAGGGTGTTTCTCCTTTGTTTAAGCAGGCATTTTATCTTCATACAGTGGAAATCTGCTAGCAGTGCTCTTGGGGAAACTCTCTATCCTACTCTTGCCCCATCCTCCTGGAAGGTGGGCCTGGTAGTCCCTGCTCTCCAGGTGACATCCCTCTCTGGCTGCACTGCTGGTTGCTTTCCAGAACTGCTTTAAGTCCATGAAACTTTCCAAAAGCCATTTTCTAAGGCCTTTAACGCTACCTCTTCTTGTATGTATTTGTACAGAGATGAGCTGACTGGCAAAGTCCTGAAGTGTCTATTTTGATACTAACTTTTGGATGTATTTGTAAATTCTCGATTGTAAAAATGTAATTTATTGTTATATTAAACAGTGGTTAATTCTGAGTGGCTCTGTGCTGGCTGTGCCCAGGCCCCCATGCCAGGGAGGGGGGTGGAATTCCTGTTGAAGCACAGTGGCTGTGCAGGGCTGTTTCCATGGGGCTTCTCCAGCCCCGGGAGCAGGGTGGGAATGTTGGTTCCAGGGGCTGATGGGGGCATGTTGTGTCCCAACCCTGGCCTGGGAGGGGCTGTTGTGGAGGATGAGTCTTTTGTTCCCCCCCTCTTTCTGGCTCTCCCAGGCATGAGGGACATGGGACACTCCACCCCCTGCCCCTCTCCTGTGCCCACATCCATCTGAAACGTCACTTTTAGTATCACAGACTCCTCTTTGGACACCTCCTTGAAGAAAAGGACACAGAGCCAGGTCAGGGCACGCCTGTGGTGCAAGGGTTTCCCAAAAGGTACCTTTAATGTGTTTGCAGCAGCAGCAAGCAGTCAGTGCTAGTTTTGGCACCCAGAGTTAGATGTGCAGCACTACACATTAGACACCAAGTTATCCCACCCCAATGTTTGATCCATAGGAAGAGAGAAAGTGAACTAAATCAGGACTATGAGCACATACAAAATCAAGTTATTTGTGTTCTATCACACTTCCAGCTGGTAATATTAGAAAAATAAACTTAAGACAGGTACTACAACACATTTTCTTTGCCAGCTGGCAAGAGTTTAAAACCAATGAGAACCCCCCCTCCCCAAACTGTTGTACAAAGATCAGCTCACCCAGAGTAACAAAACTGCTGTACAGAAAGCACAATCTGCATTCTCTTCAAAATACTTGGAGCCAGAATCCTTCTCCCACCCTAGGAAGTCTGGGTGTGTCATGTCCAGAAACCCTGTGCAGCTCTAAGGAAAGTGGTGCAGACTAACTCACATTAATTATTGCAGCTCACCTGTGGGGGCAATCCACTGTCCCACTGGGGCTCTAGAGAAACTCCAAGGCTGTCTCTTTGTTTCAATAACCATTTATCTGCCATTTGCATTTCAACAGACAAAACACTCTGCTAAGTATATAAAAACTGTTATAAAAAGGCAATTGTAAAAGATAAGGTATTAGCAGAGGCATGTCAGCTTTTTTAATAAAAAAAATACCCATTATATCTATTTAAATAAGGCTTCTTGTTACAGATTGTTCCAGTTACTGAAGGAAACCAAGGCCTGATGAAAGAAAAAAACATTATCCCCCACAAACCTTACCCTTCCTGCCCCAAGAACACACCTCCAGGAAGTCATCCAACGTGCAAAGTGACAAACACTGGGGGAAGCTCCTGAAATGATATGCCCAGTCTAGTTTCTCTTGCGTTATCATCAAAATCTTAAAACAAAACCTTTAAAGTTCTAAAATACACAAAAAAACCCTTCATCTGAATATTTTTTCCAAAACAAATATATACAGCACATTAATATGCAATATGCAAAAGCTCTGTGTTGCTGTTGGCAACATCTATGCCCTCCCCACCCCTATTCACAGGTGTACCTCTACTGAAACACAATTACATCACTAAGCCTGTTAGTTTGAAAAGGGAATTTAATTCACTTAAAACTTGTAAATTTTGGTGTAGGGGCTCCACTCGTTTGACTCTGGATTGTAGACCTCAAGTGTGTTCAAGAACTCATTGCCATCAAAGCCCCCCACTGCATAAATGGTGTTGGCCACTGTGGTGATGCCAGCGTTGCTCCTGGGCGTGGTCATGCTGCCCATCATCTTCCACTCGTTCCTGGCAGGGTCGTACATCTCCACGCAGCTCACCGCGTGCGTGCCGTCAAACCCTCCAGCCACAAACAGCTTTCCTGTGGGAGGAAACGGAGCCACGCTCACTGCTCAGCACCAGCTGGCCCTGTGTCCCCACCAGGAGCCTGGACAAAGCCCAGAGAGACCCCAGGTGCTGTCACAGACCTTGGCCTGATCAAGGTCTGAACTTACAGACCTTGTGCTTTGGGTCTCCTGCCCATGACAGCTGATGGGGATTTGATTCAGAGTCCAAAGGGAAAAGTCCACATTCAAACAGGTGCAGCTCTAGAAGCTACACAGTGACACTTTCAGAAGAAAGAGGTGGGGTGAATGCCCCACAACCAAGAGCTTTTTGCTTTTTAATTAAAACTGGCCGTTTAGCCAGGCTCCTACTGTATGGTTTCCTGCCCAGAAAGGAGCACAGCTTTGTACCCTACTGGTAGCAGAGCAAACATGAGAGGCCCCGAGGCAGCAGCAGCAGCAGCCCCAGCCCTACCGTCACGGACAGCCGCGCCAGCACCGCGCCGCGCCACGTTCATGGGCGCCATCAGGGTCCACGTGTTGTTCTCGGGGTTGTAGCGCTCCACGCTGTTGAGGCAGTTCCACGACTCGGCCCCGCCGATGATGTACAGGTACCCCCCCAGCTCACACACAGCCGACTGGTGCCTCCCTGCAACAAAGCCAGCACAGTCAGCCACCAGCAACAGCAGCTCCAAGGGGCTTTGCTTTGGTGCAGTCTCTGGTTTGGTGCTGTTCTGCAGTTGCCCTTTATTCCCCACCCTGCCCAGCTCCTCAACAAACTTACGGATGTTAAGGGGAGCACAGCTGGTCCAAGCCTTTGTCACAGGATCAAACACATCACAGTTCTTCAGTCCTTTCTGGCCATAGGGATCAGAACCACCCACAATGTACAGCTTTCCATTCAGGGCGCACACTCCTGTTGGCACAGGAAAGAATGGCCAGTGAGTAGGAACTGGCTGAGTTTCCAGCCCCCAGTCTGGGCGCTGCAGAGGCCTCACCTGCATTGCAGCGGTTGGTCCTCAGCTCCGGAACAGGGGTCCAGTCATCGATCTCAGGCTCGTACATCTCCCCACAGCTCAAGTCATCCGAGTGGCCGTTTGACCCACCCACGACATACAGCTGCCCCTGAGAGAACAAACCAACACCCGTCACCTCTCAGCACACCGGTCAGCTCGAGAGCGCTCAGGTAACCACAGAACTACAGAGAAACAACTTCTAGAGTCATGCTGGTCAGTGTGCCCTGTTCAGCTCAGCCCAGCTGGGGTCCCACAGGCTCGCTGCCCACCCCACACACCATCAGCACTGCCATCTGGAACCGGGCCCTCGGCGTCCTCATGGGTGCGATGAACGTCCAGGTGTCCTTCTCGGGGTCGTAGCACTCCACGGTGCGCAGGCACTCCTCCCTGTTGTAGCCCCCTGCAAGCAAGAGGTTACTGGCCCCAGTTCAGAGGCACCAGCCCAGCCCAGCCCGGCGGCCCCGCCCCGCTCACCCGCAGCGATCAGCTTGCCGCGCAGCTCGGCCGTGCCCAGCCCGGAGCGCGCGTACTGCATGGGGGACATGGGCTTCTCGATGAGGTCGCTGGGCTGCAGCTCGAAGCTCAGGCTCTTCAGCAGCCGCGGGGTGCTCGAGGGGGAGCTCTGCGGGCTGTTGCGGCCGTGCAGGAAGATGACGCACAGCACCCCGTCCAGCACGGCCAGGCACAGGTACGTGTTACCTGCGGGGACAGCACACCGCCACCGTCACCACACTGCCGCCTCAAGGGGACTGAGCTGGATGCCAAATGGGCTCCGCCGCCTGTGCCGCAGAAACTTCGTTTTTTAAGGTTACTGTTTCCAAGTGTCAGAAGAAGTGTTACTTACTGACAACTATGCTTTAGATACTAAAAGACTGCTCAAAGGACACATGACAGCAACTTGAAACAAGTGCTGGGAATCTCCTTGCACACACAGAGCAAACAGCTCTGTTAATTAACTATGGACTGCCTGTCTCCTTTGGATTTTCTGGGAAAATGGTGACACACCATGGATTTATTTGATAAGGAACTGGGATGCATGTGACCCCAGTCTGGCCCAGGTTATCAGAAGTATATCAGAAGCACCCCACAAATTACTTGACTTGTATAATTAGTAAGAAAAACCACCTCAGATTTCCTCAGAGATGTGAAGGAAATCAGGGAGCAGAAGGTGGCAGGTACCCTACACCAGACACATCTGTTAGACAACCCCTGCCCGTTACTCACTCGAAGTCTTCTCTGAAGCAATGATTTTCCACTCGTGTTTAGGACTCTGAACAGTAGCATTTGGAGAAAGACTTCCAGAGGAGCTGCTACTGATCTGCTTGTGATCATTCTCACGTGGTGGCCTCTTCTGCAAAATCAAAAGGCAGCTACAGAAACCTAGCCAGAGACTACAGCTCCTTCAACCTCTGCTTCTCTGAGACACTGTGTAGCTACTCCAGAGCACACTCCTCTACCGCCTCCGCAGAGCAGCATTTATAGCACACCTATATTTTCAGCAGAACATCTTGCCTGCCCAGCAACAGTGGCCAAAACCACCCTACTCTTTTCTCCTGGAACTCACTTTATCCTGTGACTGCAGCTTCACACTGCTGGCGCTGGACTGCAAACCCCTGAAGTAAGTGTGCATTTCTAGCAGAATTTACAAATGTAAGGCAAGACCTACATGCAGCTGGAGAACTGAGCTACCACATAGGAGTTTCACTCTCAAGCTCTGCTTCTGGAACCCGAGTTAATTATATAATGCTGTTGGCAAGTGAATTAACTATTCATTTCCTGAAGAAAAACTAATTTCACCTCAATTCTTCTCTTTGCTCAGATTAGCTGTTTCTTGGATTTTACTCCCTTGATACTTGCCGCTAACAAAAGACTTCTGCTTTCTTTCCATCTCAAATTAAATTTATACTGTAGCTTACATTATTTTGCTCTATTAAGAAAAAGCTCAAAATTTCCAGTTTCAGCACAGTTGGCTGGGTTGTTGAGGCTCTTCCTGAAACACAGGAAGTTACCATGCTGTCTATTCTGTTCAGCACCAGAGTTTATGACCACAGTCCCAAGTCTGCGATGCTTGCACAGTTCCCTGGAGCCTGATCTCCATGGAAACTGTCACAAGACTTCTGAAACACCTCACCTAACTCAGATAACCTCACATAGAGGAGCTGGATTGCTAAACTCAGCTCACTGAGACAACCACCACAACTGTAGAGAGCATTTTTGTTATTTCTGAACCTTCATCCAATTAACCACTTATGCTCTTATCTTTAAATTGCCTCAGAAAAGCAACAGAAAATACAAATTTTTGTAATTTAAAAATGTAAAAGTTGCAATTTTTCCAGGACTGGCATATAGGGTTTTTTTAGTGTTAGTTCTCTCAATTGTTTAGAATATCAGAAAGGATTTGTAGAAAAACATTGAGAAGTCCTGGTCTTATTTCTGAAAATGAACTTAACGTTCATCTCTCTGCTTCTAAGATTACAAGTGGTACCCAGAGGTGGGAAACCCTGTGAAGGCTTTCTAAAAACAATTAAGAAACTGGAAAATTAGCTGGCTTTTCCTTTTCCTCTCATTTTACTTCCAAAAATCCACGGTTTGGGATGGACAGTGTTTTACACATTAGCTAAAAATTTCATGAAGGAAACTTTTTGTATGAACATGTTTCACTGTTACAAAATACTACAATGTATTTGCTTCAAAATCATAAATTTAAACCAAATTCATTTGTATAAAGCAACTGATAATTTACAACTGTTAGTCCTTTTTTATCCCTTCTATCTTAGCCTGTGTTTGTACTAAGCCACATGGTTTTCTGGAGTTCAGAAGGATTATAGCTGGTAAGAAATAAAAAAAAAAAAAAAACATAAAAAAACCTCTCTCAAAAAGCACAGGAGTGATTTGCACTCAGTCAAAGCATCAGAGCGATTTGGCAGCTACACCACCAGTGCAGCTGAACAAAAGAAGCGAACGCTGGCAGCTGAAGGATTAGAACTTGGATCTGGAAACCATTTCTGGGCCCAAATTTACCAGACACATTCCTCACTGCAAGCCAAGCAGTCCATGTTTCTCTACAGTCTCTGGGAACTCTACTAGGTCTCACATGACTTCCTACAGCTGAGTGCTTGTCTGCCTCTTCTTTCTTCTAACAGCCAGGATTGATTTTGAAGTCAGAATTAGAGCACTCTGTTTGCAAAGGCTGAGAGTCAGCCCAGCCTGCCAAAGAGACAGAAGCTGAGAGCACATCATGGCCTGCAGCAGCTCCCAGTCAGACACCTTCTCATGGTGCATTTCTCCACTACAGCACCTGCTGCCTTCTCTGCCAGCAGAACACAGGACTTCAGGTGTGCTGTAAACTGCTCCAGTCTACCTGGGGTTACCTGAGACTGACTGCAATTTGTACCTGCACAAACTGAATGTGGTCATCATCACTGCCATACACCTCAGCCTGTCCATCTAGCAGATTTCCATCAAGCAGCTTGTGATCAGCTGAGTAGTACAGCGTTTGCACCTGCAAAAACAACAACAGAACACCCATGTGGCTGCTGTCTCTGTGCTCCTCAGCTACAGGCACATTACCCCAGACACCACACTGCTCGTCAGCTCATCTCAAGCTTGCACAGTGGCAAAACTAAAAGGAAGCAGATGTCATGGTGGCAATCTTCAAACAGGGGGTGAAGGTTCCTTACTTTCTCAGCTTGAGAGAAATCTTCATTTTCCATGGGCTTCTGCTGTTTTCCCAGCACAGAAACATTAGACAAGCAAAAGGCACATTAATTTGCAGAGTTACACAAATTCACAATCTCATGCAAGCATTTTCCTTATCCCTGCACACAAGTTTTCTGCTATAAAAAATACACATATTTATCTCCATCAAAAAAGGCCAAGAGAAGCCAACAGTGGATTCTAAAAGAAAGGTATGGGACTGAGGGAAGACAACACAAATTTAAGTTCTGGAAGAAACAGTTGTCCACCACTGAAATCAGATGCAGCTGTTTCAATGAAACGCATCTTAATTTCAACATGATCAAAGCTTTTAAATGAGTTTCTCCAAGAGGAAATACACACTTGAGATTATAAGACAGCATCAACATGTACTTTTGCCTAGACAAGTGTTTCTGGGGATCTTTCGTGCTTGTAATAGCAGACTTGGAAAATTTTGAAGAATTTCACAAGATTTGGTAAAGTCTGCTTGCTGGAGCCAATTAAAAATTTTGTCTCCCCACTAATTTTGCCATCAAACACTGCCGAGGCTACATCTACCATTAGTATTCATGAGAAAAGCCATTTAACAACACACAAGTTTCAAAATAATGCATCCTGTAAAGGAGTAAGTAAACACCATTAAATCATCATGATCGTTCTCTGCCCACAGCGGATTTTCTTAGGAGCACTGGGGCAGGACTGCTGCTTCTGTACGTGTCAATACACTTGAGGCTCTTCTTGGTTCTTCAGCCTTGGTATCCTAGTTTTGTTAATAAACCTATGGGGAGATAAACCAACGGGGAGGAACAACCATTAGAAGCTTTTACCTACTGTGCATTTACAAGCAAAACCTGCAAAGGAAAACATCACCAATCTACGGCAAGTCTCAGTACCACCTCCCCAAACTAAAGCAGATACAGGCCACTCTGAGGCTACTATACAGCAACAGGGAGCAAAAAGGAAAGTGAAGACCAGACTGAACAGTGCATTCAGCTCACCTGAACACCCCCCCAGTTTCTCAGCTTAGGGGTACCTACAGCAAAATTTAAATTCTTTAGGGTCACAGTTAAAAAAGTGAACAGAAAAAAAAAAAAAAAAAAAGGGATCATCCTTCATATTGGCTTTTTGGGTTTTTTAAATATTTAATCCCAAAATCACATTTTCTTAAAGACTAACCTCTTCCATTAGATCTTCCAGGCTGCCTCCATTCTCCCAGATGCTGCGCTGTACCCAGTTGATTACCTTTGTGTACAATTTGCCATTGCTGGGTAGGCCAACATTGTCTTCCAGCATTATTTCAAGCTTGAGGGAGAACAGAAAAGATTATTTACTCTCTAGGAATTACCCTGCAGCATGCTGTACTTTACATAGTAAGCATAACTCCCTCTTTACCACAGAACCAGAAAACACCACAAGGAGCTTTCAGCCTATGGAACTAGGAAGCACATTTAAATACAATCACCTTTTACACCTGGAAAGGGTGACAGCACGTGTTCCCTACAGTTAAGGTTCATAGCAGTAAGAATAGGACACAGATCCAGAATTGTTGACAGCAGTCAGTACACCAAGGTTTCCTGCCCCCAAAAGGGAATGAAATCCTAGTTGCTCCTCAGGTTGCTTCTTGGAAATCCTGTACCATAAGGATACAAACTTAAGCTAACCTTTAACCGTGGGAGCTTGAGAAATTCCTCCTGTTCTGAAATCTCTACAAGGTGCTCCTGAATGTAGCCATCGATCTTGTTCAACAACCGAGAGTCTCCCATGCTGCTGGCAAAGTTCCGGTACGAGATGCAGCTCTGCACGTCCATCTTGGAGAGCAAATAGTCACCACAAACCTGGCAACAAAGAGCTGCAGCTTAGTGTCCAAGCAGATAGTTTTCACACATTGAAATTATCTATCCCCACATACAGCAGCAGCTGTTTTCTACCTGCAGAGTACTGATAGGAATGTTGCCTTCCACAGG
Organism: Cichladusa arquata; assembly: GCA_026413545.1. Taxonomy (NCBI): domain Eukaryota; kingdom Metazoa; phylum Chordata; class Aves; order Passeriformes; family Muscicapidae; genus Cichladusa; species Cichladusa arquata. The sequence continues at coordinate 6,498,658 of JAOTQP010000403.1, read as the reverse complement.
AATATGCACATCTTAAATTAAAAAGTCAGACATATTTG
>JAOTQP010000403.1:6465395-6498520 GCA_026413545.1 Cichladusa arquata | reverse complement strand
AAAAGTCAGACATATCTGAAAGCTACTGACATATACACTGACCCCACTTCAGTTTTTCTACTGAACACCTATTCAAAACTACTCAGGTGAGCTAATAATCCCAATTCCCTTGTAAAGGGTACCCCTGTTTGTGGCCAAGAGTATTTCCAAAGTCAAGCACTACCAAATTTATATTCGGGAGGGTGTGAATTATTCTTTTTCTGACAGATTTACAGGTTTGTGCATGCTCCCAAAACAACCAAGCACAGCACTGCTGCCACAGATCTGAAGGTAAGGAATTAGCCAAGATTCAAAGCTTGGTTTCTTACACAGGTGCACAAATACAAAATGTAACTTCAGTGAACACCCTGGCACCAAGACAGCTCAAGTGGAAGCAACACATCCAACTGGCACTAAATTAATACAGTGCTAAGGAACATCTACAGCAGCTTTATGCTGAGCACTTCTTCCACAGAAGCATCAGGTTTGGGTTAACTAACACCAAAAGGTGCAATGCTGTCAGCCTGGGAAGGCAGAACGGACTTCCAAAAGAGCTGACAACCATACCTGCTTAACCCTCTCCATCTTCAACTTCTTTGCTGCAGAGTATACATCTTTCACCAGCTCTTTATCAGCTTTTAACCTATTAAAAAGAGAGAAATTTACCTCTGTTATTCAGATTCTTCAAATCAAAGTCTATCCTCTCTCTAGTTACTGTGAGAACTACTTACTGAGCAGTATAGGCATAATTCAGCAGAACTTCAACAGCTTCTGGGTTGAGATCATCAAATTTCACGTGGGAAACCCCATGACAGTCGCTGTCAGTGTTGAAGATTTCAAACAGGTAGGGGCTGCAGCACGCCAGCACGGCTCGGTGCGCCAGCATCTCGTGTCCACATACCTTCACATCAAACACAAACAAGAAGCCCATGTGCTGGTGAGGATTTTTTGTAATTATCTTTATTTAGTAATTACCATGTTTTCACAATATGATGGCTTACTCAGGTAAGTGCCACAGTTCAAATCAATTTTTCAAATCAACAGTCTCCAGCTGAAAGTTAACATCACTTCCCTCAAAGTGCACCTCATTTGGTTTTTCTTTAGTATGCATTTTTCAGAAAAATGGGCTTCTAAAATCTCCCATCTCCCAGTCAGTGAGGCAACAGCTCCCCATGGTGTACCCCCAGGTCCCCCCAGGCACAGGTACCTGGAGGCGGACGTCGCAGAACTGGCCGCTCTTTCGTAAGGCGTTGAGTTTGGCAACAGACGACTCGATGAAGTTCTCATCCTCAAACATCAAATACCCGTTGGGAATCATTTTGGTGTTGGTCTGGCTGCATGTGCAATGGGCAAAGGTTACACATACAGCATTTTGCTTCAGTACAGCAGTACTAGCAACACACTGTTTGCAAATAAACATGCAGAGGCATTAATGGATTAATGATTTTCAGGGATTGAGGCCACAACTTTTAATGCATCCTCATCACTTCAGCAGGTACTGGGTTCAAAACCACAGGCTGAATCTATGCCAGTTCTGGGGGAGCAAGCTGGGAGCCACTGGATTACAGGGATTCCCCTCCCTAAAGAGCTCTTTTGGTAGATCCATCCCCAGCTAACATTACTCATCACCACTTTCCACTCCCTACCATCCTGGTCCAGCTGCATTTTTTGCAGACATGAAACCCAGCTACACTGAAAAATAAGAACTGAGAATTTAAAGTAGCTTGTGAAACAGAATAGATAGAGAAACATTTTCTGTTTAATTTTATGAGTAATGACTCAATATTTTAGAGCAGCTGGAAGTCATGAAAGAAAACTATGACCAACAAAACAGAGAGAATTTAATAAATTCTGAACAACAATCATGTATTTTAAGTCATCTCAAAGCTAGAACAACTTCCTCTGAAGACCTCAGCCATATACAAAGATACCACCTCAGGGAGAGTCTAAGACTGGAAAAATAATTTCAGGAAACTTTAATTTTTTTATGTGGAAGCTCTTCTATAACTCCTTTAATTGATTCTTTTTTAGTTAACCACTTTCCAAATATGAAGCTAATTAAGAATACAGAACTATTACCCTTAGGTGACCTAATGAATTTGAAATAGTATTTAAAAAAAAAAAAAAACAGATTTGTAAGTTTGAGCTGCAAACATACACGGAAGTACAGCTACTTTAAAAATCTTAAGAGTATATGTGGGATGCTATTAATGTTACTAGCAACAATGTACATTTCAATCTCAAGTTTAAGAAAATTCTGAAGATCAGACTAAATAAGAAAACTCTGAACCAGAAAAAGTGGACTGCAAAAATCAGTAACAAAAATACCAAGGCTCCTACAAAGTGCTTCCAGTGTTAATCTATCGATTTTAAATTCACTTACTACTGCAAGTATCCAACCCTAAACTGGTAACAATAAATCATCTTACTTAAAAACATCCATTTGTTGTGTTTTATTAAAAAAAAAAGACAACAAGATTTTAGATTTGCATAATTTCAGCAGAAGTATTAACTACTGCATATACAATTAATGGTATGACTTACCAAGCAAATATATGACTGTAAATTTAAAATAGCCCAATGGTATCACTGTGTTAGAACAGAGCACTTGAGTTTCAGGATCTCCTGACAGGGAAGATGTTTTTGGAAATGCAAAAGCAGACGTGTGTTTGCAGCTGCAATATGGATTCCAAAACTATCAGGCTTGACGATGATGTAATATAGTCCTTCTGAGCTATAGACATGAATTTCTTCTGTGATAATCATGCATCATAACCTGCAATAAAGGAGAAGGTATCAAGTAAGGACAACAGATAGCGCTGCCATGTATTTCACATAAAACTTGATTCATGGTCCTGACCCAAACAAACAAGTTTTTCTTCACAAATAAGTTTGGGGTTTTTTTTCTGTTTTGTTTTTTTGTTTGTTTGTTTTCCACAAAAAGCAAGCAGCCTGAAAACTTCCATATTGACACCAACATGTCTTCATGCCAAACACAAGATCAATCACATCATCATTATACCCCAGGAGACAAGAAAAGGGCTAAATTAGTGCTTAGAGAAAAAGTCAGAGGAGCTGAATCCCATTTTTAGCCAATCCCTTACCAACTCTGACCTTTAGCATGTCCTATTATCATTACTGCTTCCACAAGTAAGTAACTCAAACACAACACAACAGAAATTATTCCATTTTCTAAAAGCACCCAATCCACAAGCCTCCTACCTTTGGCTCTTCTTGTGCTCGTCTACTTATAACCTTCTTCTACCGAATGCCTAAATTTGTCTGAAGATGGATTAAGGACATGTCTGAAATGACTGGGCATGTCTCCAGTCTCTGCTTCTTCCAGAAAGATTTATAAAGTCAGGAATCACTCACTATCTGTACGACAGCTTTCTTTGGTAAAAAGTCTCTCTGCCAAGCTGGGAACAGAATCTGTTGGGTTCTGGATGAGCTCTGCACTGGCAGTGTAGACTGGGATGGCTTTGCTAGGAATTCACATGCTGGTGGGCTCTTTATACCAGGATTTTTTGGGGAGGGGAGAAGAGGAGGAGCAGCAGCAGCAGGGAGGGAACAGGGAACAAACACTCACTCTGGAACTTTCCATGACCCTGGTGCCACCTCAGGAAAATATCAATCACTTCAGTTCCAACGCTATATTTTTATCTACAGAATAAATGGCACGTTGGGAACTGGGTTTCCTAAAAATAGGTGCAGCTCATTTCTCCTTGTCAAAAACTAAAAGTGGCCCCTCCATTGCAGGAAAGAGAACCTTGTGACCCTGGTGCACGGGCAGCGCTCAGCCCAGGGGGGACTTTGGCAGGAGCAGCACCTGCCTGGTGCCCAGGCACCCAGCAGGGATTCCTGGGAGCAGCAGGGGGCATTGTCCCACCAGGGACCAGCTGCACGGGACACTGCCTCCATTCCCAGAGCCGGGCACACAGAATATTCCAGCCAGCAGAGCGAGCTCTCGCTGAGCTGGGCTGCTGGAGCAGGCACAGCCACACAGCCAGGAGAAGGGAACACCTGCTCCTGAGCACAGCAGTGTGCATCAGGAACGCAGCACCCCGGAATGCTGGGGCTCTGCAGGGGCAGCACCCCTGGACACAACTTCCTTCAACACACTGCAGTGTCAGTCTGCTTTGCTGGGAGAACAAATCTCACATATAGGTGAGATTATATAATAATAAATGAAGGTATATTCTTTTTGTAATCCTACAGGTAAGTTAAGAAGCTGACACCAAACTCTGTTTAACACATATTGTTTAATTAGGCATTTGGCAGTCAACATTTCCTCCGTTGGTACAACTGGCATAATCACTGTGATTTTTAAAGCAAGCAAACTTCTCAAAACAGAACCCAACAGCCTGGTGTCCACACCTTCCCTAAAGATTCACCACAACCAAAACATTTCAAGTCACAGAACACTAGTCAAACTATTCTAACCAAATCCCACAATCAGCCTCGCTCAGTTTACATCCCTGGGCATGTGTTGTCACATTCTGCTGTAACACATCAGTTTTATTTCCAGTATTCTAACTCTGCCACGTGCACTTGCTTAGGACCTTGAAGACCTAAGAAGGTCATCCAAAATAGTTCTGGTTTGAAATGGAAGATTTGTCTGTTAAAGTCCTCCTTTGCTCAAGACACCAACCTCATGCAGATGCATTTATGTCCCTAATGGTATTGTCCAATCTGAGTATTTAGGAATTTAAACACCTTGGAATTTGAACATCTTAATTACTGCCACAGTGTTTCAATGCTGTTGTGTGTGTCATGGCTAATATTATTACCCAAAACAGCATTAAATAGAACAAGAAAATTCACAACTTCCTATATTTTGGTTTAGAGTACTACTGCTAGAACACAACCCAAACTATCAGCCAAAATTCACTGCGAAGTCAAGAACATGGCCTATTCTTAAAGGTTATAAATAGGTACTGCAAACAAGCTCTTTCCTTTAAATTAATTTTAAAAATCAAAATCACTTCGTCAGTACCTTCCCCTCCTTGCTTATATTCCCTTTTAGCTCAGCACATCAAGAACTCGGTGACTTTTTAAATAATTATCCAGGATTTTGAATTTTTTTACACCAAGTGAGATGTTCCCAGATGGCTGTCAGCCAGGTAAAGCCTGGTGCCCCTGACACAATGACTGTTCAATCTCCATCCAAATGCACTTCTTTAAACACATTAAAGCTACAGAATTACCATCCCAGAATGGGAACAACACATTCCATTGGAGAAAATTCCTACTTGAGAGCAGCTATTCCCTGCACTTACTTTGAAAATGATGCAAAAAAATAAAGATCAATCTGTAAACTCTGGATTTTTGTTGTAGTTTTAAGAGTAAGGACTGGTACTGGTGTTGGGGCTGGAGACTCCCTTGGATCAAGAGCAGGCCTGAAGCCACAGAACATCCACATGGTGTGTTCCAGCACCCTGGCTGCTCCCAGGCACAGGAATGCCAGGACTCAAATGTCTGCCCAGCTGCTCGATTTTAAATACAACCTTGTCATAGTAACTGTGTTTCCTGAATACCTCATGCTGTGCACAGACTGAGGTTTTCCTTTGCCATGTACATGTACCACTGCCATGAGCAAATCCCAGCTCATAATACACATAATACACAGAGATAAACCAGCTGCACATCCTGACTTCCAGAAGGGAGATTCCCTCCTCTTAAACTCCTCTATTTCACTGTGTGCTCATTTAAAGGTACATTTAAGAAAACTCACCTAAACAGCAATGATACTGATACACAGTGATCCTCAGTGCTGCCCTAGGCCTCTCCCCTGCAGAGCCTCTTGCAGGAGCTGTGGTCTCAGGTGACCACCAAGCCCCAGAGGCAGAAGTCACCTTGCCCATGACCTAACAACAAAAGGGACCATCTATTTTACCTCTCATCTTTAATACAGCCCATTTTCCATGTGCAGTATTTGCTGTGCCAATTCTGCACGAACCTTTTAGTCAAATTAAGGTATTACTTCTTCAACTCACAGGTAAAGCACTACTTTGGGGGAGATATTTGATATCTTTGATTTAAAGTCAATACTGTGATTGACACTTGATTGACACATGTGAAACAAAAATGGAATTTAGCACCCAGTCAGAGCTTTCTAGCTTGTGACAGCCCAGCTCAGAAGAAATGTAGGTCACACCTACGACTGCTCACAGTCCATTATCTGTATCAGAAGATAAAACCAAATGTCCCCAAAACATTTTTTAGACATTAGCATTTATTTACGGTAAGAACACATCATCTTTTCATGTCTGAGTCTGCATTTGGGCAAAGCACCAAAGACCAAGGCATTTATCGACATACTTTACACCACTAAAGAGGCTCAGCCTCTTCATACCAGTAATCTAAAGTAAGACTCAGAATCTACAACAATTTTATTTTGCCTATTCACTTTACAGTTGCTTTCCACTAAAGATTTAGTCTCACTGATAACTATGATGATTTCACTGTACATCAGCCTCAGCCATGCTCCCATGCTAACAGTGAGGAGAGAGAGAAGGAAGACAGAATATTTGCTATCACTGGTTAGGAACTGAAGAGGAAGGACTGTGGACATTGTCCAAAATCTCTTACATGCAGCCCCCCAAAAGATGCAATGCTTGGACTGCCCTCTACAGAGAGCAAGCCCAGAGAGCTCTTCCAAACATATTTATGCATGCAGATTTAAAAAATTTATAAGCAGGAGGCTTCATGCTTGAATGTTACTGCTGTTCCAGTGACAACCCTCAGCTGTAACACTCTGGCTGCTCATTCAGCACTGGCTTTCAGGACTGGCCTCCCACACTTCTAAGCCCTAGCTCTGGTCATTAGTTCCCTTTTCTCACTGCTTCTGCCTTAACCACTTTATACTTTTGCTGTTGTCATCAAAGTCTTTATCTACATCTCTTTTTCAATATTCTGCCTCACATTCACTCTACTAAAATCTGAGTTTTTCCTTGCCTCTCCCCACCCCCTGGGTTTATTTTTTTCTACTAACACACACCTCCCACAGTTCTCCAAACATCTGTCACACAACAAAATCAGTGATTTTTGTTTGTATGTGCTCCTTGCCTTCCACCCCCATTCCGGGCAGTTTTTGCCTTTTATACCACCTCCTGCTCCTTAGGAACTCAAGTTGATGAAAACAAAATTAGACTTAATTACAGCAGCTAACACACATCTTCCTAAATGGAAAGTATTCCCTGACTGTTGCATCCTGTGCTCCAGGAGTCAGGCTTGTGGCTACAAAATCTGCTTTCTAAAATTAAACCAACCTCACCATCAAAGCACCACATCCTGCTTGCTTTCTTATTTTCTAGCTAGCTGACAGAAGAGAATAAATGTGATGTCTACACACCCATCACTGCAAAAAAACAAAAAAAGTCCTCCCTTTGCAAACCACACAAACAAGGAGTGACATGAGACTGTATTTCCATTAGTCTATCACCACGCATCTCCTTAAGAAATAATTCGGATGCTTTGCCTCTCACTGTCAATATTTTAATACCCTGCATGAAATTACACTCAATTCAGGTTTTATTTTCTGTGGGAATGCTGCGTTAAGGAACAGCAAAAGTGCCAATGCAAAGGCATTTTCTACCTTGAAGCGCCTCTGAAAATTCTAAAAAGCACGGGAAATTGGTGCATTCAGGTAGAAAACACCATACACCTCCCCAGCCACCCGCCAAAAAAATCTAAAAAACAAAAAACAAACCACTCTGGTCATTCACCCTCATCAGCTTTCCCCAGAAGCACTAATGTGGGCTGACAGCCACTGTTCTTGCTTTATTATCTCCCACTTCCTAGAACTGGTAGAGATGACAGGGAGGGTCATGACATTGGCAACCAGCTATGAGCACACGTTGCTCATCCCCGAGCGGTTATTTCCTTCAAAGTCCGGCATTCTCGCGACTCTTTTCCCCCCTCCCCCTCGCGGTACGCGTTTAGAAGATGCCGCTCCGCGGCTGCAGCGTGGCGCTTGGAGAGGCAGCGGCTGACCTTGGCCCCGCATCCCAACACACGGGGAACCCGGGAATTCCCGGCCGGGGGCTACACCGCACCCGCCGGCCGCCGGGGCCCGCCCGTTCCCCCGGCACCGAGGGAGCGGCCTCACGCCCTTCAGCCATGCGGGCAACTCCCGGTCCAAGAAAACGGGCCGCGAACAAGCAACAAAGCGCCGCGGGGCCGCAGGAGCTCCGGTTCCCCCAGCGCGGGGCGCCCGCCGCCTCCACCCGCCCCCCAGCGCCGAACAAAGCGCGGCCGCACGGCCCCTGCCCGCCTCCCCCCGCCGTACCTGGTGCCTCTGAGCGCGGACGGCGCTGAACATATTGGGAGCCTCCAGAATGCGGGGGAAGAAGACTCGCAGGCGCAGCCCCGGCTGGCTGGGAAGGGGCAGCGGAGGAACAGAGGGAGCGGAGAGCGCGGCGCTGCCGAGGGAAGGCGGCGGGAGCGGAGCACGGAAGCACGGCCACGGCAGCTGCGGGCACACGCACAGCGCTGCACCCCGGACCCTCCGCCCCCTCGAGGCGGGAGCAGAGCGGGGAGGGGAGGAGGCGGTGCTGGGGCGGCAGCGGTCGGCTCCGCTCGGCGGCGGAACGAGTCCGGCCGCCCCGCCCTCCGCGGCCCCTCCGCCTCAGGGCGGCGGGAAGCGGCGCCGTGCCCCCGGGGGCTGAGGCGGGGGTCGGGCCGGCGCCGCCGTGCTCGTTGGTGCCGGTACCGGCTGCTGCAGCGAGCGTTGCTGGGAGCGCACAGCCACGAGTGCAGTGGTCCAGTAGCCTTTGTTTTTCAGACCTGGCGCTGCGTGTTCTCCTCAGCCACGACACCCCTTCAGCCATGAGATCCGCCCTGCCATGACACTCCCTCAGCCATGACACTCCCTCAGCCATGACTCTCCCTCAGCCATGACTCTCCCTCAGCCATGACTCTCCCTCAGCCATGACTCTCCCTTAGCCCTGACTCTCCCTCAGCCCTGACTCTCCCTTAGTCCTGACTCCCTTAGCCACGGCTCTTCCCTCAGCCATGACTCTCCCTCAGCCGTGACTCCCTTAGCCACGACTCTTCCCTCAGCCATGACTCTCCCTCAGCCCTGACTCTCCCTCAGCCCTGACTCTCCCTCAGCCCTGACTCTCCCTCAGCCCTGACTCTCCCTCAGCCACGACTCTTCCCTCAGCCATAACTTTCCCTCAGCCATGACTCTCCCTCAGCCATGCCAGCACCTCTGCTACAGGTCTCCCTCGGTCATTACTCCTCCTCAGCCATAACACCCCCTCAGCCGCGACTCTCCCTCACCTGTTTGATGCCCTCAGCCATGGCTCCCCGTCAGCCACAACACTCCCGCAGTCGTAATGGCCCCTCAGTCATAACACTCTCAGCCACGACTCCTCATCAATCTGGGCTGTAGTTCAAGGCATCATATCTGTTTGACCAAAAAATACGGTGTTTAATGTTGACAACTCTCCATGGCAGCTTGCCCTCTGTGTGAGGCCATGACAGTTCCATTCCACCTCACCCCATCATCCTGGAATCCCTCTGAGAACGGCATTTTCCCAGCTGGATGAGAAATATACTCAGACACTCTTCAGGATAAATTCTGTCTTTCCAGGGAAATTAATTTTTAAATATCCCTGCTGATAAACAACGAGTATTTGAAGCCCTGTCTGTTAGTTATGTGTTTGCATGCAAGCTCCTGATTCATGGCTGGGCCTGGGAGCTGCTGCAAGATCATCATAAATAATCCATGGGCCGGATGAAGTCTGAAGATCCGTGTTTGCTTCCTGATTTAAAGAGTCAAGGTCACCTGGAAGGCAGTGTGCAACTTCCCTGAGTGCTTCCTCCGGATTCAGAGGCTGCCTTAGTCAGGAAATAGATCAGGAAATAGGAAACCTGTTGATTACATTAGATACACCTTCAGTGTCTCAGCTGTGCAATATAAGTGATAGTTTGTAATTTAAAATTTATCTATTTCTCCAACACTCTTAAAGGACCTCAGTGGAGAAGCATGTCTCAAAACACTGTAGTTGGGCCATTCTGAAGTTTCACGCAGAAAATGCTTTAAAATACTGAAAATAATGATCTTGTCTCATCAGAAGCAGGCAGAGGCATTAAGCTATAGGTATATTCCCTACCTGCACATATATCTCAGCTGCAGCTGAGCCCTCTCCAGCTTCTCACCTTGCCTGGTGAGAATCACCAGCTTCTCACCTTGCCTTTCCTGGACAATCCCAACTTCCCACCTCTCTGAGACATTGTTACTGCCTCTTTTCAGTTTTTAAATCACCAGCCACACCTCAGGGCTGTCTTCCCACTCTCAGCTTTCTTTTTAAATGAAGTTTCTTATCAGGGCTGTGTTAATCAAAGGCAAAGCTGCGGGAGGGAGAGGAAGGTAAAGGAATGATGATCAAATAGAACGGTGCTGGGAAGTTACTTAATTAAGTAAATCTCAAGATTACGCAAGCTGCTCTTCCAGTTTTCTTAGGGATGGAGATGCCTTTATGAATCACTATGGATTTTCATTGTCAGCCACCACATGTGACATCAGAGAGCAGGAGGAGCAGCTTCCTTACAGCACAGTTAGCAGATGAGTGTTCCAGTTCTTTTCCCATGGATCCCTGTGACAGGGGAACACTTTTGGAATTTTGCAGAGCAGGGCTAGACCAGGAGCTCAGCTCTCCTTGGCCCAATTGTGTTCTGATCACACAACCTTACTCCCAGTTAAAAAAAAAAGGGGATTTTTCCTCCAGTCCTTGCTGTGCAATCAACATGAAATTATTTTAAATCATTAAAACACCCTTACTCTGGGTGAGATCTCATGATGACGGAAGGTACATCTGTGACATGCAAAAGCCTTCATTTCAAATGGCTAGAAACTTTGCAACAGTTCCCAATGCAACTTGTGCTAAATCTTAATTAATTTGTAAAGAACAGGTTATGGAAAGGGACTCGTGGATTGAGTTGATACCAAGTGATTGAGTTACCATGAGCTGAACCAGAACTAATTTTTATGCTTTTTAAAGCTCTGGAAGTTCTGCATCCTGTTGTCTCCTACCATGGAAAATACAGTCGAATGCCTGGAAAGCCCTCTTGTCATCCAAATGGTGTGTTCCCCCTAAGTCAGGTGTTTGTAGGTGTCCCTGATGTGGCTCTTCTGCTGGTCTCCACCACGTCCATCTGATCTGATGGGTCTGGGCATTGCAAAGGCTTAATGTTACAACATCAAACTCTGCTTCTTATAGAGCTTTGACATTAAAACCACCTGAGAGGGGAAAATACTGTGTTTGGTTAGAGCAGAATATGTGGCTTGGATTGCTGCACTAAAAATGGAGGAAGTATAGAAAAAATATGTCACTCTTAGAAGTGAGAATAAGGCCTTTTTTTTTTTTCATAAACTGCTCTTCAAAATGTCTTTAAATTCAGAGTCATGTAGTGTTTCTCTGTGGATACAGATTATCACAGCTCAGTGCAGTGCAGAACCACCAGCCAGAGAATCCAATCCCTGCTCTTGTTTTAAATAGAAAATTGTTTTTATGAATGAACAGAATGCTTTGTGAAACTGAATACAATTTAGTGCAATATCCTTTATCGTGTATATATTTAAAATATATATGTAGAGATATATGTATGGCAATTCAATTTTGCTTGTATTCTGTGTAATTATCACACCAATCTGCTCATTCCATGTCTTTTGCTTCCTGCACTTTGGAAGGGTTTTCGATAATTCTTTCCAGTTGCAGAAGTACTTGTGTAGACATGTTTTGTCAGTGCCTTGGTTCTCAGAGTCCTTAGCAGTGACATTTTAATGGTGTTTGGGCTGGGTTGGGATTAATGGTCCATGCTGGACTCTTCCCTGTACATTCTGGCACATCATTTGCCATCTGGCTGGCTGATAAGAGCTACTCTGAGCAGGGCAGTTCATCACCTTTCCTTCCCCGTGGCAAAGCAGTGAAAGTCTTGGATAAATTCTTTACAGAGGAGCAAAGAATGTAGGACATTTATAAACACTATGAAGGAGTATTAAAAGACACAGGTTTAATAGTCGTGGCCTGACATTTTAATGACAGGTTCTCTATCAAATCTCTGCTCATCTTTCTTGAACAATGTAAACAACTTCCCTCCTTCATTTCAGGAGACACCATTCTTCCACCACAGTCACCATCTTTGATTTGTGTTGGACAGAAAGCCAGAGACTGCCACACCGAGGCTATAAATTATGTCATGTCTCATTTCCATTAAGCAAACAGAAGTCTCCTTAATTAATTCAGTTGGATGAAGTCCATCAGAAACATTCAGAGGATTCTGATAGAGCCACAGTTAAGGTCATAAACCCCCCCTTCTTCTGACTACCTGTCCTTGAAGGATCAATCTTTCCATCTCAAAGATACAGCTTTTGGGATGAAGATTCATGTGAACTCCCAGCTGCAGATATATATTGCACAGAGAAAACAGTTACAATTTTAGAAAAATTACAGCTTTTATAACTCTTTCAAGACAATTCTACCCAAGCAACTGTCAGCAGATCCATCCTGGGCATGGAGATACTACCTTTATTTATATTACAAGTTATTTTTCCTTGCCCTGGGACGGTATTTAACCCAGATGTAACATCAGTTCAGAAGTATAGGTGTGTTCACAATGCAGTACCTGCCCTGTCATTCTTGGAGCAAACAAATCCAAAGCTGATATTCAGATCCGATTCCAAATTTTTGTGGCGGCACGTTTGTGAGTGCCCCATCCCTGGAAGTGTCCAAGGCCAGGTTGGACAGGGCTTGGAGTAACATGTGCTGGTGGAAGGTGTCCCTGCCCATGGCAGGGGATGGAACAAGATGAGATTTTAAGGTCCCTTCCAACCCAAACCGTTCTGGGATTCTATGGTTTTAAGGAGACTGGACTAAAGTCTGATCCTTTTGACTTTGCATGTATGTTCAAGACCCCCTGATCAGGAATAAGCCTTTAAAAAATTCTCTAGTTTTTGGCTTTCCTATAGAACTTGAAATTTTGTTATTAGTTCCTTAGGACTGGAAGCCTAGTTAAAATTAAAAGCTTTTCAGCTATATTCATTTATGGTTGCTGGGCAGTGATATTTACAAATATATTCTAGTTGTACATTACAAAAACGCTGACTCATTTCATATACCTGTATGTCTTTCTTGCATCCACAAGGACAATAGTTTCTTTGGCTGAAACATCCTGTGGAGAGGGTTACAATAAAACACTTTGCACTTGAATTGTTTGCCTTCCTGACCCCTCAGCTCTGTGCCAGCTTCTGACTGTGCACGCAAGTAAGAGCTTTGTACTATTTGTCCTTGGAGCTGCATTCACTAAGTGTTCGCTGGCTCTACTGGAGCCTGGTAGCTCCCAGTTTGCTTTTTCTTCTTTTTAATTTTCTCCTTCTGAAGCTGCATCATTGCTTTCACTCATGGTACTAGTGAAAAATCAGAATGTTAACAGTGGGAAATCTCTGGAAGAGAAATGAACAGAGACCTGATTGCCTCTATCCCAAAGAAAAACTGTGCTGGGTCATGTCAGAGAAGGAAAGGGAGTTGTGTAAATCCCAGCCTCTTGTGATGAAGCATCAGGGATTGCTGTTAGGCCACTACAGCTGGAAGAGGCTGCTCCTTGCCAAGTGTGTTCTTCAGCCTCCTCTATCCCTGCTGTGGTTATTAAGGGATGGCTGTGATTAGGAACAGGTGAACACAGCATAGCAATGGCTGGAGGCACCAACAGCCTGGGGCACAGGCTGCTCCCACACATCCTGTGGCTGTGATGGATACACTGCCTGTCCTCCCTCTGCGAGACAGGTGAGCTTTTAAAATAACATTAAGGGTGACCACGTAGGGATTTAGCTGCTCTGCTGGGAAAGTAAAAGAGAATGAAACAATCTGTTCTATCTGCTCAGAAAGTGTTCCAGAAAATGACTGAAAATTTATACTGAAAGGTACATAGCTCCTGTTGTGGGGCTTTTTGTTTCGAACAAAACTCTTATTTCTGTTTTTATGGAAGAACCTAGCATCCTTCAATTTTGCTTTTTTAATTAATACTGACATCATAAGCTATGAGGACAAAATTATTTAAGGGTTGAACTGTGCATTTGTAATCTCTGCACAAGCAGAAGAATATATTTGATGTCACCTAAACTCTTCTTATATGTTCCAGCCATAGTAATGTTAAGAGTAATTTAATTTTAAAAAGAGAAGAAAAATGTAAGAAGAACCTATATGTCTCATGAAAGGAAAGCTGTTCCCACTGTATAACCCTGCTAGCATGAAGGCAAGTTAATGAGAACCCCGCCTTGAGGGTTGGTTTTCCAATGAGCACAGGAAAAAGCCAAAGATGAACTGTGCTATTTCTTGATAAAGAGAAATGAATTAATCTTCAACCTCATAATTTATTCCAAAGAACACAAATTTATTGAAGCTGTGTGCTCACTCTATATTGTGCTGCAGCTTGACAGTGTCTGAAAAAATAACTTTATGACACATGGATCCTCTGATTTCACCAATGTCAGGAGGACATTCAGCACTGGGGGAGGTTATGTTTAACATTTGGGACAGGTGAATTTTATTGGTCTGATTTGTTTCCAGAGGCATTGGTGAGTGCCACACCTAGCTTGTTGTAGGTTATGGGTTTTGATAGGGCTGAGGAAAGCTTCCATGGAAATGAGATCTTTCAACTGAAAGTATAATTTGTGTTGAAATGATTTCTTTCACATAACTCACAATACATTGCATTTCTGTAACACTTCCTGTTCGAAGACCTCAGAGCTATATGTAAATTAATTCTGTAGCATAGAAATGCATAGGAGAAGATAACTATTTCATATTTATTTTTCAGTTTTCAGTGGTGTTTGTTTCCATGGCTAAGTGGACTGCATGGAGAAAGCTGTCTGACTTGACAAACACCACCGAAGTGCAAGGACTGGCATTGCTGACAGAAATGAAGTTTTCCAGCTCTTGAATCTAGAGAGAATATGGTGAAAGTAAGATCAGGGCAGTCTGCACTCATCAGAATTTTTGGGGGACTTCTGCAAGTGCAGCATATGGTCTGATACGTGGGATGATCCACAATACCTGGGAGGGAGTAAAGAGATGGAGCTGCAGCAGAAAGCATATAATGTGAATGCTATTTAAGGGCAGGTTACAGAATTACCTGTGATTTTTATCTGAACTGCTTCAACTCAAGTGCTCCCTCACAAGATCTGTGTGGGGGCTGGATCTTTAGTGCCTACCTCTCCCCCTCAGTGCAGGGAGTTAACTGCCTGTGCCTGCCATCCTCAGAGCCTGGAAGTGACTAGGGCTCAACAGAAGGGAAATGGGGGACACGAGCTGTGTAAGGAATGTGAGAACAACTTTATTTTACTCCCTGTTGCAGCAGGATTCGCTTTAATGGCTGGGTAAAAGGAGAGCTGGGGCAGCTGAGGCCGCTCTGTGTGCATGCTGGCTTTGAAAACAGAGCACGTCACTGCTTCCAGCTCCTGTTTCATATTCTGCTGGGAGCTTCTGGTTGCAATGCTAATTTGAGCAAATCTCTGACAATTTAAGTGGGAGGGATTAGTGTATAATATCTGTAGCATGACCTGTTTATACTAAGGATATCGTCATCATTAAAGTAAAAGGACAGGAGTAATTGCAAGTGTCTCCTTAACAAGAATATTCAATTTAAATACAGGTAAACAGGAACAAAGTGGTTTTATTTTAGAGCTAGTCCATGCATATTTTTATATCGTTAGGAATCAGTAATTGCATAGAAGCAGCCTCAAGTTGCAACACCTTGTAATGCAGTCACAGAACATCATAATGAAAATGGAGTGCACTTTGAAGATACGCACATGAGTGCAAACAGGATGAGCACTGGAAGGGTTATGGAAGGTAGAGCAGCACAGGGGGAAAGTGTAAAGGAACACATTTGAAGTGGGAAACACTTTTCCTGCAGCACCGGTGTCCCCTCCAGTATCTGAATTACTGCCCAGCCTTGAGAGGGGACAGAAAGTCTGGAGAGATTTCAAATTTCAGCATGATGGCTGCCAATGGGGATGGACTAGATACAATAAGAGTATTTGACACATATGCAATGTCATCTGCTCTCCTGAGGACTGCAAATTCCACCATAAGGTCATGCATCTCACTTTCTGGCTCCATCCTTTTAGCATAGAGAGGGAGAACCACAGCAGGCTGCCTCGTGTTACACTGGAGTATTAATAGTGCTGTTAGCTGTCCAAACACTGTGGGGAAATGCCCTGCTTATTTCTTTAAATATTTAAATGTATCTGTGCATTTCATTGTGCCCTTTTAACATGTTATACGTATCAGGATAGTCAGGAAAGGAAGTTAAACAATAAACTCATTTTTTATTAAGATGAAATACTCTACATTGACCCTCACATGGAGGTCTCTGTTATTTTACTGTCACACATAAAATGAAGAGTGTGTAACATGCTGATATGTAAATGTTTGTGGTGCCAAGACAATTACTGGTGTGTGTGTTCCAGCTTCAAAGCTCCGCAGCCATTCATCCCTACCAGTCAACAGCAAGTTCCTATGCCTGTCAGAGTTAAAGGCATGTTTACTTTTGAAATTGGCTGGAACAAGAACTGGCCCAGTATGGTGCTGTGGGAAATAATTGACTGCAGGAGCATTTACTTCATTCATCTCTGAGTTGATTTGAATCAAATTACTCAGGTAATTGCAGCATGTTTTACTTACAGTTTTACAATGCAGGTCTCCAGTATTAGGAATGGTATGTATTTAGGGAAAAGAGAAAAAGGCATTAGTGGTTTTCTACCACCTGTGTTCAGATAATACACACAGACTCTAAAAGTCAAACAGCCACTCCAAAAGACAGAGTATGTATTCAGCTTTTATCAATTCTGGTAGGCACTAGAGGACACAAAACAGATGTTCATTTTATATCAGTCTGCTTTGTATTGCTGAGATCCAAAGTTCTAAAAAGAAACCAAGAATGTTGACTTGATTTTCCCCAAAATTGATAATCTCTCTTCCTCTCTTGAAGATAAAGAGAGAAAATTCAAGGGATGAAGAATTCATCTCTTGAATTTTTGCCTCTGATTTATTTATGACTTGTCTTCTCAATGTCCTTTCTTCAGTAATTTCCACTGCCTGCTTTTATGCCACTTGGCAAACCCCAAGGTGATAAATTAGCAGCTCTTCAGTAGATAGAACAATCTCCAGTGTCTTTGCCTTGTGATGCTTTTCTGGGATGCCTTGTCTTTCCTTTTGCATGTATATGAAGGGTATCTGAATGTGTTTGATGGAAAGGGGAAATGGCAGAACCATTTATAAACTCCAGTTTGAAATCTGTGAAACCTGAATCCCTCTTGGTTTTGTGGTCACTTTGTTTTATGAGTGAATCAGGATTGTGCCCTGTTGTTATTTGGAATTCTACTATAGTTACTTTTCTTTAAGTTTTCCCCACTGTAATCTCTGATCCCATCACCAAAATGAATGATTGTAGTCTCACAGCAACTTGGAGAGATTTATAAGCCTCATTTTGCAGCTCAAGAAGCTGAGGCTCAAAAAGGCCACATCATTGGTTTGAGTTACAAAGGAAGAATGGAGCAAAACTGTGAATTAAATTGGGATCATCCAAGTTCTGTATTAACACTTTCACCCTAAAGCTGTTCTGTTGTGAAGGAAAGAACAGTATGACTCATGCCTGTAACATATCTTTTCTGTATGACCATTTAGAATTGGACCACCTTATGAATATGGTTAACCATACAATCTGCTATATGATCTTAGGGAGGAAATATCCAGAAAGAATATTATAATTTAGGTAAGATTAAAAACTTGAGCTTTTTAAAGTCATCAAAAGAGGCTGATGGCCAAAATAACTGGCTGGCTGCAGGTATTGCTGTGCAGGCATCTTCCTGTATTTCCTAGCCACCTCTTTGAAAAGTTAAATGTTGGGACTTGGAAACTGTGTATTTGGGGAAAGAATGGGTAATGGCATGGTCATAGTGAAAAGTTTGGTGAAGCAAATGGAAGAAGGAAATATTCTCAAGCTTTCCAGGATTTTGAACTTCAGAATTAAAAAGCCAAGCCAAACCAGAGGAAAAAAAAATCCAAAACCTGCAGTAACTTTGGAAGGTTGATGGAACAAACACTTGAACACACACCTCAGTTATACACAGATTTACAGGGCTCTGCAAATTAGGGTGAAAAGGGAGCAAAGTGGATGTATTTTACAGTCACTTGTAATTTTGCTCATAACAAAGAGAGGAGAGAGTTTTCTAGGAGGATCTAGATCTGTTTCTATGAAAATAGAAATATGACAGACTTTACATGTTAGCCCTGTTTCTGTAGTTCTGCAAATCCAGCTGAAGAAACAACGGGTTGGGAAGAGCAACCCCTACAGCTCCACCATGCTTTTTATCACCCCTTGCAGCACTGCACTTATGTGCTGGGACATACTCTAATGCACAATGAAATCTCCTAACCTAGGAATCAACTTTCTGAGAAGCTTTTCTTGTCTTCAACCTGAATCAGCAGGTTGGTTGAATGAATTCATTCAGCAGGTTGGTGTTATATGGGAATGGTGATGCTTTCACCCTCTTTCGCTACTACAGCCAACAGCCAATGGGCTGTGGGGTGAGGATCACAGTGCTATGTGGAGTGATACAGAGATGTATCCTCTCACTAGGCGCATTAGGAGAGACCACAGGAAGTGGCTCATGGGCTTGCCTGAGACAGCATTTTCTGTTCTCAGTTGTCTGGGAGATGGACCAGTGCCCTAAGGGCACTATATAAATAGTGGGGTTGCTAAATATGTATCCCAGATATTTGGATTTACATTACTTTTGAGTAGTAAGTAACCAAAAATCTGTGAACAAACTACTGTGAACATAAACACCAGATAAAATGTCAGAAATATTGTGAAACAAACAGCCAGCCAGGCACAACAATATCCATTTCAAGCACGTGCTGAGGAGGAGTTTACTCTTTCAAGGTCCAGCATTTTTGGTATCAAATAGAATTTGTGACTTAAAGAGACACTCAGGATTCCTGCTCTGGTTTCCTGGGTATTTTTGAGGTGTGGAAAGGAACAGTTTGTGAGGACTTGCAGAGATCTCTGGAGACTCTGGATCTCTGGAGGGGAATGGTACAGCTGTACTGTGCAGCCCTTTTTATCTCTGCCATTAGGCAGAGTACAACTTGAATTTTGGCAACTTTTTGTGGATCAACATCCTCATTTTGTTAAGCATTCAAGATACTGCAGTGATTAATGCTGAATTAACGCTGTCACCTACAAGTGACTCAATCTACTGCCAACACATCACTTATGACAGCAAATAAGGTATTTGGGGGACAAAGAACCCCCATTTAATGATATGAGAGGAGACAGCCTGGATGATTTTTAAAATTTAGGCTCAGATTCCTTTCTGGCTCAGTACGTTTGCTGCATATTGATTTTCCTGGAGTTATATAAGGCCTAAGCTCAGCCCTTTGTCACCAAAAGCAGCACAGCTGTTTCCAGGACCACGAGTCATTTGTGTGACTTCTCTTTTTAACTTCCCACTGGCTTTTTAAAAATACACTTTCAATCAGTTTTGCTTTTCAACACCAAAGAGAAAAAGCAGTAAGTTTTCCTGAGAACTGGAGATTTGGGCAAAGTATTAAGTCTTCATATGCTAAGAGAGTTGTGCTGAGAAATTGAGTTATAGTCTGTATTGATATGATGTTATAGAATATGGGAGATGTATATCTGATTATATACATCTAAAATTCATGTTGAAGGTACTAGAATTGTCTTATTTAAGCAATAGTGAAAAAAATTAATGTTAGCAGCAGTGGGAAAAATTGAGAAACGCAGGCTGCACTCTCACTTTTTGGGAATTGTGTTCATTTATAGCCAATTAAATATTAAGGCCTATGAAAGTGGGTAAGCAAAAAAAAAAAAAATAAACACAGGTAGAGGGTGCAACTGAAATTCTCATTGGAGTACCTTGTGTAATCCCAGCTGGATCAGCAAAACAACCACTGATGACTAAAGCCAGCTTTTCCTTGGTCTCTCTGTGGTGTTTCAGAACTGTAACAACCTGCTCTCCATGTACTTGCTTTTGAACCTTGCTCTGACTTCTCTGCAGGGATCTAGCCTGGACTGGCTGTGCCTCCAAAGGGAACTCTGTGCTCTCCTGAAGTAACATCCTCTCGTTCCGGTCCTGGGTCTCTGCCATGATGCCAAGGAGAAGCATTTGGGCACATGTGTATTGTCCCATTTGTGATCACAGCATCTCCCAGCAGAGCCAGAGCTCTGCCTGGCACACAGAGTGTGGAGAATCCCTGCAAATTGCCCCAAGTCACCTGGCAATCCATGCCACACCTGGGGAATTTCAGGAGTTAATTTTATGGGTTGAAGTCCAGCCTCTTTACTGTCAGGCTTATCAAGTCAGGAATTTGTGGCACCTCTCCTCAATCCAACTCACTTTTATGGATTTAAAGAAGCCCCTGCACTGCTTTGGGTGGCTTCCCACATGTGGTTCCAGCACCCAGGTACTAGACTTGTTTCAGGAGCAATGCTGGGAATCAGGTAACATGTATAAAGCACTCTGAAGTGTAAGAACACCCCAGTTTAGGAGAAATTCCTTCATGGAAAGGCTGGTCAAGTGTTGGAACAGGGTGCCCTGGGAAGTGGTGGAGTCACTGTCCCTGGGAGAGTTCAGAGCATGTGTGAATTGGCACATGGGGACACAGGTTAGTGGTGGCCTTGTGCTGGGGGAATGATGATCTTAAAAGGATTTTACAGCCTGAAGAATTCTGTGAGTCTAAGTTCTGGGTCTGTGTGGGGTAATGGCTTTACAGCAGTTTAGATTGGATTTGCTGAAGTCACATCACTGATTAGATTATATACACATTTCATATCTTATTTCATTTGTATGATAAATTTATAAACTCTGTATATTTGCACTCATCTCCTCTAAGGCTTTTGATCTGCTTTATGAGCTGAAAAGCAACAAGCAACCTACTGGCTGCTGTGTCCAAGATAAAATAGAAAAATACTGTGAGAGTTAATGAACAAAACCTCCAAATGTTTCCAGAGTTTTATGCACCTCACACACTTGCATAACTTTTAACGAAAGAGTTGTTTTTAGTAAAAATAATGGCAGAGGCATGACAATACAAGAAAAGCTGAGACATGACTTGACAGTTTTTGCATATATTACAAACCTCTTTGCTTTGTTTCAAAGCTTTTCACTTTTGTGTTTGAAATCTGGCAAGAAACTCAAAAATCTGATGCAAGGTTTTTAAGATGGATTTTTCCAAGGCAAAAATCAGTGGACCAGCTTTCCATACCACCAGCACAGTTTAGGTAAATTCATGCATTTAAGAAGGCAGACACTAAGTTTTAAGTTGATTTGTACCAGTGCACCCAGAAATACACACAAGAACACAAATATGATTTCTTTTATCTCTGTATATATATGTATGCGTGTTTATATATACACACACATATATATACAGAGATAAAGCCCAAACCAGGACACTGAGCTGTACAGAGAAATAGATTAATGCATAGGTGGGAGGTAGATCCCACCCTTGGAGAGGGAGTAGTCACAAGCACAAGCCAGGGCAGGATCAAGCCCTGGCTCTGCCTTTTATATAGCAATGCTGCTGCTTAGCAACTATTTTCTGCCTGGATGAAAGCAGGAACCTTGCAAATCATAAACAAATATGTAGGTCTAGGAAGAGGCCAAGTTAAATAAAGTATTCTTTACCCTAACTCTGTCTGCTCCTCTTTTTTCATGGTAAAAATTTCCATGAAAAATAAGAGGGAGTGTAGGACGCAGAGCCCTAAAGGAAGGATTTAAAAATAAATAAATAGGAAATAATACGACGCACAGGAAGAGCTCAGCCACTATAGGAAACAAATAAGATCTGCAGAGGACATAAAAATAATTTAATTAAGTCTTTTAGAGCCAAAATTTAAGTTGATTTGAAATTTACCTTTTTTTCCTCCATGGGTGAAATTACAAATACTCATTATTTCTTCCATAAAGCTTAATGTGGACTGGAGAGGCCAAGAATATATTTTTCAGTATACCTATATTATATATATACATTTATTTCATAATATATCTCTATAAGTTTATATTTCAGTATCTTTATTCACAGGACCTTTTCATGTCAGTCAGATTTCTCATGTATTGAAATGTCATTAATGGCCAAGGATGAGCTTCAGACAGAGCCACAGCTAGCAGCCTGGAGAGCTCTTGCACTTGCTCACTGACATATGAAGGTAGTTTTGAAAATCCCATTAGGCATCTAACATCCCAGTCTGTTTGTAGGGTAAATCCCTAGGGACTGATCTCTAGGCATCTCTCTATATTTTTTTTGAGTGCAATATACCTCATCATGGCCCAGTTATCCATGTAAAGTAGCATAAATTATCCCCAAATGATGAACAAGACAGCCAAGCCCCACTATTTGCATATCCTAATCTGGAAATGTTAGGGCAGAGAGACTGAACTCTGTGCCTTTTCCAAGGAAAAAGGCAGATAAGATAACTTGTGAGAAATAGAGTCCTTTCATAAGCACCTGAAGCTTTTCCTTTTGTTCAAGGCTTAAGTAATTCCAAACACCTAGTATTAAGGATTTAATTGTAAATAAATCAATTTTGGATGCTAAAATTGTGACTCTGCTTTGAAATACCATCAATAGAATCACAGACTCCCAAACTGGATTGGAAGGGATCTTAAAGATCACCTCACTCAACTCCCCTGCCATGGGCAGGGACACCTCCCACTATCCCAGGTTGCTCCAAGCCCTGTTCAACCTGGCCTTGGACACTTCCAGAGATCCAGAAGCAGCCACAGCTTCTCTGGGCACCCTGTGCCAGGGCCTCCCCCCCCTCACAGCAGAGAATAGGGAATGGATTAGTTTGCTGTACAATTCCAGTAACAAGAATGAAAAGATAAGTTGTTTTTTTATTTCCCTGTATGTGCCTCAGGGATGATTTCCCTTATGGTTTGATCACAGGTAAGCTACACATGATGAGCCCAATGACATGAGGTGCCCAAACATCCTAATTCCCAAAGCAGGAGGAGCTCAGCAGAGCTGGCCTTGCAGCCATCCATGAGCTGGAAGATGAGATCAGGTAACTGAATCCTCAGATCTTCCTGATGCTCTCTGACTCTGCCCATTCCCCAGCAGGTCTGTGTGTCTGATTACCTCTGCACAGTCTTGTTCATGCAAAGTAAACACAACCGAGTTGGCTCCTCCAGCTACAGCAAGAGCAGGAAAAGGGAAACAGCAAAGGTGCTTGGCAAATGGACAAGAACAAAATGGGAAATTTTGCAGAGAAGCTCTTGGAAATTGCTGAATCTTTAGGAGCTGGGTGACGATTCTCCTGTAAAACAGCAGGGAACAGAAAACATTTGGAATTCTTAATACGATGATGGTACTCGTTAACTTCCACTAAGAACAGAGTGACAGGTTCATATGTTTAAAGCATTTTTGCTGTAGCATTTCCAGCTTTGCAACTGTCCTGCTCTGTGCCTGAGGGCTGCTCTTGTACAAACCCGTGTTGACATAGTCACTAATCTTTGGAGGGCTTTGAGCAAAGAAATGATCTGTAAGCTGGAGGCGTGTCTGCAGAAAGCACTCTGTGGACACGATGCCATCAGAAGCAATAACCAATACAAAAACACATCTATATTTCCTGTTTATCTTCCTGTTTTGAACCAATGATATCAAATGTTGTAAAAACCTTGTGCTGTCATTTTTAAGCAAGTTACGGTGGTTTTGTCACTAAATATCAAGTGGGCTGTGGTTAGAGGCAGTTCAGTGCTGTCAGTTCCCTTTAGGAGACATAAAACACAGCCAGACTTCATGATGATGCTCCTGATACCACTGCCCCTAAAAGATAAATTAAACTTCTAAAAACTACCTTTTAAAAATAATTCTGGTTCAAACAGAAACATCTGTTTTCTGGGAAACATCTCTTCAGGGAGGTGTTGTGTGAAAGGGAGGGAGGGTGTCTGGATTGCTGATGGTGACAGCAGCTTTCAGTTCCATAAGGTTTCCCACCACGAGATTGATGCTGTCCTTGAGCCTGAAAATGGCTGGCAAAAGACTTCTAGCTGACTGGAGGAGACTGTCACACAAATGCCTGTGGGAAGATGCTGTAGTCACTCAGGCATAGTAAGCCCCTCTCTAAGACAACTTACCCTTGTCATGTGCAAACAGAGCAAACCCGAGAGTAACTACGCTCAGAGTAAAAATGGAAATTATATCAATTAACTTTGGCTGCATTTTCAGCAATGTTTATCAAGGGAAATGATTCCCTGGCAAAAGACAACATCAAGTACAGTGTGTTCAGATCAACACCAAAGCTGAATATTTATGAAAATTTGATAGGGCTTGTAGATTATAATTAATGTCTTTCAAGGCTGACTACCATGGAATACACAGGAAAGTCATGTGATGGGAAATGAAGTGTACAACCCCAGTCCATGATGAAGGCAAGATGGCAAAACTTAATCTCAGCCTTCTTGTGTGTTATATTCTAACTGCAATTAGTACCTCTCTGTACAGCAAGTCCCTTAGCAATTAGCTTGTTCTGCTTGAGTTTGGGATTGGGAATGTAGCTCAGATATAACTGGTGAGCAGTAAAAGGTCTCCTAGGTTCAAAACAATGTGAGAATAAACTCACACACCTCGTCTGTGGAAAACAACACAGAATCCTAGAATCATTCAGTTGGAAAAGGCCTCCAAAGTCATTGAGTGCAGTCTGTGACTGATCCCCACTATGTCACCCAGCCAGGAGCACTGAGTGCAACATCCAGACATTGCTTGTACACTTCCATGTTCATAAACTCTTGTGCAAATACTTCCTGAGAACAAATGCAAAAATAAAATATGCTCCTAAGCCCTAAAAGCATCAGAGTAGCAGGACCTTGACCTTCAGCATGGTGGCAGACTGAAGGGAGCCACCCTTGTCTGCCAAACTGCCAGCTGAGCTGCTCTGCCTCGTATGTAAGGGGCATTGTGCAGCCCAAAAGCTAAACTTCATGGAAGCTGCTTGACCTGCATCATCTCATCCTTCCCAGTCAGGCTTTGATGTTTAAATGATCACCTACATGCTGCTTATCAGTGGGTCAATAGGCCACAGCCCAGCCACCCCAGGCTCAGACTGTGAAACCTAAATTTTATGCTGAGTAGGGATGAAGAGCAAGATCTTCCTCACATCTCAGGATCAATATCCTTGATTTGAACTTTACAAAGTGCTAATAAACCTTGCCCCATCTTCCCACAGTTATCAATCTGATCCCTTGAGTGCTGTCATCTCAGAAATGTGAAATAACTTGCCCAGCTGAGCTGAATCCCTGCTTTAATCAGTAGGTAACATCCTCAGCATGAGAAGATGTTAGTTTTAAATATTAACACTTCAATATATGAAACCTGTCTCCAGCTGAAAAATAGGTTGTTTAATAAGGGAATAAATACAAGGAATCCCTTTGAAATGCAGAACTGCTTTTGGTTGTAGCAGAGTAAATATTAAAAGTGCTTCTGATGAATAAAACTCAGGTGTTCTCTGCCCAAAACTGGATGCACAGCAGTTGATAGGCTTGATACAACACAGACAAAATGTAATGTAAAATAATAATCCATCAGATTCCTCCAGAAAGGTACTCTGGCCCCCTACTCCAATTCTGTTTGTCTCTATATGAATGTCATCTTATTTCTTTGCAGTCCATTCATACCAGAAGACAAGCTGGTTTATGCTAGTGAATTAGTTTGGTTTGATTTGACAGTGACATCTTTCCTCAGGTTAGTGAGGAGTTATTTCCGTAACATTTCAAAGTTGGAATTTATATTTTAGTGTGGCAGTAGTATTTGACATACAGCAAGGTGCTAAAATAGGGCCCGGAAAATGTCAGCTATTATGAGCAATGCTTTATGGAAAGGGATTATTCACTTGCTTGCTTCATTTCAATATTTACAGTTTGAAATGTCACCACTGTGAGTCTTAACTACCTATCTCATAATTTAGATAATTTTACTTTTTTCAGAATTTGCTCTTATTTCATAGTGATAACAAATAGTGGCACTTCTATAAACATCCATTATCTCTTTCTCTCCACAGGTAATTTACATTGAGAAAAATACATGGAGAATTTGAAAATAGGGGAATGTGGTTCCAGATGTTTCATGTTAACTCTTCTTTGTCCCTCTCTATCCTTTCAGAGTTCTTTTGGGGTCTTTGGCCACCTGGCAAAGGCTGTGTCTAAGGAGCTGGGGCAGAAGCTCTGACAGCAGTGCTGGGCTGGCCACCCTCCTCCTGGGAAGGGGGAACAGACACAGCACAGCTGGGGAGCACCAGTGCAGCCCTTGGCTGCTCTGCACACGACATCCACAGGCACAAAAATCATTGCCAGCCATAGGCAAGGGGGGGAATTCAGAGCACTTTGCCCTTGCTTCAGGTTTGGCTGAGATTGGACTGATGAGGGTTGGGCAGCAGCAAATCTTCCCTTGTCACTGCTGCTCTCCACAACCTCCTGGCAATGTCACAGAATCCCAGAATGGTTTGGGTGGGAAGGGATTGTAAAGATCATCCAGCTCCACCCCTGCCATGGGCAGGGACACCTCCCACTATCCCAGGCTGCTCCAAGCCCTGTCCAGCCTGGCCTTGGACACTGCCAGGGATCCAGGGGCAGCCACAGCTTCTCTGGGCACCCTGTGCCAGGGCCTTACCCCCTCTATAGTAAAGATTTTCTTTCCTAATATCTGACCTAACCCTGCTTTCCTTCAGCTTAAGGCCATTCCCTTTGTCCTGTCACTTCAGCCCTTGTCCAAAGTCCCTCTCCAGCTCTCCTGGAACCCCTTTAAACACTGGAAGGGGTTCTAAGTTCTCCCTAGAACCTTCTCTCCTCCAGGCTGAACAGTTGCACATCAGTTGGCTTCTTGCCTTCATTGCAAGGACACATCCCAAGGCCCTGGGAGCTGGGATGTGCCTGTGGGGCTGGGCTGGCCTGGGGTACTGACCTGTCTGTCACCTCTCCTGAGCCCTGGGTCACTGAACCCTGGCTCCCCCTGCCTCGCTGCCCAGCCCTGAGGCTCTTGGTGCCGTTCCTGGTGGCTCCAGGGGCTCCCAGCTGGCTCCCATTTCCCAAGGCACGGGAGGAGGTGTTGGAGCAGATGGGCCACAGCTCCCCTGGCTTTGTTCATCTGTTAGCTGGGCTCTGAAGCCATTAGCAGAGCAGAGCTGTCCCCTCCAACAAGCAGGGCTCCGTTTCTCTGGGAGATGTTCTTCCAGTGCACCCAGCGAGCCGAGCCCGCATCCCCTCACCCCCTCCCCAGCAGGAAGGCTCGGGGCTGGAGCCGGGCATGAGCAGCTGCCAGCACTTCCATCATGGCCAGAGGCAGCTCTAAACCCTGGAAAGGCCAATCCCCAGAAGGGCTGGTGAGAGGGAGAGCGCCGGCAGGAGCGGCGCCGGCAGCGGGGGGTGAGCTGAGCTGTGAGATCATTTGCACAGGGTGGTGAGGCACAGGCTGAGTGCTCTGAGCAGCGCTGCTGGCATTTAATGAAGGTGCTGGAAGGGCTTTGTTGCAGCTGCCAGGCTGCAGCCCTGCTCTCCTGTGCCCAAACACCTCCTGCTTGGGTGGCTGCTCCTTCTCTCCCCTCCCAGCAAGGCAGGGGAGTGTGAGCGTGTGCTGGGCAGCCTCTAAGTCAAGTTGAAATAACTCTTTGCTAAAGTTACTCAAACCCTGATATCTCTGCAGAGTCAAAGGATCTATTTAAACTTCCTGGCAGGGGGTTTTGGGTGCTGATGGCCAGAGTGGTGTGGGACTGGCAGGCACAGCTTCATCCTGCCCCCATGGCACCCTGGCCCTCCACAAGGTGTCCTGCCCTGGAACGAGCACCTTCCTGCTGCAGCAGCAGGGCAGGGCCACCAGCACCCCTGCAGGAGGGCTGTGTGTGGCTTTGGAGCCACCAGTGTTGGGTTTGGGACCATTTGGGATTCCTCCCTCCCGTGTGTGGCTTTGGAGCCACCAGTGTTGGGTTTGGGACCATTTGGGATTCCTCTCTCCTGTGTGTGGCTCTGGCCATGGCCCTGTTGGAGGCAGTCACAGCAGAGCTGCTCTGCCAGGTCCTCTCCTCTCAGTGGATGTTTCCTTCCAGTGATCTCTGCTGGCACCAGGAACAACTTCCAGCACCAACCTCATGTTCCTGTGTAAGTGGTGTTGGGATGAGTCCTTCCTAGTGGATCTGCAGTGGCTGAATGCATCAGGCTCTGGTTGTCACCTCCCTCATCCTGCCCAAGGGACAGAGCTCTGCCCCTGCCCATAATGCTGCAGAGATTCCCCTGCTGAGCAGCACTGAAGGGAAAGGGTGCTGAGAGCTGTGGGCTGAATGGCAGTGACAGAATCTGCTCCTTCCTCCCCCTTTCCTACCACTCTGGATTTTTACTGCCAGGGATATTTATGACCCAGACATCATCTCACAGCTCTGGGTCCCCTGGCACTCGCCCTGCAGTGATGAGGCTGCAGGCAGCAGCTGGAGCCTGGCTCAGGAGCTGTATCCCCATCACAGTGGGCACTGAGCAGTGGGGTGGGCACATTGGGGTGGTGGCTGGGGACCTTCACTGAGAGGGGCTGGGGACCCTCAGGCTGGGGGTGCTCTAAGTCTCAGGTACCCCCAGTGTGGTGACATCCCACAGACCTGCAGCCAGCCAAGTGGCCAAGAGAGGGAACAGGCACAAACCCCACCAGGCCCAGCTCCCTTCAGCAGGGCAGGCAGGATGGGAGCCAGCACAGCTGAGCATGGCTGTGCCATGTCACTGCTGTCCATGGTGATAACGTGTAGCTGAGCTCAGCTCTGTCTCCAGTGAGACCAGGGAGCTTCCTGTGCCACTTCCAGTGCCAAATTTCCTGTGCTGCTGCAAAGCTGTGCCTACCTGTGAGGCAGAGGAGGCAGCACAAGTTTTCTGCTCCATCCCAGGAGCATTCACAGAGTCTGTGCTGGAGGAGAGTTGAGCACAGACTGTCACTGTGGCAGCGAGGACCCGTCAGTGAGCAGTGGCTGTGGGGCACATAAAACCAGCCCATGTCTGAGAGTGGCTGTGCACACACCCCTCACTGTGCTCTCTCTCTGGAACCATCAGGGCAAGTGTCTCTGTCAGTGGAGTGTAATCCCAGCAGCAGAAATGCCCAGCCAAGGCAGTCGGGTCCCCAGCCCCGTGTGCAAAGGGGTGTCGTGAGAGGGCCCTGGCCTTGCAGGAGAAGAGGAGGGGTGGATGGCCATGCGTGGGCTGTCCCCTGCATGGACACCATCCACCATCCTGCCTGTTTATTCTCCCTGTCCTTGGGAGAATATGCCTAATGGGCATTAGGGTCGAGCTGCTCACAGAGGTTGAGATGCAAAGGGCAGAGCGCCCCATTGCAGAGGGTCCCCCACCTCAGAGCCGTCACTTTGGGGAGAAAGCCCCAGGAACAGCAAACTTGCAGCAGAATTTCCTTACGCAGGAAGCACCGGGATCTCCGCGCTCGGTGTCGCTCGGGGCAGGACAGGGCAGAAGGGGAGCGCGGCGCTCGCAGGGTGATGCACGGCCCTTCCTCGGGGCACAGCGGCCGTGCGCTGCTGTCAGCAGGTAACAGCACCTGCGAGGAGAGCCGGCAGAGCCAGAAATAGCACGAGGGGCACGGGGGAGCCGTGTCTGCGAGAGGCTGGGGCGGTTTCAGCCGCCGCCTGACACGGACATTAATAACAGCAGGGCAGAGCCGGAGCGCCGCAGCCCAGCGCACGTGGCGGGGCCGGCGGAGACGGCGCTCGCTCGGCCCGGGGGATGCAGCTGAGAGCCCGCGTTTGGTACGTTCCACAGGGCAAGATCGCAGCCTGAGGGCCGCACCTCGGCTGCGCAGGACCCGGCTCGGGCTGAGGAAGCGGCACAGGGCGTGAGGAGCGCGGATGTCCTTGGGGATGCGAGGCACCCGCTCCACTCCTGCCCTGCTCTCTCCTGGGGAGCCTGTGGCTCCTGCACGGCTCATCTGCCACAGGCTGGGCTTGAGGGTTGGTAAGGTGCATCCAGGAGGAGCGAAGGGGCATTTGTAGCGCGGGGATGTTTTGAGGCTCCCTCTCAAATTTGGGCTGTGCACGGCTGTGCCATCGGTACCAGCTGGCTCTTGCTGTGGGATCAGCATTGCAATGTGCCCACAATGTGGACTTTCTGCTCCAGGACTTTTGCATCCTTTCGGATACCGTCCCTGGACTGGCACTGGGGACCATCCAGCAGGCTCAGCCTGGAATTGCAGCGGTGGCACGCTCGGAGTCCCCCTGGGGATGGAGGGCACGGATGGGATGGGCTGGGATCCGGAGCTGGCGCTGCCGGAGCAGCTGCGGGTCGGGGCTGGCAGCCCGGGGCTGCGGCGGTGCCGAGTCCGTGGTGACGGCGTGGGGAGGGCTGGTCCCGGGTCGGTCCCGGGTCGGTCCCGGGCTGCTCCGGGTTAGCGGCGACACCTTCAGCAGGCGGTGACACCGAGATGCGGGGTGCAGGCTGAGCCTGCAGCCGGGCTCCCCTCTGCTGCCCTCGGGTGAGCGTCGGCTCCGCTTCCCGCTGCGTTCGGGCAGCGGCGCGGGGCTGGGGCTGGGGCTGGGGATGTTCCCGCTGGGAATGCGGGCATGGGGAATGGGATTTGTGCAGGGATCCCCCCGTGCTTCCTCCCTCGGGCAGAGCTCCTCCTGCCAGGGCTGGGGCAGCCCAGGGCCAGATTTTGAGGGGGTGCAAACATTACCCCCCCGTCTGTACCTCCACCTCACTGCCTGCCCCAGGCACTGCTGGCGCTGCTGTTCGGGTTGATACACCCGCGCTGCATCTGCTGTTACACTAATTGCTCGGATCAATTATTCATTGTGCAGTTGTGAAGCAGGGAGAGGGTAGAAACCCGGCTGTGCAGCGAGCCCTGGGCTCTGGCCGGCCCCACAGAGGGTGAGGAGCAGAGCTCAGGGAACCTCGTGAGCACTTTCACAATGACTCCCACGAAGATTTTCTCAAGTTTTGGTAGTTCTGCTTTGCATTTCTGGCTTTGCTTTCTTCCCCTCGGCCCCGTGCTGTGCATTAGATGCTGTTCCTTGTAGCTGTGAGCTTCCTTGGTTCTTAGTTAGCACTTTTTAAATCCCTAGGTGCTCAACTGTGTTTCACAATGAGAAGTTTCTGATCTGGTGGATCTGGGCACAGTTCATCCCATGCTAAGAACTGAAATTGTAAAATATTTTCCTTCTGCTTTAGGAAAGATCTACTTTGAAAAGATTGCTGTTTCCCTGGATGATGTAGGTGCTCTTTTCCCTGCAATCCAGCTGATGTGGGGTGGGATGTTGCCTCCAGCACAGGGAACCCACTGCTGTCTGCATCTCTCCCAGAATAACCCTGGAGAGAGAATTGGTCTCATTCCCATGGAGTGAAATGCTTTTGGGGACAGATGAGGCATCTCGGTCCTTTGAAGGGCAGCAGGAGCCAGAGAGGTTCCCCATGGGACACAGGGAGGATGGAGCTGCCATGGCTGGGGACAGCCACAGGATTGGCTCTTCTGTGCCATCCCAGCAGCTCCGTTCACTCCTCCTGGGTGAGAACACAGCACATCCCTTGCTCTCCTGCTCACATCCATGTCCAACAGCCTGCAGGGACTTCCCTGCTTTTCCCAATCCCTGGTTTTGGCTGAGGAGGTACCTGGCTGCAGAGCAGCTCTCTGAGCTGTGTTTTGCCTCCTCTTCCTCAGCATCACCACAAAAGAAAGAGAAAAACCTGAGCATCCCCATCAGGAGCCAGGAAAGGCTCAATCAAATGTTCCTGTGGCCAGGCATTCCTTGAGCCACAGTGGCTCCATGGCTGAGAGGAGCAGAGGCTTTGAAATAAGAAGCTGAGATCTTAAAAAACCAAAAATCCCTGACCTCCCCTTGCTGGGGATTCCTGGGAATGCCACACGTGCTGGTACTTCTGGCAGCAAGAGAGCTGGTGGCACCAGGGCAAGGGCAGGGCAGGCTTCAGCTCTCAGCTGTGCTGTCTCCATGGCTGGGGTTTTCCCAGCTGGAAGTCCCAGCTGTGGGCCACCAGCAAGGCCACATTATTTAAAGACATTCTGGAGAAGTCGAGGTTGTGCTGACGCTCATTGAAATTTTCTCTGCTGGTGAGCTGGAACAGTCCTGGATGTGAGCAGCAACTGAGAAAAACTGAGGTACAGACCAAGGAGCACAGGGTTTGCAGTTCTTCTGCCCTGTTTGGTTTCAATAAAATTTAAAAAAACTTGAAAAAACTTGATTTTTGAGATAGTGAGTGATCCTTGAAGGCAAAGAGAACCCAGGGAGTGGGTAACAGGTGCAAGGTTTGAGGATGTTGGAGCAGGCAGGGCTGTGTTGGCTTTTTTTTGGCGTGTGTTGATATTTGTTCAATGAGGAGATCATTCTTAGGACTCTCTTGCTGTTGCTCTGGTCTCAGACCTATTGTCCTCCTTCCCTAAAATGACCCCAGAGAGCCATCCTGGGCTTTGGAGGCAGCTCTTGCTTCTGCTCACTTTTCCCTTTCTCAGGAAATGCTGCTTGGCCTCTCAGTCTGAGATAGAAACTGGAGGAGCGAAGTGTGAGATCCTTCAGGGAGGATGGAGTAAATCCCCTCGACCTGCCCGGATGCAGATGGGAAACTCAGTTGCTGGGAATGGCAAAACCAATTTATTGAGTGCAGGGGAAGATGCAGATGGTGAAAAAAGGGAAATCTGCATGTGGAGGTCAGGGACACCCAGATGCTGAGAGCAATGAGGCCAAGGCATTGAGAATGCAGAAATCCAAATGTTGGCTGGTGGCTCCTGAGCTGCTGCTGCAGTGGGAGCATGGAATGTTTTGGGTGAGTCTGTGAGGTGGAAGTACAGCAGCTCCCTCAGACAGCACCAGCACTGGCTCCACTGCTGCCTCCTCCAGCAGCCCCTTGGCCACATGAAGTGGTGAGAAGGTGTCAGCCCCCCTTGGGTACTGGGAAAGCTGCTCAAAAGCTCCAGGGAGAGCTCAGAGCCCTTGCCAGGGCCTGAAGGGGCTCCAGGAGAGCTGGAGAGGGAATTTGAACCAGGGTCTGGAGGGATAGGACAAGGGGAATGGCTTCCCACTGCCAGAGGGCAGGGCTGGATGGGATACTGGGCAGGAATTGTTCCCTGGGAGGG
>JAOTQP010000403.1:6447685-6465295 GCA_026413545.1 Cichladusa arquata | reverse complement strand
CAGCCTGGCCTTGGACACTGCCAGGGATCCAGGGGCAGCCACAGCTTCTCTGGGCACCCTGTGCCAGGGCCTCACCAAGCTCAGAGGGAAGAATTCCTTCCTAATATCCAATCTAAATCTACCTCATTCAGCCTAAATTATCATTATCATCACTATCATTATCCCTCATTCTATCACTACCTGCCCTTGGAAAATGCAGATAAAATTCATATACAAAAACACATGCAGCTGTAAAACCTGGTAGAAACCTCGAGTCATAATTTTGGTACTCACTTTCTCACCTAAAGCAAGTGGTAAAGGCACTGTTTCAGTGGGTGGCAGACAGACCAGACAACAATTACACTCGCCAGGGTAAAAAATCTCACATTATCTAGTCTCAGGCTGGTGGCTGGGGATTCAGTGGGGGACTGAATCTGGCTCAAGTGGGCTGTAGACTAAATATAGAATATTGCATGACCTAAACTTTGATTTTTAAAAGAGGCTGAAACTTACATAAAGAAATACATAAATTTAATGTTCAACATGGTGGATAGATGCCCTGTGGCAAACACATACTAGAGAAGTAGAAAGTAATTAAGGTTACTTAATGCTGGGAAACTGAACATTGCTTGGGTTATTTTGTTATTCCTAATGTATTAATCAAATCCATCTCAGCTGTGTTTCCTTACTCACTGTCTTTACTAACAGTGCCTCATTTGCCCTTTCTTCTAAAATTAATATTTATATTCCATGCTTAATTTGTATTTTTTGTTTTAATGAAGAACCTCAATGTTGAAATGAGCATGAGATTTTTTTTTCTCTCTTTGTAGTTCTCAGTTATGGAAACTGTCCCACCAAAAAGCAGCTGGGCTTTAACATCCAATGCACTTTTTCACTTGCAAAACCAGATCAATTAAACAGACAAAGCATTTAACCTGGCTGGATGCCCAGCAACTTTCTTTTCAGTAGTGGAGGTTACTCATCTTTAAGCACAATTACAGGTTTACCATGGAATCTGTGGCTACCCCTGGATCCCTGGAAGTGTCTAGGGCCAGTTTAGACAGGATTTGGAGCAACCTGGGATAAAGGTGTCCCTACCCATGGCAGGGGGGGAAATGACATGACCTTCCTACACAAACCACTCTATGACTATGATTTTCCAAAAATCCAGCACAGGAAGAGCTCTGAATCTTGACTGGGGTGGGCAAGCTTGTTTTTCAGGGAACTCTTTAGCCCTACATGAAGTATGGTTTGCAAAATATGAAAGCTGTAGCATAAGAGTTTAAAAAGTCCAGGTGACAGTGCTGCTGCAGTGCCCCAGAGGTGCTGAAACATGTTCTCTCCAAGCACATCCAGAGCAGCTCACAGAGCCCCTAAGCTCAGAGTACTGCAGGTTATGACTGCTGAGAAATCAAGGGCAGGAAACCTAGATGAGATCATAAACACAATTATGAAAGGAAAAAGAAGAAAATGCTGAACTGGATATATGTCCTTATGTTCATAAACACAGCAGTGTCTCTATCTTGTGAAACATCTCTATTTTGTGCCTTGGTTTTAACCTGAGGCTGTAACAGCTACTAGTTTTGCATCATTCATCACATTTCATCTGAAAGCAATTTTATCAGTTTATCTCTGCTGACTTCACTGGAATTATGTCTTTATCTCTCTCCTTCTCTCTAATAAGAGATTCCTGAATTTTCATTCTCTCTTTAAAGAGTGAAAGAAATACTTTATTCTCACTGTTCATATAAGCAGTCTCACTCTTCTAGGGCCAAATTCAGTTTTCACTAAGTCAACACAATGTTTTAAATTTATTTCTGTGGGAACTGATCAGAGTTCCACAGCATGAACTGAGTTGGGTATCACCTCATAGTATATACACTGTAAATTTTTGTGAGACATCATGCATTTGGGCAGTTTGAAAGCTGAAGCTTAAAACAAACCAGATTTAGTAGATGGAGTAAGAGCTTACCCAAATTCAATTTAAATGATTTCACATGAGAACAGCCCAGCTCCAAATGATATCCAGGACATCTCAAAAAGTTAATGATACACAGCCAGATGTCATATGACACCATGAGAAAGGAGTGGAAAGGGAAGATAAAAAAGTTGTAAATATTTTCAAGCTGTTGAAGATGCAAGAAACATTAGCTGTTAGCACAGTCAGCTGGGAGCATTCTCTTTAGTGAGCAGTGATATTTTCTGGATGTGCTTCTCTGAAGGAATTCTGCCTCTGTCTCTCTCCAGGAAATATTGGATAGCTTATGAATCTATGAGGCAGCAGTAATTAATTGGAGACACTTAAAACCAAGAAATCCCTGGTGTGAGATAAGGGTTATTCAATTTAAAAAAAAAAAATCTTGGTAGGCTTTACATCTCTCTTGAGTGATGACAATTATTCATGACACTTCATTTATGAAACTGAGAGCTTATATGAATATGTGAAAGTGCCACTAACCTCCTGAGACCAAACTTGTAAGTATAAATTGAAAAATAAACTACTATTGTGTGTAAAGAATGAGTGATGAAGCATTACTGAATGTGCAAAAGTATTTTCTGATCACTGACTACCATGAAAAGAATTACTTAAGTCACTATAGCTCCACTGAACCCAGTGAAATATAAAGATGTAATGGTTCTGATTATTTCTTGGGCATAATTTCTGGAATATTTTCTTTTTGTATGACCCAAAATCCATATCCATTTTTATAAATGACAGTGATGAAAAGATAACTAACACAGAAGAAAAGATTTCTGAAGCAATAAGGATGTTATGTGGTACACATAATTTAGTTTCCATGGTCAGAGGAGTGAGGTATCTAATTATTAATGGCATTTTGTGTTGATGCAACAGATCTGTGACAGGCTGAAGGTTCAGATTCCAGAACAAACTCCATGAAAGTAGATTGGGTTACAAAAGTTTTAGGTGAGTTCAGGGTGTCTTATATTGATGAAGCAATTTAAACTTGCTAGATATTTCTGTCAGAGAAAAGCAATTCTGCCTTATTATGGCAACTTTTTTTTCATTCCTGGAATGCACTGAGGAGGCTACATTACAAGACAGCAAACTGGGTAAACCTGAACATATTTTATACATTAAATGAATATTAAATGGCCTCTTGGGGAGATCAAGTGACTTCACCTGAGGATGAAGGAAACTAAGGGTACTTTATGTCTGCTTCTGACATAGGTCTCTGCACTTTCCTAGTACTTTTTTCTAGGCAGGCTGTGTGGGGTAATTGAATTAAGAGAGCCTGTGATCAGCTGTGCTTCTGTTTTTTAGCTCCAAAGCTTGTAAGTACAATATTTTTCTTGTTGCTCACCACATGCACACTAACAGGGCTGGGAGACCTCGTGACTGTTATGACAGAACAGTTCAAGAGAGGCATTTGTATTTGGAAAGACTTGCTAAGTCCTTATCCTGTGAACTTCCTCAAGAGATTGTTTAGGAATAATGAACCAGAGCAAAACCAATTCAGAAGGATATTTAACAGAAAAACATTGCCCAGTAGGGCATCATTAACTGGACAAAGGAGTTTGAAATGTAACTTGAACATTTAGCTTAAAGATATTTACCTAGTGACAATGTTTCATAATGTTTTCACTGCAAGGACAGTTAATCTGTAATGTAAATACTATCCATGTATTTGGGAAATAGCAGACCTGATTGAGCAGTGTGTATCCAATAGTCAGTACAGTGTACTAGGCCTCCTCTATTTACCCTGCTTTATTCAGCCCTAGTTCTCAAGTAAGTAAATTTTTCTTCTGAAGTAACACCTTTTCTTCTACAAAGGTCCATAATTCCTAGCTGGTTTGGAAATCCTTGTACTGTATAATGAAGATTTTTGTAATT
The DNA here is from genome assembly GCA_026413545.1 of Cichladusa arquata. Lineage (NCBI taxonomy): Eukaryota > Metazoa > Chordata > Aves > Passeriformes > Muscicapidae > Cichladusa > Cichladusa arquata. Next base: position 6,461,463 of record JAOTQP010000403.1, on the reverse strand, counting down.
TTGACTTGTGAAACAGTAGAATCACAGATCAGCATTAGTGCTACAACCTGAAGTTGCTGTGGGCAGACACGTGCAGAATGCAAGGATTTAATTCTATGTAGCATTCAGTGGTAAAGAATCATTGGTTTGAAGGATGACATTTTATTATTTTCATCTATAAACTTGTCAGTGCACCTCACGTTTGGAATGGGCTAAAAACTGTACAATTTGGGCTGGCAGATAGATGTGATTTCTGTTCTATTCCAGGCGGACAAGGATTTCTTCTCCCAAAAGGTTCAGTAAAAAGGACAAGGGCTGAAGAAGTTTGAAGACTGAACTCTTCCTGTCTGCCCACAGCCCCTCAATCTGCTTCTTTCATCAATGTTGTGACTGACAGGCAGCTCTCAGTGAGTCCTGAGTGAGTCCTGCCCAGTTCTAGCAAGGCTGCTTCACTTAGAGAGTCACAGAATCTCAGGGTAGTTTGGGTTGGAAGGGACATTAAAGCCCATCCAGTGCCACCCCTGCCATGGGCAGGGACACTTTCCACTATCCCAGGTTGCTCCAAGCCCATCCAGCCTGGCCTTGGACACTGCCAGGGATCCAGGGGCAGCCACAGCCTCTCTGGGCACCCTGTGCCAGGGCCTCACCACCCTGACAGGGAATAATTCCTTCCCAGTATTCCATCCACCCCTGCCCTCTGGCCGTGGGAAGTGGAAGGGAAAATCAAGTGGGAAGCCCTGTGTCCTGTCCCTCCATCCCTTGTCCCAGGTGCCTCTCCCACTATCCTGGAGCCTCTCTGTGCTCTGGAAGGGGCTCTGAGCTTTCCCCAGAGCTCTCAGCCTGGCTCCAGAGCAAAGGGGCTCCAGCCCTGGGATCAACTTTATGGCCTCCTTTGGACTCATTCCAATGGGTTCACATCCTTCCTGTGTTGGGATTAGACTTCAGGGGTTACAGCAATGACAATGAGAGGGGTACCTCAGCTGGTGCCTGTGAAAAAATAGAAGTGCAGGGGAGATTGTATTTTGAAGAGGAAGGAGTCTGTTGTAGGAGGCTATTTAAGAAAACAAAGCATAAAATTTTAACACCTACTTGCATGGTAAGGGAGAAATGTATTCAATCATGCTATCATGGGTAAACAAAGCAAGGAGGTGAAAATAGTAGGAGTGTCTGGCTGACTAATGAGACCAACTAGACTGTTCAGGAGGAATGAAGAGAGGTTTCAGAGCTGTTTATTTTCCCTTGCAATACCCAACATGCAGAGAATGCAAATAATAATAATAATGGGAAATATAAACTCTGCTGCAAGATCTGCTCTTCACTTTTGTTCTGCTTTGTGTTTCTTGGGGAGGGAATATTTTGAACTTTCCTGGGTGCCTCAGCTTCAGTTTCTGTGACAGCTTTTTAACTTCCCTTCTTAAAAAAACAGTGATGTCTCAATAAATGGAGGTGAGCAAGACACAGGAGCATTTAAATGAAAACACCAGAGCTGAAGAGCAGTATAATTATCCCATTCACAAAGGATTTCTAGACAGTCAGTGCATGAGTAATAAAGGAGGATGCAAGTGTCACTGTATCAGATCTGACCCTGCCCACCCCACCTCCTCCTGGATGGATTTCCTCTGCTTCAGATATCTGGCTCACCTGGGCTTTCTGTGCAGGCTTACACCTGCTGAGAGCATGGAGAGCTGAATGGGATATCATTGCATGATCATCTGCATTTGGGGAAAATAAAGTCGTTAAAAGAAAAAAAAATACGAGCCCTAATTCCCCCTTAGAAGCTGCAAAAAAGGGAGCACCATGAACAAGCTGCTGCCTTAGAACACAAGAGCCAATCCCTGCTCCCCTCTGCCTTCATCCAAGGATTCTCTCTCCTTTGTTCCCCTGTAGCTCTGGCATATCTAGGCCAGCACTTCCTAATTACCAGGAGATGGAAACCAGTTGCTGAAAAGTGTTAAAGGAGAATTCTCATATTTAAAGCCCATGTTGATTTAACAGCAGAAAAAAGAGAAACTTTAGGAAAACAAAAAAAAAAAAACAAAACAAAACAAAAAAAAACCCCAAAAAAATAGTTGCATTACTGAGTAATTGGAGCTCAGGCTGGGTGCATTATATAATAGCATTTCCCAATGCAGCTGCCTCTCACCCCTTTAGCCATTCCTCCGAGCACAAGACACATAAATAGTTACCACAACTTAGAAACTGTCTAGACCACACCTTTGTTAGAAACCTTAAAAAGGTGTGGTCTATTGTCAGAATTACATCAGGTCTTGAACTTGAATCTACAAGTAGTTGGAACTGACAGTAACTACAGCAGAGAGAAAGAAGTTAAGAAGTGTAAGAAAAACTGCTGAATGCTTACCCGAAATAATCAATTTTGTTTTCTTTTTCTCATATACCCGTTCCACACTTAAAGGTGGAAAACACCTTTAAGGTCATTTTCAGGCTACTAGAGAAGATTTGCATAAAGGTTTGTTTGGAGAACTTTAATAGATGAGGAGAAGGGGGCTGGCATACCATCAGCTACTAAAGGTACACAGAACACTTGTCTAAAAGGAAGAATTCCTAATGCTTCAGGCAAAGCCATAAAGGACAGGAAGGTGTTTGGGAGCTGGCAGGGTGCATGTGACTGGCACTGGAATGCAGCCTCCCAAAAACTGGCCACCAGGTCAGATCTGAGCAGGTAGGGTCCGACATTACCACTGCCAACAAAGCTGGAATTCATCTGGCCACAATATTTAGATGGACATTTGATAAGTTAAGGCATGTATTTAATTTCACCTGCTCTGGTGGAAGGTGTGATAAAGGGGGTGGAATGAGATGACCTTCAAGGTCCCTTCCAAGACAGAGGCAGCAGCCCAAAGATATGAGTTAGCATTGCTTGGTTCATATCTGCTTTCTGAGGTGTTTGTCAGATTAGGAAATGCACTGAAATAAAGTTGTCTTCCTAAAGCAACTTTTAAAAAGATTTAAAATGCAATGAAGAAACACTGATATATTCAAATTTTCTAAAGAGGAAAAATCCCCAAGTAGTCTGCATAGGTTATTGTAGTGCCAGTTTTATCAGTAGATTTGCAATAAAATCCATGGGCTTATATATAGAAACAGAACTGTGTTAGCATTCTGTGAGGAAAAGGCTATTTTAGTCTGCTCATCCATTGAGGAGATAAAACAGACTGTTATGTCAGCCTTGACAGCAACTCAGTTTTCCTGGATATGCTGAAAAAAAGAGTTTTATATCTATTCCCCATATGAGGGTAAAACATGTGATGCAGCCTGAAGCTATTTCCTTTGAAAGCAGAGCTCTGAATTCCTGCAATAACGCCATGGATGGAAAGGACTGTTGTTAACTTGACAGAACAAGGAATCTGGCACCATTCCATCTCAACACATTTCACCAGATTAAATTTGCAGTTCTCCAGCAGTACTTGCAGTGGGATATAGAATAACCATGCATTTTAATTTACCTAGGATTTTTTTTTTTTTTTTTTTTGCTGGGGAACCTCTAAACAGGGCTCTAGGTAGCTGTGGCTGGTTAGTCCAGAGCCAGGTGGGACTTGCCAGCCCAAACAGACCCTGGGGCTGTGAGACTTTGAAACCTTATGAGAAAGGACAGAAGTCTGGGGAAGAGTTTGAATCAAAGAGCATTGGCTGAGTCCACTGGAATTTTTTGTGCAGAAGGGGATGGTGTGCTGGAGCTCTGCCAGCTACTCAGGCACAGGGATTTTCCAGACAGCAGTGTATGATCTCAAGTGCAGAATTCCTGTTTCCTTTCTGCTAGCATCCATTAAATCAATATGTAAAGGGCAGGCTGGTGGGTTTAGTGGAGGAGACATCAGCTGTCCCTTCTCCTCTCCAGAACTTCCATTTACAGGGTTCCAGCTGAGAGGAACAGGCTTTGAGTCCCCTCAGTGCGAGCAAGAATAGCTCTGCTGCTGCTTTTGCTTTATCCCTGTCGTCTCTGCAGGGGAGGGAACTGCTCTGTGGAGCCTTTCCTCCTCCTTTCTGTCAGAGGCTGCTTGATGGGGAGGCTGCAGCACAGGGAATGGCTTTTCTTTGTGGAACAGCCCTGTTGGGTGCTTCTGTGTCCCTGCCCTTGCCTCTCCATGGAAGACAGGCAATGCATGGACCACATGCACCAGCTGGGCCAGGGCAGCTCTCCTGCTGCTCTAACTGGTGAGCAGAGGGGAAAATATTCATCAGAGCAAACATTAAACCACACTGATCGTTACAGGTCACAACACGACCGAGAGTCTTAGTTGCTGCATGTTCTACTCAGAGCTTTGTGTTTGGTTAGAGTAACAGACATTTATATTTAAATTGATGAAGAGACAATAACCAGAGGTATTTAGCATGAGCAGGTGTACATGTCAAGGCTTAAATTCACGGAAGGATGTGATTAAAACAATTGTTGCCTCCCTTTTTCTTTTTTTTTTTTTTCCCTTACTAATTGTGGGGCACAGGTTTGCACAAGAAGTTGTCCTGAGTAAGAGCAGAGGTAATCACTGACATCATGCAAAATAATGCTGCCATGAATGGATTTTTTTAATTAACTGTCTTTAGGGGATAAGAACCATGGCCATAATTTTGAAAGCAAGTAAAGGTATTATACATAATCAAAATAAATCTGCTCAACATCTGGAGCACAGCAGAGAGGAACAAGGTTCAGGAACTCAGCCTGAGGAGATGGATCATTTTTACAGAAGAATAATCCTCCTAAAGTGAAGGTCTTCCCATCACTATTTTGGAGAAATCCTAAATACTAGATCCCCATAAATCAGTCAGTAGTTCAACACTATTATCAGACACAACTATTGCCACCAAGACTTGAGCTGGCTTTCTGCAGTGGCATATAGAATAACCACACATTTAAATTTACCTGTGATTTTTTTTGGCTGGCTGGGGACCTCTAAAAAGAGTTTCATGCAGAAATGATAACTTTTGGAGCACCAGTTATTGTGGTTATTTACAATGTGATTATTTGCTACTGTTCAGCTTTTATTTAGAGTTTTACAGTATTTAATGGACTGTGGCAGGAGCTACAGGGAATATCTGTGAAACTCACATTCCCACATGGCCCTGTGTCTTTGTCTAAGCAAAATGTCAGTGTTTTTAAACTGTTTTTAAACTTTCTATAATTCCATGTTTTTATCATTATGTGAAACAGAGAAACAGGAGGAAAAAAACCCAAACCAGTCAATTAAAAGTGCACAACAAGCTTTGGTGTAGTGTGAAAATGGATAATAAAAGCTAAACCTTCCCCCATTTCTAATTGCATTTTACATATCATTTTATCTTCCAGTATCCCTGTTCAAGAGTTTGCTTAAAACTAACATGTGGTATAAATTCTGGAACCATAATTAACAGAAGTGGATTGAAAAGTTGTGTTTATTCATCTTCTTCTCTTTGGAAGGATTGAGTGGTCCAGGTAAAGCTGGGCATACAGAAAAAAATGGAATGCACAAAATGTATAAACATGTGGAGGGGTAGGAAAGCGCTTTGGAAATTATATACACAGAGAAATATAAATATAACCCTTACACTGGAGGCTGGTCATGCCAGCTGCAGCCTTGCAAAGGTTTCCATTAGACAAACATGTTTCCACCTGCTTCATTTTTGGGTAGAACTCTTGCACACCATGTTGCTGCTTGAAAATAAGCTTAGAAGACCTGAGCAAAAATTCCTTTGCTGCTTCTTGAAAGCACTGCAGAAAAGTAGAATAAAAGAGAATAAATATACACTTCTATTGTAAAAACACTTTGGTTATGCTCCTCAAAATGCTAATGCAAAAAGTAGAAAACCAGCTGACAGAAAAGATAAAATTGGAACTGTGAATGGCCCCTTTGGGATCCCAGCCATAACCAAGGAAGACTTATATTTTCTTTAGAAATTGGTCATTCACTACCTGGAAATGTTTATTTAAAACCTTTTTCCTGCAAAAATCTAAAGGTATTAATTTGATACTTGTGAATGGTTATTAAGCTCAATGGATGTGAGATCATGGTGTAAGTTTTGCTGAATTACTTCATATTTAGTTTACTGAAGGTAGCATGTCTAGGGCTGTCTGGTTGCTGCTGAGACAATTTGTAAGCCTCTCAATCAAAGCATTTTTCAAAAGAATTCTACAGGAGATATGGACTCTGGAAGGAAACTCCCCCTGGATGAAAGCTGCTTTATATCAGATTCTACTCTTCAGAAAACAGGGAATACATTAAAGCAGAAAATTAAAAAAATTGGGCAGTTTGGAAGACACAGAATACCCTGTGTAAGCTAAAAAGTGACAAGCCATATCTTACATGTGTACACGTGCTCCTGCTTCTCATACAATCACTGCAATTAGTGAGTTTTCCTGCAGTAATAGAAGCTTCTTGGTGGTTGTTTATCCCATATGAATATCCTGGGATGGATTATCCAGGTGAGTGCTGTAACCTTGTTGCTCAATTGGAGCAGGGTTGCTCTGTCACCTCAACATCCTCAGTGCCCTTCTCCCTCCTCCTTTTCCAGGGTGGGGGCAGAAGGAAAGAAATCCCTAAGGATTAAAGCAGTGTCAGAGCATTAACACTTAGTCGATGACAACTGTAAGGATTAATTCAAGCTGGTTAAATCCCTCTTAGCTAGAATAGGAACCAGCAAACCATCTGGTGGAATGAGCAGTATGACAGGGCTAAAAGGAAACTGTCACAGCAGGCAAAGAAAAAATAAACTTTTCCATAGACTTTTGGGAATTGCTGTGTTTTCTAAGTGTCTGACCACAGCAAGTGACAGTTTTGATTAGAGTGGTTTGAATAAAGAGGGTGGGGACATGTTGTGTTCACAGTTTAGGAAAAAATCAGATTTAAGGTTTTACGTTTCTATAGTAGCACATGACACTTGTGTAAAAAAAAAAAAAAAAAAAAAAAGAAAAGCAAAAAAAGACTAGTCATGCATTCTGTGAAAAAAATCTCAACCCATCCAATGTATTTGCCTGCTAATGCCTGTTCTGTTGCCAGCCTGTGTTGGTCTTAGCTTCAATACTGAATGCCCTTCATAGAGGTTTTGCAGCTCCTCCCTCCTGTGAGAGCTGCCTGTGTGTGGAGCCCCCAGGAGTGATCCCAATGGCCAGCTAAGGTCAGTGTCACAGCTCTGGGCTCACAGAACTGGCCTGGCCTACAAAGGCAAGCTGATCAGCCTGGGAACCTGCCCTGAGCTTACCCTGCAGGAATTAAGAGCGTTTGTCTCTGCAGCAGATCAGACAATTGGATTGAGGTGAAGTCCCTTCTCCGTGATGTCACTCGCTGATGTTTATACTCGAAATAAGGTCTGGCTGCTGATGGGTTTAGGGCTTGGTTCAGTTCTTTTAGTCTCCTTATGAATAAAGGGATCTGTGAAGCCTTGTGAGATTTTAATTACTCTGGTTTTTGGGGTGCTGCCTGCTCCAGTGGCACCTGTCTGGCTGTGTGTGATCGCTGGTGGCTGTGCCTGCAGGCTCACAGGCAGGAACTTTCAAAAGGCAGGCAGAAAATGCATTTTTCATTCACTTCGATCTGTTGGTTGTTCCATTTTTAAATCTAGGAATGCTCTTTTGTTTTTCAGCCACAAAATGTAGAAGTGTTATGCAGCTTATGCTGCTGTTCCACAACAGAGTTTACAACTTCCTGATTACACTCTTGTTTGTCTGCTGAAAGTTTTCTTCCTGCTGCTCCCCAAATATTGTCAGGCAAAGGAATTTATAAATGCAGCATGTTGGCCTGTAATCTGATGTAGCAAATGACTTTGCAAATATAAGCACTGATTTCTTTTATTTAGGTTCCTGGTAGAAAAACACCAAAGCAGTGGTTCACACTCCTCTTTTGAAGGTGGATATTTTTGGTGTGTAAATGGCAGGGTAAATGTGAACGGGGGGCCCCAAGGCTTGCCAGGTGCTTGAAGTGAACATTCTCTGTACAGGGAAGGAGGTAAAAAAGATCAACAAGCTTTGAGCCTCTATTGATGCAATAGAGAACCACCTCTTCTTTAGAAACAGTAGTCCTGTTCTTGAGCCCAGCCTTGCCCTCAGAATGCTGCTGGGATTGAAAAATGTTTTCAAAATACATGGTTTCATCACTACTCAGGAGTTTCATGGGTTTTAAAGGATTGTTTTCTCTCTCAAGAGGCTAAAATAAAGATAAATTGGGAAATTTTGGATCCAGATTTGAAATAAGAGCATCAAAGGACTCAAAATACCAACAGAGATAAAAGAGTTTGTTTGCCAATGTCTGCTGATACTGAGGGCTCTGCTGAACCCTGCAGTATCAAGCAGGAAGCATCTGTGTGTGCTTATCAGCTTTTTACTACACAAAATCACAGGTTTCTGGCATCTGCCCTATCAAAGATAAGGAGTAAGATGTTTTCACAACATCTGTGTTCAGAATATTGGACATACTCCAAAATATGGAGTGACTTGTTTGTGTCTTTCAGCTGAGTTTATGGGCAGTTTGTGTGATAGCATTAAAACTGTGAGAGGCTGAAGCCATCCATCTCCTCTGGTTTTGGCTGTGATGAGAATCCATCAGTCTGGTCACTTGTTCTCACAAACCAGCTGTGCCCTTAGTATGGAGAATAAATAACAGCAGAGTCATGGCAGGGAACCTGCAGGAGTCCTGAAGGAAAACCTTGTCCTCACATCTGAGTCATGAGAATGCATCTTCACAGAACATCTTGATAAGCCATAAACTCTACAGCAAGATTCACAGTGAGGGTTCACCAATTACTACTAATTAATCCTAGCTAATGGTGCTCCAAAAATAACAGCTCAAGGCAGAACAACAAATACTGTTTATTTTTTATTGGATAAAAGACCATTAAATTTTTTTTTTTTTAATTTCCCTCTGGTTTTAGCCAACATAGGAATGCATATGCTGACTGGGACCAAGTTGGTCCCTGCTTTGACTCTGACCCAAGCGGCCAGAAGGGAATGGATGCCAAGAAAAAAGTAAAAATAGGGTGTGAATCATACCTTTCCCTCTCTCTTTCTTCTCTCTGACTAATCCCATATAAACTCATTTTTTTAGGCAGGGCTGATGAGATTTGTCACTTTTATAATTCCAACTACAGTTCTTGCTAAGCATTTGTCCAGTTGCTTTGGGAAAGGCAGTAAATGGAAAGGACAGCAAAGGTGCAGAACAACATCCATGTGAGGTTTGATTGGCAGAACTCCACAGCCAAAACACAAAGAAGGTTGTTGTAGCTTGTGGTAGACTTGCACAGCTCTTCAACAAAGGATGCTATACATACACAAAATTTACAGTGTTTTGAAAGAGCTCAACAAGAGCTTTGGAAAGACCAACAGCCTTGGTTTGTTCAGAACCCAACTTCTGCTAACTTCCCTTCCTCTTCCAGCACAAGAACTGGTGCATGGGAGGGATAGTTTATTTTTACTCACCTTCACAAGGCTATTCAAGAATACATAACCTTCTAAAATATCCCCTGTAAGGCAAACCTTTCCTGTGCTGCAGGGCTTCCCCTCAGTCAATCCCCATATGGAAGTCAGTCCATGCATTTCATCACTGTCTTTCCTCTCTTTTGACCCTTTTCCACTTTGCATGTTTTGTGTTTCACCAAAGCTTCCCAGAGTACTCAGTATGAAAAATCCATGGATGTATGTAATGGTATAATCTTCTTGCCTGTTGCATGCTGTGTTGCTTTTGTGACAAATTCTGAGACTTTACTTTTTGACAGCTGCCAACCACTGCGTTGATGATTTTCTGTAAGTCTTCATCTAAGACCAGTTCTTGCTGTGCCTGTTTTCCTGAAGCTGTTCAAAATGTTGATTTAATAATTCCCAAACGAATGAACACTGTTTTCATTACAACTATTTACAAGATCATATTTGTATATGCATGCTGAATTTAATTAGCTTTAATCATTTGAGTAATTTCAATCTGCATCTTTAGGCATCTAAATATCTTTTTTGTATTTGGCCTGAAATGAGGGTTAAATGTCTTGTTGTGGCAGTTTGGGGTCACTCCAATCATAGTTGTGTAATACAATATGTGAAACAGCCATGCCATCTTCATTTCCATATGCTTTGTAATGGATAATCAAGGAGGTACCTTCAAGTACTGAAAACATCTTCATACACTTACTAATCATCAAAATCTGCAGCTGAAATGCAATATTAGTGCTTTTTTTTTGGTCATTCTCTCACTATAGAATTGACCATAATACCTTTACTTTAGCCTCACTAACCCAAGGTCTGGGTCTCTTTTTCCCATAGAAAAATCTTCCTTAGTGGCCTCAGGGAAGGAGCTTTTGCCTTTGGCAAGGCCTCCAGCCAAGGAAGTTGTTCAGTTTTCAGTGTTTGAAATGTGCTTTGCAAGAATGAGATGGAGGTGGACTGATGCCAGCAGTCCCCAGCTGAGTGCTGGGAGTTATCAGGGATATGGAAAATAAAGTGTCTGAGGCATCAGGGAATCATTAAGAGCAGAAAAGAATCTTTAAGATCACCAACCATCAGCCCAGCATCACCACTGTGTTCTCCACTGAACATTGTCTCCAGGTGCCACATCCACATGGGTTTGGAACTCCTCCAGGGATGGGGACTCCAGCACTGCCCTGGGCAGCTGTGCCCATGTTTTACAGCCCTTTCTGTGAAAAAAAGCATGAAAATTCTGTTGCTTAAGGAAAAGGAGACTGAAGAAGAACCTAAGTTTTCAAGGACAAAAAACCTGTGGTAAGGGCAATGATACTACCTTGTTTTCCCTGTCTATGAAAACTATCATGCATTTAATGATGAAATGAGTTTGCAGCAGATTTTCTGGGCAACTGCCATATCTCCAGCACAGAGGTGTGCAAATAGAGATCTGTTATTCCTGTTGTGAGGCCAGGCAGCAGCTGGAGAGTCAGAAGAGCAGTAGGAACCTCAGCACACCTGGAACACCCACGTCTCCCAGAAATGGAACTAACACCCTGCTGGTCCTTGCAGTGGCAATGGTGGCTCCAGGACTGCTGCTGCTGCTCCAGGAGAAGCTCTCACTGTCAGAGTTTTGATATGCTCTTCCTAGTGAAGAAGGATCAAATGTATTTGATATTGTGGCACCCTTCTGCAGGCTTTCAATAGCAAATGCTGGGTAAAGCCAATCCAATTTTGAGTATGAGTGTTCTTTTTTATATTCTTTCCCAGCCCTACCTGTAGCTAGCAAAAATAGTCAAATAACACTTTCCAAAGATATTTTGTAGAGAAAAAACCCAATTACGTATCTGGACTAACTGTGTGGAAAGAACATCACTCTTTTTTCCACTTTATTCTTTGAAATATAATTCCTTTATTTTGAAAAATATCTAATTCCATGAACTTTTATTCTAGATGCGATTTACAGATTATTTTTCAAATCTTGTGGTACTTTGTTCTTTACCAGCTTGATATTGTTAAACCCAGAAGCAAAATCTCTTGAGGAGCTGGAAAAGAAATCTAGGGCAAGCCAGCTCGAATTAATTTCACTATCTGGAGCAGTGTGTTCTTAAGGATGTAAATAATCCAATGCTTAGAGTATCTTTGAAATCTTCACAGTTTGTCAGTCTCTGTTTGAATATTCTCACAGACAAGTTTTCAAGAATTTAATAAGGATGAAACAATTGAGCTCATGTGAGAATCAAGGAGTTTAATGGAAAATTAATGGGCCTCTTAATGAACCCCTCTAATATTATGGCAGAAGCACAGCAGAAAATGTGTGGAGCAAGCTTCACTCCCTGTTTGGCTGTAACAATGCACATGCACAGCTTAATCTGGTGTTTTACTGCACTGGATGTAAAAATACAAATCTTGCTACAACCTTTTCTGAAATGCATACTGAAAACAGGAAAGTTCTGTAAGAATCTCTGGAAGTTCCACAGACTTCTTCCTGGGATCCTACTGGGGTTTGTGCAACTGGGGTGGCCAGGAAGACATTTCCCAATGTGTAAGTGGGTGCATAATGACCACAGTACTTGTGAGGAACCCCCTCTTTTTAAAATATTTATTTTGCCTTTTAGTTTCTATAGTTGCTCTTATTTGGGAAAGCTGTGTCTTCCAGAGTTAGATGACCACAGATATCCAATACTGGATTCCCTTCTCCCACCCCAATTTTGCTTTTTGAGGTTTTACCTTTCTTTCTGTGTAAGAATCAGCACCTGAGGTTCAGTGGCAATATTTATATGGTTTTGTTTCCTGATAATAGGACCTAAAACTAGAAAAATGGAGAGTTTTCCTACCCCTGCTGGCCTAAACTTGTCTGGATTTGTCAGCTGAGAGCACAGTTAAAATGGTTGGTTTGCAGAGGGTGGGACTGAGCTGTGCCTTGTCTGTAATGCTTCAGTTGGGGTATTAAACTTTGGTTCTACTGCTGCATTTGTTTTCTACACTTGTAATATATGATGGACAATGCTCCTACTGCTTACAGGATGATGGTATTTGTTATCTAATGTGTATGTCAAGCACTTTGGAGAGACAAAACATCATCTGCTACATACAAGTGTTATTCTTATGGCTAATCATGAAATTGATTAAAATTCTGATCTTGTCCTTTGTGTGAGTCATTTACAGTTCTCCAGCAGTCAATGGCATTAAAGAGCTATTAGCAGAGTAATTTTTATTGGTACAACATCAGAATCAGGCTCTAGAATTGCTTCCTATATAGTGTGAGTCTGTATTTGATTTCCAAATACCCATTACTGTAATTACCTAGAAATTCTAATATTGCCAAGAAATCAGTGCTTTGGGCTTAAAGTATCTTAGTTAAGATGATTAAGGAATTAGAATTGGCCAGCTTTTGTCTGAGGCAAAGTTCTGACAGTGCTGCAGCTCCAATAATGTCCCACTGGCATGTTTAACTCAGTCAGAACAGTGAAATGTGTTTACTAAAGATATTTATTTTCCACAGTCATGTGGATAAAATTTATCTTTGTTTGTTTTAAAAATTGGCTTCAAAGAGTATTCCTTGCCAGGCTGGAAAAAGAGGTGTCCTTTAAAATGCACATTAGGGATGGCTGTTTCTCCTTGGGAAAGGCTGCAGCACACTTGACATACCTCACCTAAAGCTTTGTGCCTGCCTGAAACGTGGCCAGTGTAACAGTCAGGGGTGGATGAGTCAGAATGGACATCAGCAGAAAGGCACCTCCTACCAGCAGGGTGAAAACACTGAAATATGAGGGGAAGGTCAGGAAAAGAATGCTTAAAAAAGTTAAAAAGCAAAATTCATCTCCTCCAAGAACTTGTGGACAAGGTGAAGGGTGCTGCTCTCTCCATGCATGGAACAGAAAGTCTGTAAGGCAGTGGCAGTGGCTCTTCCCTGCTCTGCTTGCTGGCCTCCAGGTTAAGATTTATTATTTAATATCTGCTACAGACACTATTTAGAACAGTAAATACCATCACTCCTGCTCCTCTTGGCTTTTTCACTAACACCTGGCCAGATGAGGGTCTCAATGACAGTTTGACTAATGAACATTCTCTTGCTAAATAAAATTAATTTATGGTGTCTCTCTGCTGGTCATGAAGTTTTTTCCCCAGATAATGATAAGTTTAGCATCCAATCACTGTTTGCATCTCCTCTTGGGCTATTTTTAATTATGATTGTTTTAATTAGCAGCCTTCCAGTGCCTAGAGAGGATCAAGGAGAGCTAGAAAGGAACTTGGGACAAGGGTCTGGAGAGCCAGGACAAGGGAAAATAGCTTTCCACTGCCAGAGGGCAGGGTTACATGGGATATGGGAAAAAGTTCTTCCATATGAGGGTGGGAGGCCCTGGCACAGGGTGCCCAGAGAAGCTGTGGCTGCCCCTGGATCCCTGGAAGTGTCCAAGGCCAGGCTGGA
>JAOTQP010000403.1:6392209-6447587 GCA_026413545.1 Cichladusa arquata | reverse complement strand
CCCAGAGAAGCTGTGGCTGCCCCTGGATCCCTGGAAGTGTCCAAGGCCAGGCTGGATGGGGCTTGGAGCAACCTGGGGTAGTAGAAAGTGTCCCTGCCCATGGCAGGGGGTGGAATGAGACAGCTCCTTCCAACCCAAACCATTCCATAGTTCCAGGATTCTGTGATTCTATGAATGTCAGCCTCTGCTCTGTGCCTTTTAAAACCTACTTTTTTGCAAGTCTCTTCTGAAAGAAAATATTTCCTCTAGCACCCAGAACTGCTTAGAAATGTCATTTGTATTGTCAGCAGACTTGGTGGTGGACTCTCACTGTGGTAAACATAGTAAGGGAGCACATGGTAAAAATAGAATGTGTGTTTTAAAATATTGTGGAGCTGATGAAAACTTTTCTCCTTAGCAATTTGTGAGTATGCAGCTGTTATTTTTCCCCAGAAGTTGCTCAACCCTGTGGCCAGACTATTACTCAGCTGCTTTCTGGGCTGCTCTGTGTTCAGATGTGTTAAGGTTGGCTCTGTGCTGTGCTCCACATGTAGTTAGGACGGAATATCCTTGGATCCTTTGGAAAACAACCGAAGGGAAAAAATGCACCTAGACCTCTGCACTGAGGCTGCTGTGTGGCCTGTTTGTACAAGAGGGTCAATAAAAGCTAATTGAGATTGGCCTTTTGTTGTCCCACTTCTCCTGTTTTTGCAATGTGTCCCTCACCAGATGTAGGTTACATTTATCTCCAGCTGTCAATGCTGGTTTGCCACTGCTGACTCCAAATCAATAAAAACATGCTGGTATTTTCCATGTCCCTGTTCCCTGGGGCCTTGTGGGGCTTGGAGATCCTGTCATGTCAGGAGCTATATTGGGAGCTGGTACAGAGCATGGGGTGTGTTCAGGGGATGAACAGCAACCTGGAGTAATTTGAATAATTCTCAAAGTGCCTAATACCATTCATAAGAAACTCCCTTGGATGATTGAAGTCCTATTTGCCCAAAATGCAGCCCTGTTTCCCCATGTGCCATTACAGTTAAGCACCAGTCACCATTAAATAAATATCACATTAATGTTAGGATTTTATAATCACAGAATCACAGAATATCCTGAGTTGGAAGGGACCCATAAAGTTCATAGAGTTGAATCATTGATTCAATTTAATAATGTCACAATGATTTTCATTTTTTTATTTATTAATAAATTAGTATTTCTCAATGACAGATTAGACAACTTCCCAGTTGCCTTACTTCCCTTAGAGTCCCTGCTAAAGGCTCTTAAGATACAAGGCTGGCAAGCAATGAGTGAGCACATAGGTATCTATAGCACTGTTATTTCCTACTAAATTGTCAGTGGCTCCATGAGAAATCATTACCATGGATAAACCCTTCCTTGAAATGCTGTCTCTTATTACTGTTTAATGCTGGATGGTTAAAAATAGACTTAGAACTTCCTGAGCTGCCCTGATGGGCTTAAACCTGCATTTTACAAGATTATAGGCCTAGATCTGCAGTGGGGTTTGTTTGTTTGTTTGCCTTGCTTCTCTTCATTCTTGCAGGCACCCCTGATCAGACATAGGCTGCACACAGCTCTTGGTGTAAATGCTCATCTCTACATTACTCTCCCTAAATCAGTAGCAGTGTTTGTATTTTGATTCTATGCACCCCATGTGTTCTGTGGCCCCTTAGGGGCTAAATCTCAGTCATTTTCCTAGAGCATTTTTTTCCTCTTTAGTCCCCAGTATTTATTGTGAGCATACAATGATCAGATTTTGTGATTCTTTGCTGCAAGTAAAGATGTGATCTTTGGGAAATATTCAGTGCAAATTTTTTGGTTAACTCTGCTGGCTTGAGTGTGCTAGGGCTGAGGAGGAACAAATGCTGATGTTGTTCAGATGTTTTATGTAGATGCTCACCTTATTCACAGAGGTTTTTGTCTGTACTGCACTGAGCAGACACCCTGGGCATCCTTTGCAGGCCAGCTGTCAGCAGTCACACAATGGATATCAAGGTTTCTGAGATGCTGCTGCTCTGTCATGTTTGCTGACCTGGTAACGTACAAGAATCTTTTATTTGCATCTACTTGAGAAACTCGAAATATTGGCCTTTTCCAGGCCTTTCACTCTTTCTGTTGCAAATAGAAATACAGCCAGTGTCACCCACAAACTGCTTCCTTGTGCTGGGTCAGGTTCAGTATCCAATTCAATCAACTCAGCGTGAATATCTGTGGAGTTTAATCTTAAATGTTGGATTGTTCTATTTTTCATGTTCATAGTATTATTTAGAGGAAGGAGAGGACAGTGCAAAAGGTAAATGGAACAGCAAATGCTGGCTGGATCAAGCAGTTGAATTCTTTCAGCTGCATTCTTTCCCCCAAATTTGTGAAGATTTGGATGTGTATATTGCTCTTTTTTTCTGTTCTAATATTCCAGGCATGGATGAAGCATAGGAAGGGAAGAATCCTACCGGTAGCACCCACTGCTGCCAAGTGTTTTGGTGACATTGAGGCAAGCTTTCAGTTTCACTGGACCATAACTCTTGTTATGATATAGCTGTGATATAGGGGAAGTATAGACAGGAGAGGAAATTAATGGGCTGCTTAAGAAAATTAACCTTTGCCTGTGTTTCCAAGGCAACACAGATAAGGAAAGGAGTAGCTGCCATGCTTAGAAAATGAGTTTGATGTATTCAAGGGAAAAATTTCTCTAGCAAAACCTAAACAACTCTCAAGCAAGAAAATAAAACAGTTTTTTCTTCCAGTTATCTTTTCAGACCCCACTGAAACCACTCAGACAGGGAAGAATAAACAAAGTGAAGCCTAGGTGGGAAAGTCACTCTGATGTAAGACAAATAATTTACCACGTGGACACCCTTAACCATTCCTTAGGTGTTTGATTCTAGCACACAGAAAGGTGTCCTGTATTTACCATGAACAAGGGCTGAGTCCTCACGGGAATTTAGATGCATTTAGCAGAATACCAGTTCTGATGTTTGAATGCCTTCTTATTATAGACAGGCAATTCAAATGTCTGCCCAAAACATTTGTCTTTTGACAGGTTCACAGCATTTTAGGATCTAACTATAACAAAGAATACCAAAAGGCTGGGGAAGGGGATCTCTGTGTTGTTGCTTATTCCTCATCTCAGTAAAAGGGTCTTGCTAAGGATCCTACTTACTTTGTTTTTATACACATACACATAAATGTATGGAATTTTTATACAACTTTAAACTGATATATTTGTGAATCCTGGTCAGTTAGTAGAAATAACAAAGGCTTCTAGAAATGTGGCCATTTCAGCTCCTGCAAACATTTCACCTTTGGCAAGCACTTGCTGACCTGTAGTTTAAGATAATCTCATGATTTTTGTTTGTTTGATTTTAACCTTTGGTTTGTTTTTAACCTTTCCTAGAGTATTTTTAGTCATTTGAATGACTGTTCCAAGACTAAAATCAGCTTCTGTCCCCATTTTCCTTAAATAAACTAGGTCTGCTCCAAAGGAGTATTATAAAATAGATGAAAAGAGGATCCAATGACTAAAGACTTAAGGAGAAGTGAAAGATTTGGCAAAGAGGTTGCTATGAAACTGCTTCTTGTTTCGTGTTTTCTGACTCCTCTCCCAACTCTCCCTTAGTTTTCTGTGACATGCTCTGTGAGCCAATGCCCCTGACTTCCTTCAGGTGAAACAGAACTGCAGGATTCTCCTGGCTCGACTTTTATAGGCTCTATTTATTGTCTGATTTCTTAAAATAAAGAGGAAGATTAAAAAAACAATAGTGCTGATGGTTGTCTGCTATTGATTTCAGATTGTGTAACCCAACCCAAACAATGGCTGTGTGATTTGGAAACTTCCAAGAAACAAATTCAAACCTTTATGGAGTAAGCTGAGAGGATATATTGTATGTACTCTCTTGTTGGGCATTGCAGTTTGTGGCTGAGGGTGCCTGAAAAATCTTCTGCAGAAGTGTGGATGAAGTGCTCCTGGTGGAAGCTTTTACTCTCCTGCGTGGCTTTTTATGATTAAACAACTCTGTGGAAGCAAACTGGATTGTCTTTTGTGTCTTATATTCATATATCTGACTTTTAAAATATTGCATTTCTTGTATTCTTGCATTTTTCCTTGCCTTCCCTCTACTTGTTTTGTTTTGTTTTGTTTTGTTTTGTTTTGTTTTGTTTTGTTTTGTTTTGTTTTGGATGAGGCTTGCAGGATGATGTTTAGATCTCTTACATATTTTCCTTTGCATGTTTTCCTTTTGACATCATTACTTTTACAGAAAGCATTGGAAAGACAGTTGGAAAATGACTTTTTGGGAAAAGAGAGGGAAATGAAAAAGTGGCAAACTGACATTTTTATTATCTTTGAGGGCAAGAAAAGGTTTAAACAGAAGATTTGCTAACAACTTATTCGATGCAAAACTTAGTGTATTGCACAATGTCTGGAATCCTGCTTTTCTGTTGGAAAGCTTCCAGCTGAAGCAGCTCTTTCTGTGGTTTACATAACCTATTTTCTCTCCACTTTGGCAGCTGGACAGAGCTCCCATCCATGGGTGCTTCAGCATGATTTCCATCTCCTGAGCCATCAGTGACTTAGCGTGACAGACCCAGCCCAGCAGAGCTCAGTGGGGATTACTGGGAGTGACTGATCCCAGCCTTCCTTCTCCAGCAGGATTGGCACTGCCTTTAGTGCTCCCTGACAAATTATCAGTCACCTCCAGCTGACAGGGCTTCCCTTGCTCCTCTGCCTGTGATCAGAGCACTAAGGAAAAGCTTTTGTTCCTACACATCACCTTTCCATGGATAAATGTAGGATGGGAGCCTTGCATGGTCACACTTGCCAAGTGTCTTCAATAATGGATATGGATTTTAAACTGGAATAGTGCTGGGTGACAGTGTGGCTTGGGGGTAGGGGAGGGCTGATGGGCTATTTTGCCTGCTTATTTATTTCCAATTAAATAGAAATACCATCTGTAATGGGATTATGGTATTTGCTGAGAGTGCCTGTGGGCTTTTAAAGCATTGACTTGCTGACATCACTGAAAACTGGATGCTGGCTTGCTGTGGTGCACAGAGAATATCTGAATAATTGAGCCTTTAATGGGCTGGGTTTGGGATTGTTAGCTGGGATGTGTGCTGGAAATGGGCAGGGTGCATAGGAGGGGATTGTTCCTGGTGAGGGTGGGGAGGCCACAGGTTCCCAGAGAAGCTGTGGCTGCCCCTGGATCCCTGGATGTGTCCAAGGCCAGGCTGGACAGGGCTTGGAGCAAGCTGGGACAGTGGAAAGTGTCCCTGCCCATGGCAGGGGGTGAAATGAGATTATCTTTGAGATCTCCTCCAACCCAAACTGTTCTATCATTCTGTGTATAGGAAGGAAGAGAGAAAGAGGAAGAAAGTGAAAGAGATGAGTAAGGTGGGGGAAGAAAAGAGGAATTAAAGTACGGAAACGGAAGACAAAGTGGGGAGAAACATCTTGTGCAATTCCTGCCTTGCTCAGGGCCTGGGCAGTGCAGTGCCTAAAAAGGAGCCTCCTAAACAAAGCTCTTGGGAACAGCAGCAAAGGAGCAGATCTAAGGGTTCAGCTCACCTCAGCTGACCCAGTGACACAGCTGGTTTGCCAGAGCTCAGGGATCAGAGGAAGCACTGCCTGCACCAAGGGCTCCCTGCAGGACCCCAGGGGACAGGTCATGGACTGCAGTGAGGTGACAGGCTGGGTTTGAATCAAGTTCCTTGGGAAGCAGGGTGTCACTTGTCACTGTGATTCCAAAAGGATCAGGATCAGGCAGGTTTGTGCAGGTGCTAGAAGGAAATGTCATGCACAGGAAGGTGCTGGGAGGGGGCATCTTGCTGGTCTTGCACTGTCTGTATTTTGGGAAATCAACTCTGTGTCACAGTGATGGATCCATGTGTGTAAAACAGAAAACTTGTTATGCCTACTGGCATCCAAAACCCAACAGTATTTGTCAATCCTGTAAAACATCCCAACTGTGCCACCAACCGTGCTCATAACTTCCCTGTCATTTGGCCTTTCCCTGGAAAAATGGAGACATGGATATCTGGCTTTGGACCCTCAGCTTCTTTTTGATTCCAAGAGGTTTAGTTTGACCCTGTGCCCCGAGGCAGCTGCTCTGAAGAAAAGGAAATGAGGGTGGGAGGGGGAATGGTCTGCTGGGGCTGAGAAGGCAAATATCACATGAGGGTGTGCAAGAAGGAGCATGTTTGAAAAAGAGTAATGTGTCTGCTCTAGTCAGCATTTGTAAGACCTGGTCCAGCCTGGGATTTCAGGAGAGACCTGGGCTGAAGAGAGTACTGGGAGGGAAGCACTGAAGGTGCTCAGAGATCTAAGAAATACTGTTCTAAGGGAAAGGTTAAAACAACCCCAATTCTCTCAGATTAAAAGCAACTGAAAGAAGGAGAGTGGCACACAGATTTTAAGGCCTTAAAGAGCTGCTGCAAAAAGAAAGCAAGCAGTATGTCTTCTATGTCCACAGTGGTCATGATAAAAAAAAGGACTAATTATATTAAGGGAGATTTGGGTTGATTTTGGAAAAGCAGTAAATGTACTTACACCTTGTAAACAAACCCAAAACACAGAGGGAGCACATGGAATATCACTAGAGGATTTTAAGAGTATGTGTGGAAACTACTGGAAGCAATTGTATTGACAGAACTGATCCTATGGTCAGAGAGCAGGTAAGAGAGTCTCTCAAGGGTCCTATTTCTTTGCTTTTTGACCCAATTTTCATTTTGTCAAGACAACTTTGAGTTTTGATCCTGGCTTCCAGAGCATCTGCAATTGCTTTGCATATTTTGTAAATGCATTTTCTCTGTCCTCATTGCAGTCACTGCATTAAGGTGTAACCTTTAGGCTCACCTCAAATGATACAACACCACTTGCAACACCCTTGGGGTCTGACATTTGGAATTTTTCCAGCGAGTTGCACGTTTGTGATTTGGTAGCCACACGCTGCAGGTCAAATCCTGTTTTATCAAGCTTGAGTAAACAGCAAATATCCCTGAAAGGACACAACAGTGCTGAACTGGGTTGGATTGGTGAGATAAGGGAATGGTTCAGAAAGGTCCTGGGCGGGAAGGAGCTGAGTCCAAGTTGCACTAATGTTGTAAGTGCACAGTGGTTGTGCACACTTTTGGGGCAAAGGCAGTAAAACCCACATTTTCTGTTCTGCTGTAAGTATTTAAGAGGAAATATGAGCGTTTACATGTCCTGGGAGTGCATCTGGGTGTAATCCTGATTCAGACTGGAAACAAATCTCAGGGAGGAAGGGCAGTGTCTGGGTGTCCTCCTGTGTTCCAGAGGACAGGTTTATGCTCAGCTCTGTGTCCACCTCTCCCTGGAAACCTGCCACTGAGGCAGAAATTCCTGTCTGTGGACTCCTGCCTTCTCTGGCCAGTTTCTTAGGAACTTGCTGATTTTGTGGCCAGGCTGACATGGGGATGTGGGTCATTCAAACAAGTCGATTTCAGGTGGTTAAAAACATCAACACAATATTAGCACAAGGAGTAGGTGAAGAGTGAGGCTGAGAGAACACTCTGTGCAGCCTTGAGAAGGGTCACAAAAACAAGCCCTTAGTAACACCCCCAAACTCTTGGTACTGTTTATCTGTTGAACACAAAACAAGTGGAGGTAGGTAGCACAGGGCAACTGGCACTGAGGCAGATCCAATTTTATTTAGTACTCCAGATTTTTCCCATTAATCAGATGTTCAGGACACTTTGCAAGTAGCTAACAACAAACTGCCTGAAAATATGGAAATGCAAGATTTCCATCCATCTCTCTACCTAGCTAAGAGAGCAGCTCTATATAAACTTCCATAAAATAAAATAAACTGGCCAGTGATTTGGGAAAGTTCTTCCAATAAACAGAAGAAACCGTATTTCTGCTCAGTCTGCACTCAAGACAGAAGTATTGCAACAGGGGTAATCTATTTGCTCAGAAAGAGAAAATTTCTGATTTCCTCTGAGGAGTCTGTGCTCATATTCCCCCTTGTCTTCTTGTAGATCTGTTTATGCTTGCTCACTTGATTTAATGGCCCTTCTTGCTATAATCTGTAGGTGTTTTTATGGGGTTTATTATATGCTTTTTGTATGTAATGGCTTCTCCATCTCTCCCCGGGGTACAACTCCCTAAGGACAAACCAGGCAGCCTTTCCCCACTGAGGGCTGTGGAGTGTCCTTAGGGCCACTCAGCTCTGGCTTCCAAAAAGAAACTATTTCCAGCTATCCTGGCACTTTCCTGCTGCTCCAGGCTGGGAAATGGTGCTGTGTGTCAGTGCTGCCTGTAATGTTCTCTGCCTGTCCTCCCTCCCTTCCATCCCACAGCCTGGCTGCCCTGCCTTGGTGTTGCCCACCTCTGGGGATGGCAGGAGCTGAGGCAGCTCCACCAACATTTCCACCTCATGTACGTCAGTAAATCTGCTGTGACAAAGTAATTCCCCTGGGATCAGTGATCCCACCTGCTGCCAGTGCCTGGAGAGCTCAGCAGCATTTTCATGTCTGTTTCTGTACAGTGGAGGTGACTTAGCCCCTGTTTTTTGGGAGCCAAAGTTGACTATAGGTGCAGAATGCTCTGTGTTCGGGCATGCCTGAAAATCCTTTGAGAAGGAGCAGGGACACGAGTCAGCCTGGACACAGAGAAAATCGTGCACCAGAGGGGTCTGTGCCAGGCTCTGCCAGGACACAGAGTCATTAGCTGGCCCTAGGGTGGCTTTCAGTGTGACCAACAGCTCATGTGGAAACACCTCCACGGCTCACTGATCGTGTTCTGGAGTGGCTATCAATATGTAAACCAGCCCTGAATTGTACTTTGAGTGCTCCAAAGGAGGTCACCAAGACTGCAGTGGATTAAAAATTTACTGTTGAAAAATACGTAACACATTATATAGGCCACGTGTACAAGTCTGATAAGGCAGGTGGAGAAAATGCATGAGATTTTCAGTCTGATTAAATACAGCAGTATTTGTTGTGTTAAAGAAAAGCAACTCAGGAAACTTTTCATTTTTGTGAGGGGAAGTGAACTGTTGCAAAAATATAAATGTAATTATAAGCTATATAAAGATATTCCTTTTGCTAACTAAGTGCAAATCTAAAGTACTCTAAGCCTTACAGAGGAAATCCCTTAATTGGCAGATAGAGCCTTTACCATGGTGCCAGTTTTAGTGTTGCAGAAATACATTGATAGTAAATCTCCATTGATAGTAAATAAATGTTAATGACACCAAATGAAAAGTTTTCTTCACTATTCCCCTTTCTGAGGCAGCTGGACGTGGGTTCAAACCCATGGCAGAGGGAGCTGATAGCCAGTGGCCCCACAGATGGAAAAGCAGCCTTGGTGTGTGTTTCCTTAGGGTCTGTAAGGCAGGATGGCCTAAAAGCCTCAGGAGCTGCTGCCAAGACTCATTCTCAGTACCAGATATTTCCTATTTATTGGCTCCAAGCCTGCAGAGATGCTGGTAATGAGCCCCGGGCTGGGGCAGGAGTGAGGATCAGGCAGAGCCCTGTCAGAGCTCACTTTGAGCCAAGGCACTGACAATTCCAATGGGCTTCTCCTGCAGACCAAGCACTCAGATGGAAATGGTCACACTGGAAGTGAATCCCCACAGAACAAAAGGGAAGTGTTTTGGGGCCCACTCCTGCATTCCTTGAGTCTGAAAATTCAGTCTAAGCCTGGCAGCAGTGCCACTGAAATGGCACAATGTGGCATTTGTGCATCTACTTTGAGCAGAGGCAGATGAAAATCTCATTTTAAAAGCCTTTTTAAAAAACTTTTTAAAAGCACTTTTTAAAAAAGGGTAGAAGAGACTTGGATGTCAGCATCTGTTTGAGACTGACAGTATCTGTTTGATGTGTTCAAAACCACCATGGACTTAAATCCTGTGTGCAGCCTTATCGTAACTTTTTAGGATTTTTGTCTCTCCCTAAGGAGCTTGATAAAGTGAGGAAGGCCAGCATAGGGCACTCCTGATCAGACCTTTTCTACTTTTAAAGGGTAAATAGAAAGAAAATAAAGGGTAAATAGAAAGAGGTATGTGTGGGAGTTTTAGATCTTATAGGAAGAACAAACAGAGCTCAGGCAAATGTTTGCAGATTTATTTTAGAGGCCTAAATGAAACTAGAATCCCAAGCAACCGGCCCTGATTTATTATGTTCATAATATAGTGAAGGCTTTTTCTCACAGTAAATGTTTTCTTTGTTATATTGATATAAATGACCGTGTTTGTCCCACAAGGAAAGTATTTTAAGAGTCTGATGGTTTCTCTTAGAACAGTCCATTTCAGTCTCTCAAGGGATTATTCTGCTGATAAGCCAGGCTGGCTTTGGGGACCAATTTTTAGTGCAGTTTAAGTACAGGTCCAGAAAAATTGTCTATGAACTGATGTTAGTTGAATTTAAACACTGTTATTGAGGGAGGAGGGCAAAGAACACTGTGATTCTTTGTCTATCAGTTACTTAGAGCTGGGAGGATATACACAGCACAGATTTGGGGGAGATTTGTTGTCCTGCTCTTCTCTCTTCTTCCTGCAGTAGCAGTTTGCAGTTTCCAGAGAAGCTCAAGCTTTAAAGATGCTGGCTAGAGAGCAGGCTGCTGCCGATCTTTCCTAGGAGAGCTTTTCACTTGGAATTGCATTTTCCAAACTAGAAATACAAGCAACTCAAATTAGAGAGAAATAATTTAATGTTTAGTGCCTGGGGCTTTATTAAATGATTGTTTTTGTCCTGGTAAGACCTTTCTGTTTTGCTGTTGATGATTTATTTTATTATGGATTGCAGCGTTAATAATTTGCAAGATCACCTGGTAAATGGAATAGATGGTTCAATTTAACATTTTAGGAAAATATCAAAACAAATCAACATTAGAGACTTTGACACACAGGGTCACTGATTCATCTGCTAAAGCTGACAACAAACAAATGACTCATGCTAAAATGCAATAGCTCAATTATTTGGCCAGCTACTCCAGCAGTGTTTCAGAATGGATTTGAGTGTCCCTAGACACGTGGTGGAGTTTTCCCCCCTCTCATCCACGTCTAGAGTGTTGTGATTTGGATCAGAATCACAGCTTTTAGCACTTTAAAAACCAGGAGAAGACCAAAATACCACCATAAAGCCCAGCACAGGCTGCCCAGGGTGGTGGTGGAGTCCCCATCCCTGGAGGTGTTCAAAAGCCAAGTGCATGTGGCACCCGGGGACAAGATTGTTTTGGACATGGGTGTGGTACTGATGGTTGGACTTGGTGATCTTAAAGGTCTTTTTCAACCTTAATGATTCTATAATGCTATGATTCTCTAAAAAAATGAAATCAAGTCCCATTAGGATTGGAAGTGATACTCCTGAATTTTGGCTTCTTTGCAGGCTTACTCTGTGACATTGATCAAATTTCCCAAAGGGTTGTGTTCCCTTTAGAGTTCACAGTGATTTGTGTAAATGTGAATCATGGTTTATGGTCCTATCACTGAAATCCACCTTTGGAGAAGAGGGCAGTGACAGGAATCCAAGAGAAAAAAAAACCTTCCTGGCAAGCAGGTGCTTCTGGGTGCTTCAGTAGAACTGCAGCTCTCAGGGGAAGCCCAGCAGGGGAAAGTGGCAGTACTGGTGCTTTGCTGTTCTCAGGACAAATACACCCTGCAGCAGAGGGACTGGGCTGGGCAGAGGTGCTTGTTGGGCACCTGCTCCCCATCCTCTGCCCATGAATGGTGCCACAATCCTTCGTGATGCATTCTGGGCAAGATGGAATTTCTTTTTCCCCTCTTAACCACTAAAGAGCCCTGCATTTTTAGGGGCATCTTCCTCACTTGGACATCTACATCTTAGTTTTACTGCTAAGGCAAACATTTCACTACTGAGGCCAGTGTTTCACCAGTCATAAATGGATAGGCTGTGGGTACATGAAACACTGTTTAGAGTCTAATAATTGTTTAGGAAGTGGATCTTTTTAAAAAAATCCTTAGAATCAGAATCTGAGCATCACGACACAATGGTAACTAGCTGTTACATCAAGCTATGGATCCCATCTGGTTTAAGGACAACAAGTAAACATGCAACTGCACAGGGAATCCAGCTGATATGGGAATGGGCTCTGAATTGAGAAGGGTTTTCCTGCTGCTTGTGCTGAGGCTACAATCTAGTGTTGTCATGGTGAAAACTTGTAATTTATAATAATTAACAATTTATGGTTGTAGTACAATAAATTATAAATTTATTTGATGAGGATTTGTGCCAGATTAATTCCTTCTAGACTCAAATCCCTCAGGAGGAAAAAAAAGATGATACATGCCTTGTTACTCATCCCTTTTTGCCCTTGGGTAGGACTGTGCAGCATCAACTGGTTTTTAGTCCTTGTGGGAATGATTGATGGGCCACTGGCCAAAACCACATATCAAATTCTGTCCCTTTCAATGGACACCACAAATTTCTGGAGGCTGAGTCCTCCTCAGTATAATACTCCCACAACAGCAGGATTTTCCTGAACCTCTGTGTGCCTGTTGAGTCTAGAAACAGTGTTAGGTATAGCCTAATAACCAAGATTACTTCCAGCTATCTTGCAAATCTGGGCTTCACATCTACCCTACAGATTGGTCTGAGTTTCTCTCTTGCAACTCTAAATTGTATCAGTCCTGCTGTTGGTGCTGCTCTGGAAATCAGATAGGGTTGTGTTTATCCTAAACTTGATCCACAGTTTTTGTGTGGCCCTGGGGGATAATGGGCAGCAGATAATGACTTAATTGGTAAGATATGCCAGAGCACAGTTCTGTATCAGAGCTAAACCAAAATGGCCCTTAAAGGCCACCTTCTGCTGCCTTCTCTGTTTTGAGGCCATGTCAGGTGTGTTCCAAAAGTCCATCTGAACAGAGCTTCCTGTTTCCATGCTTCAAGCTGGCTCTGGGGACACTTCACACTTCTGCTCTCTCCCAGAGCAGGAGCTCCTGTTTTCATCTTTAACCCAGCAGTGGGGAACTCAGCTGAGTGCTGGGACTAGAGCAAGAGGCAGAGGAGCTGAAAACTGCCCCATTTCTGAGAAAACTTGTGCATCTGAGCACTCAGCACAGGGTACAAATGTGCTCATCCATGTGTTCCATGCACAGGTCTAGATGGGAACACAGAGACATGTCCAGCTCCCTGTATTGCTTAAGAGAAGGGATTCAAAGTGCCACAAGAGAAACAATATCATTCACTCCCTCATAGTATTCTGGTACATGAATATTTTAATACAGTAATTTTAAGGGCCAATTCAATTTCAGTGTGTCAAAGATGATGGCTTCTGAACTAAACAAAACTCTTTTGCTGTCTTTTTTTCTTGATGCATAATAAAAACCATAGATACTAATGAGTTTAGATTGTGGAAGTGATCTTCCAAATATACTGCTATATAACTGGATAAAACAGTGTTAGATTGGAGCAAGGCTGAAAATTCACTAGAACAAGGATGAATCTGATATGTGACTTTATTATGATGATACATTACTAATATGTACTACAGTATAGACCATTTTTTTACTGTGGAGTCACACAACTGAAAAGAAATGACAAATTACTTTCTTGTCATTTGTATTGTAAAAGCTTTAAAGCTTTGTATCAGCCAGGTTTCTGCATCTATCATGGGATAATTTGGTACTGGAATCTTGCATCAAGCAGTTCAAAGGAAACAGTGATGTACTGGCATTGCTTGAACTCAGTAAAAGACTGGGTATATATCAGTATCTATTATATTTATATATCATGTATGAATGCTGACTCTTCACAGTGATGAACTAAAACCAGACTTTATACCAGAAGTCCAGCCTAAGCTATTCCTGCAACAGCATTACCTTACATTGCCAAATTCAGCCTTAGGTCACTGTTCCAGTCACTGTGACTGCAGGAAAACAACTAAAACCCAACACAAAGGTAATAGAAAGCCCAGAGAAGAAATTGAATTTATTAGAGGGAATTTCAGTTGAATGGCTGCTTTGCAGAGGGCAGAATAATGAAGATAATGTTGGAGACCTCTGAGGACTTTCTGGAATAGTGTCAGATCTAATCTCACAAGCCCTTGGACACGTAAATAATCCTGCCTCACACACAGAGCGTCACCTGACGTCAGTGAATGATTTGCAGGAGAAAGGATTACTCACAGGACTAAGGGTTTGTATATTTACTTTAATGTCTCTCTCAGGTTTTTGTTTGTTTGTTTTTTAAAAATTGTTTTCAAATATTAAGGGTAACTTTCCCTGTATTTCTGCTTCCACACCCATCTCGGTCAACATAGCAGATGAAATATATATAGTGGCACAAAATTTATGGTGCATTTAAATTCTGTCTAATTATAACAGCTGTTAAAACCATTCCATAAAAGCACACACTCTCAGGGACAACAGCCCCAAGTGCTCTCAACATCCTGGATGGAGCAAAACTGAACTTCTGTTTAATAAGTTTATACCCTTTTTTCTCCATCTCAAAACTAATTGCAGTTCCTCCATATGAAATCAAGACAACTCGAGTGTAACTAGACAGAATAAATGAGAGGGATCTCATCTTGATATCTAAGATGTACTAATAAGGAGGAGAAAATTCCAAAGGGAGCAGTTTTGGTGTGAGTTTTAAACGGGGGACCAGAGAAGTCCTTGCTAAAGCAGGATCAGTCTCTGTTGTGCAGGAGTCAGGTTTACAGACCCAGCCTGTGTCAGCCTGGGGGTACATCTGCATTTGCAACATAACTATGGAGTGTCCTTGGTCCCAGGAATCCCTTATCCCTTGGGACAGTGTCTAAGGCTGTGCTGGTAACACTCAGATGGATACTTTCACTGGAACAGTATGAGCTGATTTGAGACATTTCTCTGGGTGATTACAGTCACCCTGGCTGGAAGAAAGGGCAGAACAAGGTCCCATGCTTTCTTACAGCTTGTGGGAAAAAGACTCCAACCAGGATAAATTGGAGGTGAAATCTACTGCTTCTTTAAGGGTGTTTAGTTGCTCTACACATCACAAATCATGAAGAGCTAGTTTGAAGAGCTAGTTCTGTATAATGTTCTGAGGCAGAATGCATGTGTCAGTACTAAGGAGCTTAATTCTTGAAAGAAGAGAACAAACCCATAACCATACTTATTTTAAAGTAACAACATGAACCCTCTGAATGGCTCTGGTCACCTTAAAGCCACCAAAAAAACATTGAAGTCAATACCTATAACACTACCAGGATGAGTGAAAGGAGAAGAAATTACTCTTTATTTCAGAGACCAGGAAGCTACTCAGAGTAATTTATGCCTTTGTTGTATCAAGACTGTACTGTAAAACTGTTGCAGAGGAGAGCAATTCTTGGAAAATAACACCAAACCTCTCTGTTCAGATCCAGTCATCCATGTTGGAGGGGAACCACAGGAGCAGTGGGACCACAGGAACCTTGTGCCTTACACTGACTTCTAAGAGACTTCAGTTCCTCTGGATGGGTCACCAAAATCCTTCAGAATCTGCCCCTAGGCTGTGGATGAACATGATCCTCATGTCATGTCACAGTTCATTTTTGTCTTTGTCAATAGCTGTTTCTTTGCCCTTTACAAATTGTTTTTCAAAATCTTTCTTGTGGCCTGCCTTAATGTTGTATTTTTAATTTGTGTTTTGTGTTTAAGCTGCAGTGCTTCCTGTTGTCTTCATTGACTCAATGTTTGTGGTCTTTCCAAACATGTAGGATGGCAACTGTGCAAATGATGTGAATTTCTGTTGATTTTCTTTATTCCCTGTCATGGTTTAACCTCTTTGTGTAGTGTTTATTTGGAGACTATAGAGGGAAAAAAAGGTACATTGAAATTTTGCTTTCAAACAACCTGTAGAACATCAGGTATGCTGTTAAACTCCTTGAAAACATTAAGTTTATTAGACAACTTGGAAAACAACAGATACAGACTATCAGTTAGTATTTTCTTGCTGGTTAAAGTCAAGGGCTCAGAACTTATAGATACTTCCTTATCTTTGATGGCTACTCTGCCAGTACCATGCATTTGTATTTAAAAATAAATAAAATTCCTTCTCTAGCAGGAAATGAGTTTTCTTATCAGATCAGGCAGGTGAATAGCCGTGCTTTTAGCATGGTTATGCAAATTCCTGCAAAAACTCAAGGAGTAAAGAAACTAAAGGAGGTCAGAACTGCAGGGTGTTCTAAAGAACTATTTTATAAGTATTTGTAGAAGGTATTGCTGTAACCTGTGGGCTCAGTAGACAGAGAGAAGTCTCTATGTTGGGTAACTCAGAAGGCTGGAATAATAATACAGAGAGCTTCAGCTCCTGTGTTAAGCTAAGAATGGCTGGTTTGTCCAACAAAATGTTCTGTGGGCTTTTATTCTTCCTATACTTCAGTCCAGAAGTGTGATCAATAAATAGGGATTTGTTTTCTCCTAATTTTTCTACTCCTGTAGAAAAGCTTGGACTGGATCCCACCATGGCATAGATTTTATGTTTGGGGTGTTTTTTCCAGCTGAACCTTAGCTTAACCACCAAGTAAAATAAAAATATCAACTGGGTTTTTTTTTTTGGAAACAGGTTCAGCTGCTGGAAAATCAACCAACCAATCCTTGGAGCAGGGCATGAAAGGAACAACACACCCTCATGGTTGGAAGAAAGACAGTCAGGTGAGGGTAATCCATTGCACTTTGTTCCATTCAGGTTAAGCTCTGTCATAACTTCCCACTCTCCATGACTGTTCTTATTGATCCTGGTTGCTCACTGGTGGCATTTGCTGCCGTTCCTTCCTTTGTTCCAATAACTATAGGTGTAAATAAAGGAGTAGATCTTTTCCAGCCCTTACTGACGGCCAGGCTTTGAACTCCCAGCCCAGCCAAGGGCTGAGCCTCTGCTGGAGCCCCAGCACTGATTGCTACTGTCAATGACTCTGCTCAGTGTTTGAACACAAATCATTAAGTGGTTTATTAGTCCTTTGCACCCTGCTAAACAAAAGCTGGTGTCTTTGCCAAGCCTTGTAGTGCAAGTTGTTGTGTGTGCCCAGTCATCCTTATGCTGGAAAAGCCTTGGGAGCTTTGTGGAAAGAAGGCAGAATGCCCATTGTCCTGGTGAGCAGAATGGCTCAGTCTGGCTGCTAAAGGGCACCTGTAGGGTCTCACAGCCCCTGCCTTGGGCCTGTTAATGGGCAGGGACAGGAGCACACAGTGGCATTTACCTCCTGCTCTCCAGGTGTCCATGGACATCTCGCTGGTTCCTGCAGGGCCTGGGCTGTGCAATAACCCCAGTGTGGTGTTCAATCCCTATCCCCTGGTGCTCACCTGTGTCAGGCTGTGAGCATTCCCTGCAGCCCCTGGCAGCCAGAGAGCTTCAGGCTCCCAGCTGGCAGCTCCCTGCCCTGTGCCCAGGGAGCCTTTGCCAGGGGTGGCAGGGTGTGCAGGGTGTGCAGCAGCATCCCTCCCAGAGCATATGGGGACAGGGGAAGCCACTGCTGTCCCTTCTCACAGAGTGGGTTGGGATGGACAGAACTTCAAGCCCATGCAGTGCCACCCCCTGCCATGGGCAGGGACACCTTCCACTGAACCAAGGTGCTCCACACCCCATCCAGCCTGGCCTCCTGCACTGAGGGCCATTACAGGAGGTGTCTCTGCTGTGCTGCTGCCCAGACTGTGCCTTCCTCAGGCTGCCTTTGCTCCTCACACAGTCAGGGATCAGGCAAATCTGGGCTGCACTTGGACCTTAACCTCTTCAGGGCTTGATAACAGAGCTGAACCACTGCTAAGAAACTGCAAGTTGATGCCAATTACTTTCTCAGGTATTTACCTTGCTGGAGATAACCAGAGGTTATTACCTGAACTTGCTATTTTGACTTTTCTGCAGAAAGATGGTGCAAGCTGAGCAAGATAAAGCTGTGCATTGTACTGATAATTCAAATTACAGTGGTGCGTTTCTTTTTAACCCACTTAGAATTGCATAATAAGGCAGCACAGGCAGGAAGTTTCTTTCCTTTTTTTTTTCTTTTCAAGATCTTTCTCACCGCATTGCAAGAGAAGTTATTTGTTTTCAAAACTGTAAAAGCAACATGTATTTATCGGTTGACCTTGAACTTCATTTTTAATGAATAACAAAAGTCAACAGAATACTGGCTCTTGATAATCTGTAAGAGACATAAAAAAAAAAAAAAAAAAGAGAAAAGTTAGGTAAGGAAGGCACATAAAATCAGGTAACAGTCATTAAAGAATCATGTTATTGCTGTTTACACTATTACTGGGAGCTAAACAGAGTTAATATTGCCTTTCAAAACTTTCAAAGTTAAGTCTTGTGGGGTTTTTCTTAACTAGAGTGAAGGACAAAGATAAGCAAAGTGGAAAAAAGTCGAACTACGTTCTGCGATTTGGGCCAATATAAAAGAAGGTAACTCAGCAGGAGAGTGAACAGCATGGGCTGGGGGAGGAAGAGGATGTGTCAGTGGAGAAAGGAGAAAAACATGGAAACATTATCAGAATTGTTTTCTTTATAAACTTGCTGCCCATTTCTTGCTTCCTTTTCATAATGTAGGTCTGACTGGTTAATCACTGCACATGGTGGTTGCCTCTGGCTTTGTTCCTGTACTTGACTGCATTTTTAATTGCCAAGGGCACCTACAGCAGTGTCCAGGCACCGTTTCGGGCTGTTGCTTCAAACCCAGGTAAACACAAGTGGAAGTTCCACTTGGAAAAACTCTTTTGCTCACGGAAAGGGAATTTTTAAACTTCACTGTTGACTAAGTCTGAGAAATTAGCTCTGAGTTTGCATTCTGCAGCATTGCCTAGAAGTTACTTATCAAATCAGGGAGCAAGGGACTTGGAACCAAACGTACTTAATTAATTTTGACCAGAGAGCTGATATGTAAAGCAAGCTTACCGAAGAGCAAAAATACACTTCTTATACACCCCCCCATATCCCTTCTGGCAAAAATCTCCAGCAGACACACGTCCAGGAGGAGCAGGATCTGTGGATGAGCTGTGCATTGGCGAGGGGTGATCCCTGAGTGGGTGGCATTTCATGCAGGCAGGACATTCGCAGACCCTGTGCTGGGCAGTGAGCACAGCACAGCAGCCCCTGACGTGTGCATGCTGTGCACTCCCTCTTCTGGATAGCTCGGAGTGCTGGTGCCAGTGGAATTTCCTGCCTGGGCTTAAAAGCCTGGCAGGGCTGAAGTTACAGCACTGCTGCTGGATTGTGGTGCCCCAAACAGGAGCAGGGAGGCACAGTGAGCAATGGGGGCTCTCGGGGGTTCTGGCACAGCCACGAGTGTGTGGGCTGTTATCAGCTGTGTGGAGGTTATGGTAACACAAAGGGGACCTGACCAAGCCTGAGCAGGGGCTTTCAGAACCAGCATTTCAGTGCTGACCGCATCAAAACCGGAAAATCTGGATCTGACTGCTGTGGCCAGCCTCTTCCAGTGCCGTGAGTCACACGGCAATAATGGCTTGAATGCCCTACATGCCAGGCATTCAAACCTTTGATCGTGATTTGGGCTCTGCAGCTCGGACTCATCGCTATGGAAATCTGATTTTCATGTAGGAAAGCAGCTGTGACCTTGCAGCTAGGTCACCTAAAAAATGGGGCACAGCCCTGTTCCCACCTGTGCCCCTGGCTGACCCCAGGCGTGTCATCTGCTCTCTCCTTCTGTAAAACAAGGCTGGTGACATTTCTGATATCCTGGGAGGAAAATGAAACCACATCAAATCATAGATTCACGGAATGGTTTGGGCTGGCAGTGACCTTAAAGCCCCTCCCATCCCCACCATAGGCAGGGACATCTTCCCCTATCCCAGGTTGCTCCAAGCCCTGTCTAACCTGGCCTTGGACACTTCCAGAGATGGAGCAACATAGCTGGGGTAATTTGATGTCTGGCAATACAAGCCTTTAACAGCTTTGTCAGACAGAGAAACAAAAATTTCTGTATGAAATATTCATTACCTTCATTTATTTTGTTTGCTTTGGTTAGGGAAGGTTCACAGTATCCCTTCTTGTAACCTCTGTGCTGTCCCCCCACCTCTCCAACCTCCACTAAGCAAAAAACCCCAACTCTCCATCCTTTCACTGCTTCTTTCCTGGAGCAGACTGATGAGAATTGCCTAATTAATTCCTTAGGACTGGAGAATATACCCACCAATTTCTTCCCTATCAAAAAGTTTGGACCCTTCCTGCCCACACCCCCAAAACCTTTAGCTTCCTCCACTCTCAGACCTCCAGGAATCTTCAGTCTTAAATGAAGAAAACAGAATTTTGGGGTAATCTGTTTGGTCCTTTCCTTCAGACACCCTTTATGGGTGGGTTTACAGCTATATTAAGGCTCATGAATCTCATATGCCTCCAAAATAACAAACCCATTGGTAGCACTCTGTTTTCCACGTGTAATTAAATCCTCAGTGTCCTATTGGAGCCATGCAATTTCATTGCTAAGCATTGTGCTGCTGACAGAAGAGAATGCTTCAATTTGAAGCTCATGAGATTTAAAGGAATAAAGTAAAGCTTTGCTCTAGGTTTTCAAAAGCCCAAACTCTGCCTGTGCATCCATTATACATGACAGAATGATTATACTACCAAAAAAAAAATCAGATATCCAATCTTTTGTATTTTGGCTGCAGGCAGTTCAGCTCTGTCTGGTTGAGTGCACGTTGTGTGTTCTTCCTTTGGATACACAAAGAGCTCTAGGTTGGGGATGAAAGGGGCAGGGGGCTGGAATCACATCAGGCTGTTTTCCCTCTGTGTTTGGATAATGCAAGAACAGGCTCTGCACACACAGGAATCTCTGGGGATCATCAGTTGCTGTAGGCAAACTCAGTCCCCCATTGTTCTGATGCAAAATCAGAAATACCGGTTCATAATGTGTTGAAAGGTTTCTGTGCATCCCGAAAAAATGATGGAATCATCTGACATGTGGGCTTGGTTTTTACTGGGATATATACCCATATATATCCTCTGCAGCTGGGTGTCAGGCCTAGCTATGCCCATACAGCTTCTCAGGTCAAGAAATCCATGATTTGGTGAGGGTTATGTTGGTGAAATCAAACTGTTGCTCACCTGCTGCTGATTCATTTACTTGCAGTGTTTCTGTACAAGCAGATGAAGCATTCAGTATTTTTAGCATGGTAAGAACTTCTATAAGCAGTGAAAGCACCAGGCTCTGAAGAACCAGAATATCAGTGCACCTACACTGGTGTTTGCAGTGCTTCAAGTCCTACAGGTGGAACTGGTACAGTGGAGGGTGTGTGAGTGACAGGGCTCGGGCTCCTGCAGATTAGCTGATGTGTCTAGAGAGATCTGTGATAAAATCACGTACTGTGGACCAGCAAGGCTCACGTATTTTGTATTCTTGTATTATGCACCAGCAAGGCTGCATACAGGTATATAAAAATCCCATATTCCAGAGTGCTGGAGGATCATTTTCTTGGCTTGTTTGTTCTTTCAGCTGGTCTTACTGATCCATAAATCACTGTCCAGCCACTTGCTCATGTCACACTGCAGGTAGTCCTGTGGTTGTGTAAGCCTTCAGCTCCTCATTCCCAAAGTTCCCTTTTCTTCCCAGCCTTGCACACAAGGTGTGACATGGTTCTGGATATGCACACCTGTATCCATGTCCCCAGTAAAGCTCACCCCCAAGCTTTAGATTCCCAAACAGACTCACAGAGGCCTGCAGGGCTTTCTGACATTTATTTCTCCCAGCTACTCCTGCACAAGTATTTATGGGTGTCTTGCACCAATGGGAAGACAAGGACAAGTGTTACACATCCCAGCCTTGAAAGGGCTTTTCCAACAGAGAGCTAGATTTACCACTGTAAATCAACACAGGTGTTGCCTGCCTGTCATTAAACTGTTTTGAAATACAGTAGCACTCTTTTTTTATTTTTGCTTCTGAGCTGGATATACTGTGTGCACAGGTAACAAAAGGAAAGAACAACCACAGCTCCTGTCAGTCACATATGGGGTCTGTGCTACCAATCACACGGGACATGGTCATGGCTGCACACATCATACACTGGACTTCTTTCTCCCTGTCTACTCTGTGACTTGGAATTAATTGTTTCTCCCCTTCCTGCTCACCCCCAAGGATTTCTGTTTTCTTCACTCAGCTCTGCCCATGGCTCTGGCTGCCCTTCCTGAGGATGAGGCAGCTTTGAGCCAAGCCATCACTCATGCAAGGAAAGGCTGGTGTGAATGTGAAACTCTGTTCTGGATACAGCCTTTCTCCAGTGAAACTAGCTGCAGCTTTTCTCCTGACACCAACAAGAACCATGTCTAGAGCTCTTCAGACTCTCAGCACCCGATTTTTGTGGTTTGTGAAATTCAGATTGAAAAAGGAGTTCCCTGCTCCCTAACACAGAGAGGAGCAGTGAGTTTCATCACTGTCAGCTGCCTGAGCCCTCAAGTGACCTCTCCTAACATCTGAACAGCTGTGAGGGGAAAAAAACAAAGCTCTCTTGCTGAGGAAGGAGGAGGAAGTTCAGGCTGTTTATGTGTAGTTATGGTTTCCTCTGTTTTTTCCTATTTTGTGTTGTGCCTGCTGGGTGTTTTTTTAAAGTTGCAGAAAGCAGACTTTGCAGGGCGGGCAGCAATATTCACTGTATATGCTGGAAAATACTGTTGTTTTCTCAGGATACAGGCTGTGCTTGCAAATTTCTGAAATCTGGGCTCCTATAAGGGTCTATGAGAGGCCCAAGACATGTTCTAGAATACAAACAGAATTGAATTGTACAGGATATAAAATGTTTTGGTTGCTTGAGTGGATTATTTCAGTCCAAGACAGGTAAAGGCCAGTTTCAAATTGAATGAGGTATTCTCAAGCAGTGAGTAGATGAATGAGGAGAAGTGGAGTATACTCTTACATGGACAGCATTTTGCTATCCAGTATCTTTGCTGGACCCATTTTCAGATGTTTTTCTCTCCTGGCATATTCTTTATGGGTCTTTTGTGGCTCTAGTCAAAGGCCTCTCCTCCCACTTCTCTCTCTAGTTCATGTCATATTTAGTTTGTTATTTCCAGCTACTCCCTGGCTCTGTATCTCCAAGTGGCACAGAGAATACCTAAACATCAATGGTGATAATACATATTGTGATTTTCTGGGCTCCTTTTCAAGGGAGGGAGTTTCTTTCTGGACTCTTCAAGCAAAGCTCAAGCACAATAAGAGCCTCACCTTCAATTACCTTATTAGGTCTCTTCTCTCTAAAATTGCTGGTTATGCCTCTCCTTGAATCAGCAGCACTGTTGGGTGCTTTCACTCCTGGTATTTCTGTAGCACTGATTGTCCTTGTATTATACATACATGCTCTCAAACAGCATGTGCCTCTGGTCTTGGAGCTCCAAATTAATCTCTGATTTTTTTGAGGGGTGAAGTGTACCTGAAGGGTTGTGGAATTGTACTGGTGTTGGTGTAAGCCAGGGATGAAAGCACTGGCAGGAGTACTGCTGTAACTCTTACAGCTGCAATGACCAGACTGTTATTTTTCACTGAGGATAATCTGAAAGAAAAGAAATGTTTATGCTGGCTTTGGAATGTTTCAGTCTGGTCCCAAACCACTGACCTCCTAAAAACAAAACAAATATATGCCAACACCTCCCTGAAATCCTTTTGAAAACCCTGAAATCCCCAGGCATGTGCTAATACCAGCCAGTTTGCCTGAATATGCACAAATAATAAATAAAAAGAGCCACATGTCTGGTTGAATCACAGAGCAATTAGGAACCTTGAATGAAGGCTTGCAGATGCTGCCTTTGCAATTTATGGTTTGTTCCTACACTTTATAAGGACTAAATGAGAGTATGATGACTGTTAGCATATCCTGCCGACAATAGTATTAGAATATCCTTACTTTTAAGAGTTCTATTTTGAGTAACTGTTTAAATAGTGAGAGAGAGGAATCTCATGCTTTCTTGTTGAATCAGCAAAGCCTTGAAATCTCCTGTTGCTTTTCTCTTCAGTTATTTATAGCTTGGATTGTCTCCTCCCCAACACTTCACTCTTGGAGCCTGTAAATCCAGCTAAGAGTCATGCAAGACAGAAAAATTCGTGATGATATGAATTACAAAAGCCCCTGAACTCAAAGGTTTAGACTTGCATTGCCTGTGTCACTTTGTTACTTCCTCTGGCTCCTGTGGCCTCAGTTCTCTCTCCAGTTCTCTCTCTGATCAGACTGGATACAAGGAGTGACTTTTCCCGCATAAGGAAAATCAAACCTTGGAGGTTTGTGCAATCTTCCCCCTTTGACATTTCCAAGAGGTTTTCTCTTTCCCTGTGTCAGAACACAGGTTTGATCCTGATGCTCAGTCCTGCTGCAGCTCCTGGCAGCTTCTCCTCCGAGTCTCCTTCTTTTAAGTAACAAACAGCCATGGATTCTGCAGAGGGGGATGAACAGGAGGCAGAAAAAAATATTAATTGGAATATTGTATTAATTGGAACAGGAGAACAGAGAAAATATTAACTGGAGTATTGACATGCTAACTTCAGTATTGACTTCTACATATTGGAAAGCAATAGATTTACACTGCAGATGGAGAGATGCTCTCTGTGCTTGCTCTTAATCCTGGTGCTATGGAACTGATGGTGTTTGCTGTCCATGGCATGTGGTGGTTGCCAGTGTGCTGAGGAAGGGCTTTGGATTGGATGTCTTCCTCCTGAAGGCTGCAGGAGATGTCAAACCAAAGAACATAGAACAGAACACAGTCCTCAGAACTGTGTGGCTTTTGTCTCCCCACAGAAAACTATCACTGGAAAAGCACTTCATGGTTTAAGGCAGCAGCAGGATTGCTGTGGCCTTGCTGGGTTATTTTGCTGCTGCAGTGGAAGGAAAGGAGTGGAGTGTGTAGGGCAGGATCTGCCTCTGCTTTTAGAACTATTCCTGGCAGCAGGATCTGCAGTCCAGGTCTGAGTATTTCCTTTTGGTTTTCCATACCACCTCCCTCTTCCATCTTATGGTGGAAATAGAGCCATTCCTCAGCCATTGAATACCGAAGTTCTGTTTCCTGTTAAGCTTCTGTGGTGGAAAAAAATGCTTCCAGGAAAGGAAGCACAAAGAACCTCCATCAGGAACTGGGGCAAATCTAACAGTGTGGCTCCAAGGCCTGGAGGGATGGGCATTGCACAGAGCTCTGCTCCTGGAGATCAAATGTCAGCCCTTCAACTTGGGCTGGATTTGCATGTGCAAATTATTCACTAGCACTTTATTTTGCATATTCTCATATGGTACTTCTAACAAAACACAGAACAGCTCCTCTGTGGGTGTAAGAGCTTTGTTTGTGTCTCTCTGATCTCTTGGTACCTGCTTATAGAGGTTTAGTTCCAGATTTTGTTTCCTTGGCTACTCACAGCATTGCTCCCTAACCCAGTGTTTAACATACTTTCAGGGTGATACAGCAATAGGCAAACATTTTACCTTAATCCACTAAACTACTAATTTAGAAGTAGAAAAACACCAGCTTCTGGAGTTTAGTCGCTCCAATTTTGCATCTGTTGTCAATGGTAATTGCAGGGTACACAGAGCTTGATTGGCAGGGGCAAAAAGCTGCTCATTCCATTCCTTATTTACCAGAAATTAAAAGCCAGCCTTTGTGCATGGCATTTGTGATGGCACCACTCTGGGGCAGCACCAAGCCCTGAGTCCCTCAGCTGGCACAGATCCCACTCAAGGAGCTCTAGTGATGCAGCTGATGGAATCCTCACCTTGCAGCAGCTGTGCCCAAACAGCTGTACAGCTATTCACATACTCCTACAGAATGAGTCTTTTTTCTTGTTTTAAAATGCAAATGCATCTCCGTTTAAACAGGACAGAGCCCAAGAGTCCCCCCAGCAATGTCTGGGAAACTGCATTTACTGAGTTAGGACCTTTGGGCTTGTACCTAACTTAGGTATCTAAAGATTGTTAGTTTGCTTAAGGAAGGGAAACAGCTCTTCACAGAGTGCACTGGGAACTTGCACAACACCCCAGTTCTCCTCCTTTGGAAATAAGCTGCATTACTCCTGTTTCTTACAGTGCTACATCAAATGTGTTGGGATAAGCCCTGTTGTGTTTGCTTCACGGAAGTATTCCTAAGGGATTGAGGGAAAGGGGCTGTGCCTGAGAGGGGCAGCCAAACAAGCTGGCGTGTCAAGTCTGGCATTGTGAGGGAAATAAACAGGCCTTGGGGGGAAATGACTGGTGGAATGTTTTCTACCCTTTTCCTTCTCAGCTTAGCATATCTGAGAGACTGGTTATCCACCAAAGTATGTGGCAGTCCTGACAGACCTTCCCATAACTTTGTCCTTTATGTTTCTACCAATTGTGCTGGCACTGCTTGCTCTATTTGCAGCTGATCTTAAAAAAAAAAAAAAAAAAAAAAAAAAAAAAAAAAAAGGAAAGGAAAGGAAAGGAAAGGCCAAAACCAACCAATCAGTCAAACAAATACAAACTTTCCTCAAAACCTAGTTATGAATTATTTTCCCAGGCAAATGATTTTTCATCATAATGTCTTGAACTCTTCCATACCAGCACAGTGATAAAATCAGCTGCATTAATTGTGTTAAATCCTGTGTTGAAATCACTACTGAGGCTTCAGTGAATGGGCATATTGAGGACATTTGCACATCTGAATGATTCCAACATCCTGTGACATGCTTTGTCTTCCAGAATACACTGAAAAAGGAAGTTAAATCTGGGTTTTGTGTTAAATGAAGGAGTAAATTGTTCATTTAAACACAGAACTGGAGTTACATCTACCTTTCAGGTTGTCTATCACCTGAAAAACTGCTTCAATAATCATGCTCACAGAAACATGGTTCAGAGCTGGTTGCCTGCCTGGAGGCTGATAAAAAAATGGAGCACCACAGACATCTGTTCTGCTCAACATCTTTATCAGATGGAGGTTTGTGCAATCTTCCCCCTTTGACATTTCCAGGACCTCACAGCTGACCCTGACTGGGAGCTCGGACCAGAGACATCCTGAGATCCCTTCCAACATGAATGATCCTACGAAAATTACAAATTGGAAGGATCTCTGGAGGTCATCAGGAGATATTAACTAAAGTTCAGCTGAATTCTGAATCTGCAAGCATGGAGACTCCACAATCTCTCCAGGTGACTTGTGCCACTATCTGACTACTCTCAAGAATGGCAAGATTCTGCAAGTAATTGGGATTTGACACTGCAGTGCTGGCACTTGAGCTGTGCTGGAGCTGATACACATTTATTGGGGATGGAGGAGTGTAGAATGCCTCAGACAATGCCACACCACTCCAGGACACTGGCTCTGAGTGCCAGCAGTGTTTGGCTGTGCTTTGAAAGTATTTTTACCTTGGAAGTGATGTGTACATGTCGAATATTGCACTTCCCACTCTGCATTGCACTTAACATCTCTCTCATATGGCTGACACATAGCTTAACAAATCATTATGTGGTATCTGGGGAAAAGCAGGTCAGTGGAATCACAGAGATTCAGGATCATTTCCATAATCTTCATTAATCCTTTCCTTTGAAGTAAAAGTATTCCAAATGGCAGTAAATGTCCTTACAGCATTTTGGCACCAGCAGCCAGCCTGGGGTGTCTTCACGTTCATTGCTGCATAGGAATAGATAGGGGTGAATAATCTGGAGCAGTGGGTTACAGTTCCACAGGGATAACAAATAAGAAAGAAAAACAATGGCTTTTCATGAGAGTCTGTTAGAACCCTGTTGGAAATTTTTCTATAAATAGTGCCTTATTTCTCTCAATCATCTCTACAAAAATATAAAATCCAGCAGGGCTGCCATATAAAATCCTGACTGGTGAGAACTATAAATGACGATGATAAATATACACGCTCTAAGTGCTGGAGCCCCTCTGCTCTGAAGCCAGGCTGGGAGAGCTGGAGAGGGACTTGGGACAAGGGATGGAGGGACAGGACACAGAGAAAGGCTTCCCATTGCCAGAGGACAGGGTCAGATGGAATCTTGGGAAGGAATCCCTGTGAGGGAGTGGAGGCCCTGGCCCTAGAGAAGCTGTGGCTGCCCCTGCATCCCCTTGGAAGCATCCAGGGCCAGGCAGGACAGAGTTTGGAGCAACCTGGTATAATGGGAAGTGACCCTGCCCACGGCCAGGGTGGAACAAGATGGGCTT
This sequence comes from Cichladusa arquata, assembly GCA_026413545.1. Lineage (NCBI taxonomy): Eukaryota > Metazoa > Chordata > Aves > Passeriformes > Muscicapidae > Cichladusa > Cichladusa arquata. The sequence goes on along the minus strand of JAOTQP010000403.1, from coordinate 6,419,561 downwards.
TCAGGTCTCTTCCAACCCAAGCCAGTCTGGGATTCTATGATAAATGCTGCTTCTTTCTAGGAATGGGCATAATCAATAATTAGGGTTATTTAGGGTCATCACTGCTCTGTGGGATGTGAGAGGTGCTGTGTTGTGATGGACAGCTCTGCATGTTTTGAATAACTGTGAGAACCTCAGCAGGAGGAAAGGGAGCACCAGCCCTTTGGCAATTGGTGTCTGTGTTCATGGTTTAGCAGCAGTGCTGCCGGCCAGGAAAAGCAAGCAAGGTGTGAAGGGAGGGCCAATATCCTCAAGGAGACCAGTTCCTGTAACTGGCAAATAATAGCCAAAGGTTTGGTCAGCCAGGCCCTTCTGGAGGTGGGATGAGGCAACTCTGCTCATGGCTTTTAGCTCCTTAAAGGAGATTAAGGCATTAACTGGCAAGAGGAGCTCCAGATTAAGCAATCTTGACTCAGGTTGGACAGTTTACACCTGTAAAGAATACCCAGGAGATGCAAAAGGCCTGCAAAAGGCTAGGGAATAAGGGGGAATGAGTTGATGGGTTGCTGTGTCTGTGGGTGGTGGTGCATCAGGGTTAGGAGTTGCTGCTGGGAAGCTGGAAGGAAAAAGCAGCTTCCCAAACAATGTGTGAATCCCTTGCTAAGAGAGTTAGCTTGAGGGAGACTGGAGTTTGTGTCTGTCTAGACTTCTGCCCACTAAATATAATACCCAAGTCTATGGAAATTGGCTGTTGAGACTCAGTGGAAATTCGTTTTTCCTTCAAGAAGCTGGAGACAGTGAATTTTCCTTCAGAGCTATTGCAAATTATAATTAATAATTGACTGAGGTTGGAGCTAGATTATGCCCAAGGTCCCCTTTTCGCCCAGACTATCCTAAGATTCTATGAATTAGTCCATTTTTGTGTAACTCCAACTGAATTCTCAGGCTGCCTGCAAAAAACCTTGAGCCAGCTGTGTTTACCAACCAGCTCTGAAAATACCTGTCCCTTTTATTCTCTTGGGTAATTTAACCAAACTAACAGGTTTTTGCCCATTGCAGCCAGACAGGTTTTTTAATGCACTATGCTGAACAGATTTCACAATGAAAGTGTTATGAAACAAATAGAGAAAGACCAGCTAAATGCAAGGCCTCCTTTCTTTTGGCTGATTAATATTGTTGAGATTTAGGACTCATCTTTGCAGGAACACTCAAGCAATAACTTAAATTAACTAAAAATGTGACTTTAACATGTATTAGTCAAACTGTATTAAGCCTCTGGGTGGTTAATCATAATCAGAATTAAACTGGCCTTAATTTGGTGCAGCTGACTTTATTTCCAAGGTCAGATTAAAGCTGACTCCTGAATTTCTATGAGGAGGTGCTCAAAATGTTTTCTCTCTTGTCTTGAAGATCCTCCTTTTCTAGGACAGTGAATAATTACCACTATTCTTACTCTGAAGATATTTATCGTCTCTCACGCTCGTTTTGGCCAGGGCAGAGTTAATTTTCTTCCCAGTGGCTGGTATGGGGCTGTGTTTTGGACAATTCTGATTTATTTCTTCTGAGCCACTTGGCAATGTCTCCAGCATCCCTTGGTTCACAGCTTCCTTCCAACGTGATCTAATTAACGCTGCTGCAGTTGGCTTCCGACAAACAGCCTTATCAGGGCTGTCCTCAAGGTGCAGGATGCGCTCAAGGTACTGCTGACGGGCGAGCCTCACAACTTCCACATTCCCAAAGAGTTTGGATAATCATCACAAAGTCTGGATGTTTATCTGAACCTTATTCAAGCCATTCCAGCCCCCTTGGGTCTGCAGATTTAGGTTAGAAATCTTTGACGTAAGACTCCTGGTATTTCCTGCTCCTGACAGGGTCAGATATGCTCAAGTGTCCCTTTGAGGTGACATTTGTCTCCTGTTTTCACTGCCGCTGAGGGGTTATCAGGTCAGCCATTCTTGGATTTGGGTGCAGGAAGAAACTTAAACATGTTCTTGGTCTCTAAAGCAAAACAACAAAGCCTAGAAAATGGGCTTTAAAGGGAGTAGAGGGACAATGGGAAAATTTGTAAAAGATAGCAAGGGATCGTGACAGCAGGGGTGTAGGGGCTGTTGGGGGAGGACAGACATCTGCAGATCATGGGCCTTTGACTGCTTTGTGGGACAAAAGAAAAGTTGCTTATGAAAGATAAGATAAATGAAAAGATGAATTAAGAACATAAATGAGCAGGAGAAAGTGCCTTCATGTTCAATTTAGGGTTACATTAAGCTTTGCCAAGACAGAAAGAATACAAATAACTTACACAAAGAAGTGGAAATGATAAAAAAATCAATCCAGCTGTGTTGAAGATCAGGAGGGAAGAAATCCCAAATTACAGTACAAAATGCAGGAGCTCTAAGGCTACTTATTGCCCTCTTTTTCCTCTCAAAGAGCTTGTCACTTAATCAGGCCTCAGTATTCAGGCTTGGGGGCACTGGGAATATGTTTTCTGCAATTTCTGAAATCACAGACCTACAGCTTAGGGCAGGATTTATGTAGGATTCATCCTAGGATCAAACTGCTGAGGAGCCACAAGGTCAGGCATATCTAATCATCCCCCAAGGATTTAGGAAGTGCCTGGAGCAAGGACACTGGCAGGAATTCCTAGTGCAACCATCCTGCCTGAGGGTTGGGGAAAGTGATGTCTTGTAAAGATGCATTTGTAGAAATATTAATCTCAGCCCAACTGACAACAAGAAGAAAAGACGTTTCCTTTGTAAATCTAATAAAAATGTTAAAAACCAAGCTAACTATTGAAGAAGGACCTAAAACTTGCCTTTGAACTAGAACAGCTTTCATGTAAAAGCAACTTAAGTCTTCTGTGTGATAAACTAAATAACTTTTAACCAAATAGATATTATTCTAATCTAGTCCTTGAAGTTAAAAAGTTTACTTTCTCTGTGATTTCCCCATTTATGACAGCCCCTGGCTGTGTTTTTACTGTCGTAGCAGCTTCTGGCAGACTGCATGTCTCTCACATTCACTACAAAGTAGACAGGATTTTTTTTCCAAGGGGTGCTGGCTGGGCTCCAGTGGAAGAATGCAAGTTATTCATAAGTTCTGGTAGGGTCATTTCTGCTTAATGTGGTCTGTTTTTATTGTAGGTTTTATGAAGAAAAAAAAGCTGTGAATATTTTTAATCCCTTGGGATTGTTTTCTTCAAACGTGTGGGAAATGGCCTCCACCCCAAGCCCCAGCACAGAGTTATGTTGCTCTTTGTCCCAATAATGTTCACCTTTTCCCACCTTGAGGCCCGACAGGCTGCCAGAAGGTTCCCAAGATGCAGACAGCACATGCTGTGCTATTTTGAGGACAGAATTGCTGCTGCACAGACCCATCAGTGTTCTGGTGAAGGGCTGCAGGACTCTGGACAGAATGGGCCACCCTGCACACCCCCCTTCCCAGCACAGGCAGCAGCAGCAAGATGGGGCTTCCTTCTGCCTGGATAACCCTGGCAGGAAAGGCAGAAAAGGCCTTGAGGGGTTCAGGCAGATTCAATACTGAGGAGACACAGCAGAGCCAGGTGAATTTTGCTCAGTGCCATGGCACTGGCAGGTACCAGGTGCCCATCCAGAAGAACAGGGCTTTCCCTGCTCTTGCCTTGGTTGGTCTCTGGGTTTCCTTTGTGGTTCTTCCAGGTGGAGCGGGGACCTGTGGGAGTACATGGGATCACTCCTGTCTAAGAAGAGAGCTGGGGGCCTTTGCCAGCAGGGGAAAAGCTGGGAAGCTGGAAGCTGTGAGGTTTTCATAAGGACAAAAGGATATGAATTGTCCAAGCATAATCTGGAAATTGCATGGAGGCTTCCATGCAGTAACGAGGTTCTTAGAAGATTTCCTGGGAGGAGGAGGAAGGAACTTGGTGCATTAAGAAAGGGATAGTATAATAATGATACAGAAACACTGATTGTGTCAGCTGAAGAGTGAATTTGATGAAGAGGGAGGTCCATTTCCAGCTTAATTTCCTCTTAATTTCCTTCTATAGTTGCAGGAGCACAGCTATGGAAATTGAGTTTAACTGAGGAGGAGCAGCACTTCACTGATGCTGTGAAATGGGTGGATTGTTAAGCCAAGTGAAAGTGTTATCATGCCCCTAACCTCCATCCTGGATAAATCAGCTGTTGTAACTGGAAACAGCACCACAATCAATGTGGTTTGCATGTTAATGGGTGAAAATTCAGGGAAACTAAACCAAATAATAAATTGAGTATTTCACTTTATAGTTGGTAATATTTCTGTAATACCTTTTAATTCAATGTTTTAGGCTACTTTACCATCCAGACTGTCTTAAATACTGCAAGGCTCAGAATGTAAATTGTATTTTATCTGGCTCTGTGTATGGTGAGTGCAGAAAAATGGGTGATTTCTCCCAGGTCACTCCAGGACAGCTGTATAAGGGTGATCCACAGAACCTTGTAACACTGCATTTTCAGGTGGGAGACACCCTATGGAAGTTGCATGCAGGGAATGAAGGACATTGGAGTGATATGTGGTTGGTGAGGACCTGCTGGGAAGCCTCTTGGGATGTTTGTGGCTCATGTGACAGCAGCTGGGCAGAAAATGGTTTTCTTTATCTGCCCTGTGGTTAAAGTCAAGCAGACAGGTTAACTGAGCCCAATTTGTTCCAATCCCTCTCTCCCCAGTCTCTGTTTTTCCTTTGACTGTTCCGTGCCTGTCTTTTGTTTCCACTCTGGTCAGGGAGGACACTTTAATTTCACATGAAAGAGCAGATTGATGTGTGATGCCAGGGATTTACCCAGCATTGCTGGCATATTCAGCTTTGCATTTTGGCTGCCTGAATGTATTTGGAAATTAGAACATTAAAAAAAAGGGGGAGACTATTCCTCATAAAGCTGAGTTTGTGTGGCTCTTCTGCATGTTCAAAGCACTGTCCAGACATTATCTAAATAATCTTGTGATCTTTCCAGGGAATGGAAATGTAAACTGTTATCTCCTTCTCTGAGACGGAAGTAAACTACTCAAGGCCAGCAGTAGGAGAGGCTCCCCTTCCCTTCCCACTGCCTTCCTTCTGAAATCCTGGGTACAAAAATCCTTTTCTTCAGGTTTGGGATGGATGAGAAAGGAAGCAAAGGCAGGAGGCAATAGCAAACTTTGAGAAGGCTATACTTACTGACTTTTTCTGTTTGCCTCTGAGTTTAACATCTGTGTGTGGAAATGGGGAAATAGTGTACCTGGAGTGCAGAATTTGTCCATGAGGAGGGTCCTGAGCCTGCCTTGGAAGTCGCACTGCATCATTTCCACTCCAAGGGCACTGACCAATTAGCTCCTGTGCCAGGGAACAGTGGAAGTACTGCCTTTGGCACCATGAATTTTGTGCCAGAATGCTTTATCCAAAGGTGGCCACAGGTCAGGTAATTTTCTTTTTCCTCTCCTTCACTTTACAAAGAACAGCAAGTGGGCAGAACTACTCCTACATGATGATGTTCCCTTTATAATACTCTTGAAAACAAAATTATTTTTGAGGCGAGATATACCAAAGATGTTTTAATTATGAATGGAGTAAATTTCTTTCGTTCTTGGTAAAATGGAGATTTCTGATACTTTATCTTGGTAAAACCCATTTCTAATAAATTCAGTAATGGGACACAATGTGGGAAGTGTGTGCCACCTGCTGAGAGCACAATTCAGTAGCTTGGCCAGTAGAAATGCATTTTTTTCAACCTATGCATTTGATGTAGAATCAACCTGTTGAGTTCACCTAGGCATGAATTTTCAGATGAATTTGGACTGGAGGTCGTGAAGCAGTTGGCTGGGAAGCTCACCAAGCATTCCAAACAGCCCCACTGTCATGGGCTGCTTTTGGCCTTTTCCCTTTTGTGTGCCCCAGCCAGGCCTCTGCTGATCCTGGCTTGTCTATAAGCCTTGGAAAGTGTTGGTGGTGGTTCAGTGTTATAGTTTCTCTATTGTGTTCTCTGAAAGGTTTGTACAAGTTTCTTTCATTTTCTCTTGGCTTATTTGCCTTTTCCTCTTTCAGAGATGTTCACACTTTTTACCTCCTACTAAAGCTGAACTAGTAGTCCAATACAGGATATATTTAAGCCTTCCTGCTGCTTGGATAGAGCCCATCTCATTTTTCTTTGAGAAAGATTAAAAATTAATTTTAATTATTCAAAAAGTCACGGGACTGCCTCTCTTTGAAGCCACACCAATCTCCCTTTCTCTCTGCTTCTCTTCCTCCCCCCATGGCTTTCTTTTCAAAGCACAATAGATTCTTTTCCTTGTTCTGGGTATTTTCATCCTCCTGTAAAATTCACTAATGAATCCTTTGTGTAAGTATCAGCCTGATCTTTCAAGCAATAAATGGGAACAGAAAAAACTGACAAAGCTCCAGTTCAGGGTTCTGTATTTCATATGAAATAACAACCTCTTTAAAGCAAGGTTTTTCTGCAGCTACTTTGTCATTCCTTTAGGTGTTGCCTGTGAGCTCTTCAAAGCCCCAGTCTTGCATTATGCTGTTGGCAGAGGTGGGTCTCTCCAGAGGGAGGTGTAATGTAATAAAAAAATGAAGTAATGGCTCATTTTTAACCATTGAAACCACCTCAAAACCTTTCTGGATGCTGGTGGTCTGGTCATTTGGGCAGGGAAATTTCCAGCTCTTCTGCTGCCTTGTGTCCCGCCCTTCACAGCACCCAGGGTAAATACATTACCCACTCATGAGGAATTTAAACTGTAAGATTTGATGAAGTAATCCTTTCCTTACCAGATGGATACTCTAACAGAGTCCTGTTATACAGATGGCACACTGCTGTCATAGCTACAGAATTTCTAATCACAGCAAGAATTAAAGTAAGATTTTTAAAAGGTGGCTCACTCCTCCCAGAAACCTCCAAAAGGGCCTCACACTCCACACATCAGCCATTCTCTCAAGACCAGTGCCTGGCATCTGATCAGTTTTATAATAAAACAATATCCATGGAACCCACTTTCCCTTTAGGAAGTTTTTTTTAAAAAGAAATTACTTATTTTCATCTCCAGAAAACACATTTTTCCTAAGGTAGGGGAAATGGAGATAAAAACATCATCTGTGTGTTTGATGTTCTGGTGTAAATGTTGCAGAAGCGAGGCCTTCCAGTGCCTGAGGGGAACCTACAGAAACGATGGAAAGGGACTTTGGACAAGGGCCTGGAGGGACAGGACAAGGGGGAATGGCTATAAGCTGCCAGAGGCAGGTTTAGATGGGATATTGGAAAGAAATTCTTCACTGTGAGGCCTGGCACAGGTTGCCCAGAGCAGCTGTGGCTACCCACAGTGTGTAGAATCCTATCACTTTGGGCCTCCAACAATTATCCAAAGCAAATTATAAAACATTTCAGATGGCCTTCAATTGCATTCGAGTTTGCAACAACACAAAATAACACAACTCGAAACCCCACTTGAGAGCAGCATAAACACACTTGTGGAGTTTCTCAGAGTGATTTTTCCAAAAAGATAGACACAATAGAAGACAGTGGTGTTTGTTTTCCAGCAGTTTTTGCACAGTTGCTGAACGTTTCATTCCCTTCTTCCCTGGGTATGCCATGGAGGAGCAGTTCACAGAGAGAGTTCAGTTCCTGTTTGGCCTCTGTTTCATTAATATTTGTGTACACAAACACACTGACACGCCAGACAATGCTCTCCCTGCAGAGCACTCACACACATCCCTGCTGCCAGAGTATTGTTTTCTACATGGCAGGAAACTATTCCAGAAGTTACTTTGCAGTTATCTGGCAAGAAATGAAGCGTTATAGATTCCTCTGCTTCCAGCCTCATCCCTAGGTGGAGTCAGGGAGATATTTCTGACCTATTTAATTGGACAAATTCATCACTGGGCATGGGGATGGGGGGGATTGGACTCTGGAGCAAATATTTTCTGTTAGGACTGGGGGCTGACCTGTTCCCATTTTTTGACAGTCTGCATTCCCTTCTCTTACCATCTCCTTACCTGGGGAAGAGCTAGGGGCACAGCAGCCAGGTTCCCTCAGGCTTCCTCCAAGTGGTAGAAGTACAGCTTTCCATGGGCGAGTAAAGAGAAAGGTCCTACCTTTTAGCAGGAGCTATGGAGTCATTAAAGCAGGGGAAAGAAATATTGCTAAATTTTGAGTCCATCTCCCTACAGAACTAAGCTAAATTATTCAAATATCATCAAACCTCAGGCAAAATAACTCCAACTGCAGAGGGAGTCTGAAAGGAAGGAGAGGCACAAACAGAGACTGGAGAGAAGAAATGTCTTTGTTAATCCCCCAACCATTTTGTGCACAGTGTTTCTTGTCTCACATTTTAATGATTTGGCATGAGTGGGGAGAAAAAATATGTGAGGCATGTTGATGCTCATGGAAAACAGAGCTGTGTCCTCTCTGTATACAGAGCTCATGATGGAGATATGAATGAAAAATTTATCTCTTTCTGGAATGCAAAGGATTTAGTGAACTTTGGGAACCTTCCCAGTTCTTTCTCTTCCTTAATACTCATAATGCAGCTTTGAATATAGAAGTGCAGATAATCTGTATTAGCTGCTGGTGATGGGTTCTTTGTTTTCAAAATAATTTGAATTTCCCTGAGCTTCTCTTTGTTTCATCAAGAGCTATTTGCTACTTCACAACATTTCCCGATGTGCAGTGTTTTTCAGTGGACAGAAAACACTTTAATGCTGGAAATAGATACCAATGAAATTTTGACCTTAGCAGCTTAAGCGATGTAGGCAGGCTGGGAAGGGAACATCCCCAGTGATGGTTTGGGGAAACATTCTGCCTGCAGAGGGGCAGAGATGACAGGAACACTTTCAATAAAGCAAAGCAGGAGCAAAGCTACTCCAGTAATGGAGTAACATTAACGTTTTCTGGAGAGTTGCAGGACTCTCTGTGCCCTGGGAAGGTTTGCTCCTATCCCCCTGCTTGCCCTCCACATCCACAGCCATCCCAAAGTTTTCCTGACTGTTGAAGCAGGTGCCTGTAAAAAGAGGAGTGAACTGAGGAGCAGGGAATTGGATGTACAGGTTCTGTTTTAACAATGAACTGCAAATTGTGACTCTTGCAAGCCCTTTGGCTGCATTTTTTGTTCAGTATCTTCATGGAAAAAATTAGATCCCTAAATGAAAAACATTCCATCATTGATGAAAGTTCTGAAAAGAGAGAGACAATGGAGACTGTTTTAATATAAAAGTATCATCTGAAAGCATTAAAACAATAAATTAATGACCAGGCATCTTAATCTGAGACAATTAACAAGCCTATCTTCTATTTAATTAAGTCTCTATTGTACATTATTATTTTAATTATTATTTTCCGTGTTTGAAAGGTAATTGAAACACCTCTGTTGGTAAATAACACCTGAACCCATACACTAAGAATGGGTGAGTTGGGACTTCTTGGCAGAAAGCAGCCTAATTCCAATGTAAGAACCCAAAATACCAGCTCACAGAGCTTAGTGCTATGTCTGGGGACCAGCAAAGTATGAACATCCTTGGGCCTGGACCTTTGGGTTATTCTCAAAAAAATCTGGATTTCCACAACATAATATCCACCTGGCAATATGAAGTGGGAAAACAAACTATGCTATCCAACAGGGAATTAATTAATCACAGCTAAAGTAGAAAAGTTGAAGGTGTTTCCAGAGAAAGTTGAGTTTGGCATTGGGCAAAAATATAGGAAAAAGGCTTGGGAGGAGGAAAGAGTTGGGATTTTGGATAAATTACATTTTTCAGTTCTGAGTAGTGGAATAATCTAAGAATAAAGGAAAAATTGTCATTGAATCCCAGAATAATTTAGACTGGAAAGTACCTCTGGAGACCATTGAGGTCAAACCTCTTGTTCAAGGAAGATTTAGTTAGATCTGGTTCTTATAGGCCTTGTCCAGTCTAAGTCTGATTATCTCAGTGTCCAGACACTGGACATTTCTGACAACCTTCATCATGAAATAACAGTACAAAACTGGTACATAACTGGAAATTGCCACATCCCACTTGTGTCTATGCCTCTTGCCTATAGCTGTGCACTTCCAAGAAGTCTGGCTTGATCCTCCCTACACTTTCCACTGAGGTGGTTGTAGATCTCACCTTTGTTCTCTCCAAACAAATCCAATAGGTTCCACCTCTTCTCAGTGTCCTGGGTTCTGGGAAGGGGAAGGTGCTGCCTGGAGATGCAGTGCTGAGTCACTTCATTGGCATTTGCTGGGAGATATAGGACTGTAGACTTTGGTTTAAAGGTACCTTGAAAATGCTAATTACATTTGAAGTGGTTTTGGCCATCTCCAGCAAAGTAACCAGGATCACTAAGGAGTTAAATATCTCAGCCCAGGGGCCAGGGCTGAGGCCAGGATGCAGAAATCCTGAATTTCAGCCTCTGCCCTGTAGTCTGTCCTAGGAAAATCAAAGTGGTTTTTATAGTGTCGACCATTGTTTAGGTCTGTCATTACCAAAAAGGTAACACTGTAAATTGGTAAAGTTAACAGTAAATCACATGCTAATGTTTTGCAAAGAGAATAATTTTCCTTATGAAAAGTTGCAAAAGAACCTTTGTAACTTCAGCATGTCCTCTGGCTGGAGCAGCTGGATGCTCCCACCTTGGCACAGCAGCGATGTGTCTGTCCTTGGCCAGTGGGAAGATCTGCCAGGGTGTGTGATGAGCTTTTGCCACAAGGTGACAGACATAAAAATCAGAAGCTTTATAAGTTTAACAGCCTCTCTGGGTACTGAAATGGGAGGAGGGATAGAGCAGAGGAACAAAAGGCAGTCTGATGGAATCATTAAGATTGGATTTATGGGGTTACTCAGCACTGGGGGTAGAGCACAGCACATGGGTATGAGCAGCTGCTTCCAGATTTGTGAGATTTGGGTTGCATTGGGGAGATAGCTGGTACTAAAGAGGTAAGTCCTACAGTTGTCTTTATCCACAATGAATAGCTGGTTTTTATGTGTTTCCCAGAGGCATTTATGGCAGGCCTCTTGCCAGGTTAACTCCTGAGGTGGAAATCTTTAAGGTAGTTCTTGAAAAGAATGTTTTCTATTGAAATGGAGAATAAAAGCATTTATTTGGCAAAGGAAAAGCTGTTTTACTGTGTGCCCCTTGTATTTAACATGAGAAATTAATAATGAGAGATCCAAGTGCTCCTACTTCTTGCATGAAGCTGGAAATGCCTGAAATGTTCTAACTGGCAGAACCTAGAAAAGGAGAACAGAGAGGAAAAATTCAGTTGTTTTTTGCTGGTTTTTTTTTTGTGGTTTAATGTCTGTGCCAGGAAAACTCCCATCTGGATGTGGTCTCCTGGCCTTGTCTTTGAGGGGGTGGGGGATATCTCCTCCTGGCCTCTCATGTGCACTGGGTAAAACCTCTGCTGTAGGAATTCTGGAAGTTCACAGGCTGTGTGTTTGTGCCTAGCCTTCCAGCCCAGCTGTCCAGGATACAGGACGCTTATCTTAGCAGGTTATATGGATTTGTTTTGAAAGGCATTTCACAAGGGATGAAACAAATCTGAAGCTTGGGTACTGTGCTAATATTCATAATCCATGAGTCAGAAAGGATTCAAATGTCCCTTTCTGTTTTAGGCATAAACATATCCACATTCACATCCATGTCCACATCCATATCCATGCCAAGGCTCACTTTTAAGTGGATTCTTTTTTGACTTTGTTACCTGTCACTATTCCTAATATCCTGTACCCTTCTAGGAGGATTTATCTCCTTCAGTCCAGTGCTTCTGCACCTGGCAATACATGAGAGCAAACAGTGGATTTTCTGCTGTTCAGATTCATCTGTTTCTTACAAGTTAGAGCATAAAGTCCCCAAAATTATTCCAGAAATTACCTGCAAAGCTAAAAAGTCCATCTGCCCACTGAGTGACCAGCGCAGAGTCAAGTTCAGTACCTGCTTGTACTTAACTGGAACCAGCTGGTTGGCTTCCTGCATATTTAGCTTGGATTGTTCAGGTTTTTTACTAATTTTTTGAGGTCTTTCTTGAGGCTTTTTCTGGTCTTCTTTCATCTGGAAAATTTTAGAAGTTCATATGATCAAAATTTTGTAAAATTTAATCTTGCATTGTCAGTTACTAGTATTAATACTTCCATGGTCTTAATAGAAAGCTGCTACCAACATGCCAATGTTTGGATTTGCATTTGTATTTTTTTCAAAGCATCACATTAGCAACTTTCAGACATATTTTGTTTTTCCAAATTAATAGAAATACTTTTTTTTTACTTTTCAATTTTATTTATTGTTTCCAGCTGGAAATTCTGTAACTGCACCCCAAGAGTGTGTGCATGACTTTGTATTGTGGAATGTAATTTAATTTCTACTGTAATATCCTGAGCAATCCAGTTTTTTTCTGGAGATATGGTGATCCTCTCCAATCCTAGAAATTTACTGCACCTTTGCTCTGCTTTTGTCATCACTCTATTGCTGACTGAGGCAAAATCTGCATTTCTTTTTGAGGGCTATATCTATATATCTGTAAATCTATTTTTCTGTGTCTATCACACTTAATCTCAGTTCTATCACTGTTGCACAATAGAGATTCTCAATCTTTTAGACGGAACTACATCATCTGTTTGGGGAAACTAGATAAACAGAATGCATAAATCCAGAATATTTTCTGTAAGGAGCTGAGTAACTGTTTCATGCCTATCTTCTTATTAGAATATTCAGCATTACAGAAAGGTTTGTGCCTCCAAACAACACAAGAGATTTTCTCTCAATTATACGTGTATTACTATAATAGTAGGGCAAGACTTTAAATATTAAACTGTAGTCTCAAAACTGCTCTTCATCAGCATATTTGTATTGATTAAAAAATGGACATCCAGCCTTTGACTCACCTGCTCAGGAAATCAAAGGCAGGGAGAGGAAATGAGTATTCTGTATTGCCCTCTGCTGCAGGTGCCTTCAGGAGGAGCTGGAAGGACTGTCTCGGAGATGTGGCTGCATTTGGATCCCATGATTTATCACTTGGACATACACAGGAAACAAGTAAGTGATGAGTAGATTATGACTATTTTAAAATAGCTTTTTTGCATATTTTTCTTTTCTGTTGGCCTGGCTTTTTTGACGTATATGAATGCTCTCAAAGTGGGAGGTCGTCACAATCTGGACTCCTTTTTATTTATCAAAGTTTTTATTGTTATGTGATCAACTAAATCTGAGATGTGGAACAACTTATAAAACATAAAGAGACTTGGGTAGTGTGTAAGTGTTTGCTCAGCCATTGCCACAGGGGTTAAATAGGAGCAGATGATGGTGGGGGTTAGTCAGGAGGAACACTAGGTTGTTCCCAAAAGAATGGGGCATGGAGATTGACTTTATGGGTGTAATGGCCCTGAAGAAGTCACAGCAGGATTTCTGGGGGTTGTAGCATAAACAGTAATCTCTTGTGCATTACACATACCATATATTTAATAGCCTTTGGAGGAGTTGCCTATTTTGTTTGCCAATTCGTCAACCACTTATATTGAAAGAGATTATTCCTCCTGAAGGAGGCTTTCTGTGTTTAATCAGATTATGGCACAAAGATCTTTAGTCCTTTCCAGCATTTGGGAAAAAATACTATTTCCCACTACATTTATATGCTTAATTCTTGAGTCTGCATTAGATCCATGGCCTGTTACTTCCTACATAAAGCCTATTTATAATCCTAGTTAGAGATAGTACAGCTGCTTCAATGCCAAAGCAAAAAAAAAAAAACAAAAAAACCATCTAATACAACAGTATTAAATCTAATTTTCTGTCCTCCATGTAAGACAAAAATACAATGTTATTGAAGTTAAGGCAAAAATGTGGGGGAAGTTGAAACAACTTGGGCTGGCTCAGCTGTTTCTAATTTAACCAATAACTTTCTGAAATTCCTCAGAACTGTAGGTTTTGCCTTGTAAAATGGGGAAAACACCAATGGTTTGGAGGTTTGCCATATACTTGAGATATTTAAAAGGATAAAAAGGTGACCCACAACGTTTGTGGACTGTTTGCTTGGTGTCAGTTCTGGTAAGAGTCCCAGGGCAGGCAGCTCCAGACCAAGGGAGCGCAAGAGCATCAGCAAAGCATTACAGGCTAAAGATGGAGTTGATGCCATCAGGGCTTTTTGTGGAACTTTTGTAGGTTTTATTAATGGCCTGAAGTTGAAGCAGGGCAGGTTTAAAGTAGCCATTACAAAACAATTCTTGGCTGGTGAGGATAATGGGACACTGTCACAGGGTGCCCAGAGAGGCTGTGGCTGCCCCTGGATCCCTGGAAGTGTCCAAGGCCAGGTTGGATGGGGCTTGGAGCAACCTGGGATAGTGGAAGGTGTCCCTGCCCATGGCAGGGGGTGCGACTGGATGGGCTTTAAGATCCCTTCCAACCCAAACTCTTTTATCATTCTATGCTTTCAAAAGCAAAGCTTTCAGCCCCAAGACATCAATCTCTGACTAAGAATCTCTGTCACGAAAGTGTAAATGTGTCCAGCCACACAGCTGTGCTTGTGAGCACAGTGCACTGTTCTGCCCTGCAGTGTGACAGAGGTGGCACTGACCCTGACTGGGGGCACTGCCCTGACCCTGACCCTGACCAGGAGCACTGCCCTGACCCTGACCCTGACCCTGACCCTGATCCTGATCCTGATCAGGGGCATTGCCCAGCCCTGACCCTGATCCTGACCCTGACCCTGATCAGAGGCATTGCCCTGACCCTGACCCTGACCCTGACCCTGACCTAGGAGAACTGCCTGGGCTGTGTCCCCTCACACCGCTGGGCCGTGTCCCCTCACACCGCCAGCCTTTGTCCCCTCACACTGCCGTGTTCCCCTCACGCAGCCGGGGGAGCCCGAGGCTCTTCCTCGGGCAGGTAAAATGGGCTTTTGGGGCTAATTGATGTAATTGGATTAAGCATTGTAAAGGCCTCCACCTCGTGGCTGTTTTGTGCAATGAGCCGGCAGCACCAGGCATGGCTGGAATTTAACTTAGCAGTCATGTTAGGCGCTTTGCACGTTTTGCTTACTTCCCTAATGAGCCTTTTGGGAATCTTAAAACCGTGTGAGAGGAATGTAAGGGATGGTGTTAAAGCAGCGGCGTCCTGGGCTGTCCTTTGACCCGGTCACAGATTCACACAATATCCTGCGTGGGAAGGGACCCACAGGGACCGTGGAGTCCAACCCTGTCCCTGCACAGACACCCCAACAATCCCACCCTGTGCATCCCTGGGAGTGCTGTCCAAACTCTCCTGGAGCTCTGGCAGCCTCGGGGCTGTGCCCATTCCCAGGGGAGCCTGTTTAGTTCCAAGAACCCTCTGGGGAAGAACCTTTCCCTGATCTCCAGCCTGACCCTGCCCTGGCCCAGCTGCAGCCATTCCCTGCGTCCTGTCCCTGGGCACAGAAAGCAGAGATTGGAGCTGTCCCTGTGCTGTCCCTTGGGAAGAGCTGCAGCCAGCCCCTGGAGAGCTCTGCCCTCAGTGTCCTCCAGCTGAACAAGCCAAGTGCCCTCAGTGGCTCCTTGTATGGCCCCTCCAGACCCTTCAACATCTTCATATCCCTCATCCGGATTTTTCTCAGGGAAGTTGAAAAGAGAAAGCGGAGGATGCTGTTTGCATTCCTTTGCATGTTTATGCACACTGTTTAACCTCTAGCGGTTAAGCAGACTCTGGGCTGGCCATGCCCTTGTGCTGTGTGATCCTGTCTCTGTACCTCATGAGGCACCTCAAAAGTGGATGAGGCTGTGGAGCAGGTGGCTTTCTGGTCAGGAAAGGGAAAAAGCAGCTGAAATACCTCAGGTGGCAGCCAAGAGCTCAGATATAGGCTGGTTTTGTAAATGGATGTTGGCTGAGAGGAGACACTGAAAACTTCTTGTAGAAACCTCTTGACTAGATATGGCTGGCCAAGTTTAGAAGTTTTAGAATATAAGAGTACTTCAGTTGGAATGGACCACAAGAATCATCAGCCCAACTGCTTGAGCACTTCAGGGCTGATCAGAAATTAAAGCGTTGTTAAGAGCATTGTCCAAATGTTTCTTGAACACTGACAGGCCTGGGGCATCCACCAGCTCTCTGGGAAGCCTGTTCTGTGTCTGACTATATTCTCAGTACTGAAATGCTTCCCAATATCCGGTTTAAACTGCCCCTGGCACAGCTTTGAACCATTCCCACCCATCCTGACCCTGGATCCCACAGAGAAGAGCTCAGAACCTCTCCGCACATTCCCTCCTCAGCCTCCTTCTCTCCAAACTAGACAAGCCCAGAGCCCTCAGTTCCCTCTCCCCGGATCTACCTTCAGCCCTGTCACCCTCCTCTGGATGCATCCAAGGACCTTCACATCCTTCCCTGGGGTTGGGGCCAGCCCTGCACATGGGGCTCCAGGTGAGCCCACGCTGAGCCCAGCAGGAGCATCCCCTTTCTGGACCAGGGTACTATGCTGTGTGTGATGCCCCCAGGATGGGATTTGCCCTCTGCTCCCTTCTCCCCAGTACTTCAGTGAGATTCTGGCCACCTCATGTGACACAGAGAGCAGCCTGAGGCAGAGGATGATTAAATTCCCACTTCCTTGCTCAGCCCAACCTTCTGAGGCAGTGATGGTGAGTCCCAAATGTGCTGTTCCCCAGAGGGACAAACACAACGGTACTGCACTAGGCTACCCTTTGTTAGCAGAACTTGTTCTTTCTTTCTCACATCCTCCATCTTTGGCCCCTGCCCCCAAGGAAATATGAGCTGCTTCTCCAGGACTGTACACAGCTGTGGTTTAAACAGTGCTCTTTGATCCTGAAGGTTGGTATGCCACAGAGATTAGAGATCTCTATTTGATCATGAGAGCTGGGGTTCTGCTGAGGTTTGTACTAATCCTCATTTCCCACTTAATAAGGTCCTTCAATATATTCTGAAAAGAGAGTTTTGTTTAAAAAGTAAAATAGAATTGATCTTTGGAAGTCCCAAGCTACCCATGTCACATGAATATTCTCCACTTGTATGCATCTTTTTGCTCTCTAAAAGGAAAACCACAAGCTTCATCAAGACTCTAAGATCAAACTACATCAAACTCAAACAGATCCCCTTTTTTTGCCAGGTCAATTTTAAAAGAATGTGACCAATCTAAATACTATAATTGCTAATATTAATTGAAAATAAACCGTGGACCACTTCTTGATTTTATCCATCCTTCGGCAGGTCAAAGTATTTGTTTCAAAATTATCTTTCTGCCAAATCCCGTGAGAATGTAAACAAGTTAGATATTGAATTAATTTTCATTTCTTGTATAGATAACTCATTTTTCTTCCCAATTTTTTTCTCAGTTCTTTGGCAAAATTGCCCTGGTCTGAAGACAGTCAAAGCCCATTCTTAGCCCACCATTCCCATTTCAAAACTCGGGAAAAGAATTCCCAGCAGTTTAATAACTGAGCTGTGCCTTTGGGTTTATGCACACGCTACTTTGTTCCAGGCCCACAAGCTCCAGGAAATGTGTCTACCCAAGATAGCAGATCTAATCTCTGCCTTTGTTACCATGGCCTGGCACCAGGAGATAAGCTTTCATCAATAGCAGAGCTGTGACTGGTACGGGAGCAATATTTGGTGCAGCAACTTCTGCTTGATTAATAAAAATGAGTAATTTAGAGAGCCAGTAATCATTACAGCTGGGTCACTTTGAAATTGGAATAGTGGGTAACAGGTGATTCAGAGCCCAAAAGATTAATCAAGGGAGGTAGAATGGGGCCCTGAGCAAACTGATCCAGTAAGTGGCATCCTTGCCCACAGCAGGGAGTAGAAACTGATGATCTTTAAGGTCCCTTACAATCCAAACCATTCTGTGCTACTGTGAAATAACACAAATGCTTCTGAGGATGGCAATTGTTTTACCTGAGTGCTCTGTACATCCAAACTCCATTCAACATACGGAGAAACCAGGTCTAAGTGCTACGACAAAAGTTGTAGTGGTACCACTGCAGTTCCTATTTGATGTCTTCCCCTGAAAGCAGAATCTTACTGCCTGCCTTTTTCTGAAGGCTGTTTTGTTAGTTAAATAGTTAAAAGACATACAGTTGCAGAATGGGTTGGGTTGGGTTGGAAGGGACCTTAAAGCCCATCCAATCCCATCCCCCTGCCATGGGCAGGGACACCTCCCACTATGCCAGGTAGCTCCAAACCCCATCCAACCTGGCCTTGGACACTGCCAGGGATCCAGGGGCAGCCACAGCTTCTCTGAGCACCCTGTGCCAGGGCCTCACCACCTTCACAGGGAAGAGTTTCTTCCAATTGTCCCGTCTGAACCTACTCTCTTTCAGCTTAAAGCCATTTCCCCTTGTCCTGTCACTCCATGCCCTTGTACAAAGTCTTTTCCCAGCTTTCTTAGAGGACACTTGTGCAGAACAACTGTGGCATCAGTGAAATAAAACTCCTATATTTAAAACCAATTACTGAAACCTTAGAATATTTTATTTTGCAAGAGACTGTAAACCTTCCAGGTATTTTTTTTTTTAGTTGAAGACCATCAAGGACAGTCCCTTGATAAGGCCATCTACAGTAGAGCTTCTAAAATACATTTTGGACATTGCCTACTGGTACTTATTGATCTGCAGAGAAGGTTCACCCCTCGTTTCTTGGGTTACTGGGCCTGTACTGGGAAAGTCACACGGAGCATCATAGAGTAGCACTACCAGAAAAGGTTGGTTGGATGCTGAATATTGCAGTTCAGCTGTGTGCTCTCTCTGTTTATTCTGTTTTTGAGGAGTGGATTTAGAAGTACTTTAACCAGAACAAAAAAGACAACCATAAAAACTGTAACTGTAAGCAACAGGAACTAAATTACTTTAACAAGCCTTCCAAGAAGTCTGCAGAAATGCTTTGATCACAAGAACATTCCCAAACCCTGCAATACTGCCGCTGATGTTCTTAAGCAAGAATAAATTTTATCTTGGCATTCAAGAAGTGTAACAGAAAAAATATGATGCATTACCTTCATATAAAATATTTTATTGTACACACAGAAGTTTGTATTTTAAGTTGCTAAAGTGTGAGTATCTTAAAAATCTTCCTAGCAGCCCAGGAAGGCTGAACAAAGACAATATGTGCTTTTGCAGACACTTGAGATGTTCTGTGGCTGAGAGACATGGAAAGGGCACTTCCCCTCACCTTCTGCTCGTCTACAAGCCATGAAAAGGAGAAGTCTCTATATTTTACTGACTGGATTCTAAAACTCATGAAAATTAGTTTATTACTGCTGTTACATGTTAATTACTGGGCAGACGGGTAGAAAGGAGTAATGCAGAGCTTTGCCAGCAGACCCATGGGCTTCAGCAGCAGTCCTGCTAATCTAGGCCCTGCATTTTTGAAATTATTATACATGCCAAAATACTGGCACCCTAATCAGTGGATTCAGAAAATCTCCCAATGGAAATGATGTACACACATAGGAGAAATGGGAAAGTTGATCAGGCTGCCTATGTCTGGAATGTGGCCTCTCATACTGAAGGAACAGCTTATTCTGGGTCTGAACACATTGCCTGGTTAAACAGGAATGGTCTGATCTAGAGATGGCTGGAAAGGATGTGAAGGAGCCTGTTCACCTCTTCAGGCCAGGAATGTGTTATTGCTTGTATTTAACTGGAATCAACATTATTTCTGACACCTTTCAGTGTAACAGACAACTTCTTGCTTTCAGATTCTTAGACCCAGGAGCCTGAAGGCAGGAGGTAAATCTACCCAAGACTGGAGTATTGAAGCAGAAATTTGTCTTTTTAAGCACAGCTGTGATCATTCCTTACAGGAGCTGTCCCTGTGCATAGGCCAGTTGCTGCAGTTGCAGGAACAATTAGTTTTCCCAGCTCAGCTTATGTCAGTTACTCATGATATGAATTAACCAAGATTCACTGTGGTTCTTCAGAAAGGGCTTGGCATCGAGTTACATGAAGTGAATCTGCTGCTCACTCTTTTGGAGCAGAGATAAACCATGGGCAGTGACCAGAGCACCACTTGATGCTCCAGTGCGCTGGAGCAGAATGGGCTTGCTTGTCTCACATGCTGCTGTGGCTTGGCTCCAAACCAAATTTCTCTCTTGCAAGTCAGGCTTTATAAGAGTTCAGCCTGTCACAGGGCACTGGCAAAGCTCACTTTAGACTGACGTCTTAGAGTAGTGACAGGAACCACCACTGTGCTCAGACTGTGACCAAGGGATTTGGTGACCACAGGTGAATGACCTCTGCTGCTTACAGCTGGCTTTAGCCCCATACTGCTGCTGCATCAACCTCCTGAGGTTCATTCAGGACCTCATTTGACACCCACTAGAGCTGCAGACCAGCGAGATGGCTTTGGCATGTGTAATAAGGTAAAGCTGAACAGCCTGCCAGGGCTGTGCAGACCAGCTGCAGCTGTAGCTGTGGGTGTTTGTGCCAACAATTACATGTTCTCAAGTCTCAGAAAATAAGCCTGATATTCTGGCAGCATAGACGTGTGGCTCCTGGTCTCCAGTTTGCATAGCTGCAAGCCTGGGTGTTGCCACCAGCACCAGGCTCAGAGCATCAGCACCTCAGCCAGCCCCACCTCAGAGCCCTGCTTTGTGGGCAGAGCCACCACAATTTGAATGGTGTTGGCTCACCCGTGCTGACTCAGGAGCCTGGTCCCAAGTAGTACCAGGGGACATTTACATTGGATATTAGGAAAAATTTCTTCATGTGAAGAGTGGTGAAGCACTGTCACAGGCTGCCCAGGGCAGTGCTGGAGTCACCATTCCTGCAGGTGCTCAAAAACCGAGCAGATGCAGCACTTCATGATATGCTTTATTTGGCATGGTGGGATGTGGTTGAAAGTGGGACTCAGTGATCTTGGAGACTATTTTCCAGTCTTCACGATTTGGTTATTCCTTCCATCTTTGATGCAGAGCTCCTGATACTGCTGGTTCCTGCCATTTGGCTCCTTGCATTGGGCTTTGCAAAACCAGTGCAGAGGAGGGTACAAATCTTGTCTGGAGCAGTGAGTGCTCTTGGAAACACCTGAGTTCTTTCAGTGGAAAGCCAACAAAATCACCCCAGAGCAGACTTTTTATCTGGAAAATTTCAGACCAAACCATGAGTCTAACAAATCAATAACGCCCTAAAAGCAGGGTTGGAATGGAAACTGCCAGGTAACCTGATGCCAAATAATGAATTAGCCATTTCTGTCTGTTATGTGTGTGTGCATTAACAACTATGTTTTGTAAGGGGAAACCTTTATCACCCTTTCTTATGAAAGGCTTTTTATTCTTATTATGAATAAAGGCTCAAGTCCACTCTTATTTAACTCATCCCTTTAATCCTAGATAATGCTATGCCTGACAGAAGGCTCACATTTCACACCAGAAGGAGAAACAGACAATAAAGAAAAAATTTATATGCAAAACATTCCAAGTTTTAAGAACACCTCTGTTATGCCAGGAAGAGTGTGACTGTGGAGAATACAGTCCATGCTGGTAGTAAAACTAGCTCTCCACTACCTAGAGGTCTTGGAACGTTATCCTTGTTAACTACTGGGGAGGTGCTAACGTACAGTCTGGCAGGATTTCAAAGGATGCTTTGGTCTTTATGGGCTTAAATGTAAAAACTGAAACTGCAGACTAAAAATAATAACTCAAAAATTATGAACTCATAAATTGGGTGAACTTGGTTTCTTTAAATGCTGGAAAAACACATCTCACATGCCTGAAGATATTTAGTGCTCTGTGGCTGAAGAAATCTAAAGCAGGATTTTTAATAATGTGAGAAATATTTAAATTAGCCAAGTTGACACACACACAAAAAATATAATATTGAGATTGGAACTGTGAACTAACACATGCAAACAGATGAGGATAAGTGGGGAGAGAAGTGCCAAATAATTTTCATCAGAGTCTCAGCCTGTACAGACAGGTGCCTGGAATCTGGACTTATGTTTGGCTTAAAACAAAATACTTTTCTGACAGGCTTAAAAGGAGCACAACTACAACTCTGGAGAACTAAACATTTATTTTCTTGTTTGCTATGCAAATGGCATGAACACCAAACTCATTCCCATTCCTGGAAGGGTTCAAGGCCAGATTGGACAGGGCTTGGAGCAGCCTAGGCTAGGGGAAGGTGTCCCTGCCCACAGCAGGGGGTGGAATGGGATGGGCTTTAAGATACCTTCCAACCCAAACTTTTCTAGCATTCTATGGTTTGTTGTTCCATGCAGTAATTTTATTTCATGATTTATGATCAAGGATGCCTAGATCTCTTTCCTTCAACTTTATCAGAACACACCCACAGGACAGCTCTATCTAATTTCTGTCATGGGGTGTTGATTTGATGCTGAGCCCTAACTTACTCCTCCTGAGAAATTAAAACTAGAAGAGTTCATTCCAAGGCACGAGGTGCAGTAATTAAACTCATCTGTCAACTGCATTCCAGAAGATAGCTCCCCAGTATGAGAGGAATGAGATGCTTTGTGATTTTATCTATGGTTTGAGTGTCTGTCATTGACTCCAAAACAAGTTTTTGTCTGTAGAGCCAAGTGGCAAAGCAGCTGCCCTTTGTAACAGGATTATGATACTTGAAGTAATTTCCTCTTCTTTCAGAATCTATTCTGGGTGTCAGCCAGGAAATATTGCTGCTTGCCTGTCAGATAAGGGATTGCAGAGCTATGTTCTAGACTAATTCTGCTAGCACTGCACCAAACATCTAACCTCAAGTCCTTCTGCAGTGTATAGGACTTGTTGTAGTAATAAAATAATTGAGAACAGTTCCACATATCCAAAGTGGCTGTTACATGTTATAGACTGTCATGTGATGGAACTTTTGTAGATTTTTCTGAATATCAAAGTTCATTTTAAGTAATTCAGAACTATTAAGGAGACAACAAGAAAATATTAAATGCTAGGTTTTCTTTGGTCAAATTATTAAACAAATCTGTCATTGGACCAGTTTTGAAAATAATATAATCTAAGTAAATACATTTTTCCCCAAATATAAAAAGCACTCTTGCCTTTTGAATTCTCCTATCACTAGAATCTATCTTAATTTACTTTCCAGAAAACCTTCCTGTAGAAAAGACTTGTGTGAATATTATGTACAAAACATTTGGACATAGGGATAGGTCTGTGTGTGTCTGTGGTGTTTGCTGCCATTTTAGGGTTGTTTTTAATCTCATGTGTGAAAAGTAATTTCATTTTATATTCTCTAACTTTATTAAAAATAAGGCTAAAAGTCTATTGTTTCTGTAATCCCTTCTCACAACATCTCGTTGTAATGTACCAGCAGAGGGAGATAATGTTCTTGTTCTTCCTCTTGCTTTCCTAACACAGTCTGGTTGCCTAATTGTAAATGTATTGATAACCCTGACACGGCCAATGGAATATATTGAAATTCTCCGGAATACAACCCTTGTCAAAATTTTAATATACCTTTAAAAATATTTTTCAAAAAATTCCTATATGCAACAGCAATTACTCATAGAATCATGGAACTGTTTAGGTTGGAAAAGCCATCCAAGACCATTGAGTCCAGCCATTCCCCACCACTGACCCAAGTGCCACATCCTCACATTATTTGAACACCTCCAGGGATGGGGGCTCCACCACTGCACTGGGCAATCTGTTCCAATGCCTGAACACTCTTTCCATGAAGAAATTTTCCCAGAAATCTCCATTCTAAATCTCCCCTGGTGTATCTTGAGGCCATTTCCTCTCATCCTTGTTTTGTTACATCTATATATCTAGTTCTCTATAAATATAATTTGATGTAAAGTTCATGCATGCAATTCAATGCATATACATGGGGATTTCTTGGAGATATTAAATGGGAGATCTCCATGGACTGGAAAAGGAGCTCCAGGTGTTTAGGGTGGATGTGGACACCCGTGGTCAGTGGATATACTGCTATTTTAGAGGCAATGAACACCACACTCCCTCATGCACTGTATTTAATACACAACCACAAGTAAGGTTTGCATGATGACATGGCTGTGGGTAAAAATAACTTGGAATAATGGATATTTAGCATGAATTCCCCATGTGCAGAATTAAAAAATTTAGGTACAGGATTTATTGATCTTCATGGAGCTGATCTTGAAAAATTCTTTTGCTTTCAATGTGTGATAATGTTCCCAGTGTTTTCATAAAGAAATACATTACTTCTTTCATTAGATATTTAATATCTTGAAATCTCCATCCATCAGTTTATCTTCTCTTTTGTTTTTCCAAGCAAGCAGCAGAGCACGTCCTAACTTGGTCCCAGTCTTGCTCCATAATTGTATTAATGAAGGCAGCAAGTCTGCTTCTGAGCCAGAAACAAAACTTTTGACCCCTGACTTCTATGTCATGATCACAGGATGGCCTATTTTATAAAACAAATGTTTTATAACCAAAAGCAAAGTGATTTCATCTTGCAGATGAGAGATGATTCAGTGCTAAAGCGGGGTGAAATGGTCTCTTGGCTCAGGCACAGGGTTTGTTAAACAAACTACTCCAGTTGCTACAGCTACTTAATGCTTGTGTCTCACTCTTTTTCACTGGGATGTGAGAGTTTGAAATGTTTTGAACTGTTAATCAAACTGAAATTTATATTTAAGCAAACTTCTGTGGAACAGAATAGAAAGAAGATTCAAAATGGTGGAAATGTGTCTGCAAGACTTCTAGATCCCTCACAATGTAGAACACATAGCATGTTAAAATATCTAATTTTTACAACTTTTACATGAAAATCCGCCAGTCATCAGAAATGTTTGTAGAACACAGGGAATTGCTACCATACACCTGTCTGCTCTGATTCTATTTTAAAGCATTAATTGGCAAAGCCATGAAATATTGGAGCTGACCGAGTTTAAAAAGGAAGCAGGAGCCATAAAACACAGGATGGCCAGAATTCAGCCAGATACTATAGCTGTGAACATTTCAAAGCAGATTTCAGTTCCCAGCTTATCTCTTTATAACTGCAGGGTAGGAGCAGGGGACATAGCCTGTAGCTTAGTTTTTGATTCAAACCTTGTGGGAAAGTGGAAACTTGCAGTTCTTCAGCATCTGGATTATGTAACAAAAACCTTCATTCCTACACAGATGATAGACTCCAAGGGTTTGTTTCCTAAACTAGAGCAGGTTGTTTCTAGCCATGGGGATTGTGGAGAAAACTCTCAATGTGTTACCCTTCTGAAGAGTCAGAAGGAGTCAGAAGGCAGAAGTAGAACAAAAGTTACGTACATCCCATTTTTATATAAAATCACAGTTTTTATAGTGTTGGCAAAGGTAAGGTACCTCACAGGAAGCTGTGAATCCTCTGTGACTGAAAGGCCTTGGGATTGTTCAGCATAGAGGCTCTCTGGTTCTGTCTGCAGGACAGCTTTTAACCATCTCCAGTGAAATGGTCACAGAGCTTTGGTCACAGAGCAGAGAGATGAGTACTAAAAACACACTGTCCATGTGTGAGAGCAGCTGCACAGCTGAAAACCAGAGGGCACAGGCTGGAAAAGGGTCAGGAGTTATTTAGTCCCTTCAGGGTCTGAACCCTCATCATATAATGGCATTCACATTACAAAATCTCCCAGAAGTTGCAGGTGTTTTCATGGTCTCTGTAGATGAATATGAAGATTGTAACAATATAACCACAGATTAATCTATCAGCCCTTTCTCTTTTCTGCACCTTGCTTATCTTTTCTTGCAGATCTATTAGCAGCAGCTCCAGTGAGCTGCATTATCTGCTTCCAGGCTCCTGACATACCTGCTAATTCCTGTTGTAGCATTCCTGTCCTGGGATGGCACTTTAACCCTGTCCTTGCCAAAAACAGCATAGGTTCTGTCTGCATGCAAGAATTTGAGACAAAAAAAAAGGTTATTTTTAGTTTTAGAGCAGTGAATTTGCAACTCTCATATGCAGGACCAGAGGTGTCTACATACATCAAATACAAAGACAGGACTAAAGGCTGGCAAAGAAAATATGGTCAGTGAACTAGAGAAATCTCACTCTCCAATACACACACTTCTCACAGGGAGAGCCAAAGCCACCTATCCAAAACAAACAGCAACTCTTCCCTCCTTTTGCACAATTAATCAAGTTCAGTGAAAAAAAAAAAAAAAAAAAAAGAGTGATGATGGGATTTTTAGGAGGAGTTGGAATAAAAGCTTTAAATGCATAAATGTATAAAAAGCTTTATGGAGTTCCAGAGGAAACAAAATATTGTCATATGTCTGTGACAAGGTGGCCCAGATTATCTGGGATACGTGCAGAACTTGCTGGCCAGGAGAGAGGTGTCGTGAGAAAGAGCTCTGGTGGATGCAGCCTGCTGTGAGTGGTCCATGGGATCCCAGGAGGAGCATCTGTTTTGGGACCAGCAGTTGCTCTGTAATTAGAGAGCAGCATCAGCTTTAAAAACAATCATTTTGATCTTCTCCTTCAGATGGAAACTTGGGTTTTGGAGTCTTGTTTATTATAAACGAGGATCAAACAGGCAGCTCTTTCCTCATTAGCAGCCACTGGACAGTAACTATTTTTAGCTGCAAATTACAAAATGGGGCAGATTCAGACAGAAGCACAGAGGGCAAAAAGTATTTCCTTCCCAATCTTCTAAGCTACTACACAAATTGTATTTGTTTTAACTGAGATGAGCTTGAAAAAGGAAACAAACAACTTAATTCTTTATTCCACCTCAGCTAATACTTTACAACTGCCCAGGATAAATACATAGGGAAAGACTCATGGACTGTTTGGGTTCGAAGGGACCTCTAAAGGTCAGCTGGCCCACACTTTGGCCATACTCCGTGTGACAGTACAGGAGTGTGGTGACAAGGGTTTACACTATTAAGACCACATATTTTGGATTCTTCCATGCTACCAAATTGCATAAAGAAAATGTTAAATTCCAACCCCAAAACAAGCCCAAAAAGATGATGAAGTTAGAAATGCTCAGAATTAGGAAGTGAGAATACAACTGAAATATCTGTGCATACGAAGGAGACTCCAGTGGACCTCGTGAGGGTGGCACCCGCTGTGGCAGAGCCAGGGCTGCTCCCTCTGGGGTACCTACTTCTGTGTCTCAAAAAACACATCCCTGGACATGGCTTTTAAAGTACAACATAAAGCAAAATCTTTATTTTGTAACAGTGGAAACTGATATTTATTTTGGTTGCCTCACACTTTCCACTATAAAATAGCCTTGCAGCTTGGAAGCTCTGACACTATTATTCACAGCAGGCCTTTGAAATTTGCAGGAAGAAAGTCCTGTAGCAAGAGGAACGAGTTTTTTTTCTTCTTTTCCAATGAAATGGTTTTCATAGTTTGCCAAAGATTCGTGTATTGAAAAAAAAAAAAAAAAAAGAAATGCCTGTGTTCCTTCTGACATGCTTTACAGTAAGGTTTTGACATGATGCCAGAATGAGAGCGAAGCACAGGCACTCTGAGGTCAGGCTGTGGCACTGTGGGAGTGCTCTGTGGCAG
>JAOTQP010000403.1:6376152-6392109 GCA_026413545.1 Cichladusa arquata | reverse complement strand
CTGTGGCAGGAACACCTGGGGATTACTGGGGTGGGGGGCTGTGGGCAGGGCATGGAGGGGAGCAGGGTTGGGGTACCCCAGAGGGTTGTTTTTTTCATATAGGCATTGGGTTTATTCTTTCTTGTTCACAGCAAATTGGGAAATAATTCAAGACAGCAAGAACACTGTGGCTTTCTTTATGATGCAAAATGTAACAGAAGTTTGTCTTCCTAAAGGACTGAAGGCAATACTTAAATCCAAATGCTGCCAGTCCTTAGGATGGTTGAAATACATATTCCTATTTAATGGCGTGAGTGCATCTCTCTTTACACAGTTTGTGAGTATTTTTGACAAACCTGGTCCTAGTTTTCTGTTAGCAGAACTACAGATGAGACAAGTTTTCCATGGTTTGGGGTTTTATTGCGAATGCTTCACACAGCTCTGGTTATGTGTTTCCTTTTCATGACATCAGTGCTGAAGGGGAGAAAGAATGTAAACATCTGCTTTTTATAATTCAATTCCCGGCTTATAACTTGATTAGGATAAGCAATGTTTCTACATGATTTATTTTCCAGTCACAACAATGAGCAGTTTTAGCAGCAATTTGAAGATTAGTAAAATAAGGATGGAAACTAATGAGGTAAATCCTGCTTCACAGTCTACCTTTTGAACTGCACCGAACATTGTGCAAAGGCTGGGGATTTCCCTCCCACTTGGTGCTTAAAATGATGTCCCATTATTCCCCACAGTGCAGGATGCAGCCCATGGACAGGAGGCTTACACAGCAGCACTGAGGTGAGCTGGAGCAAAAGGGAATGTGGCTCCTGACCCTCTATGGAGTCCTTCTGTGTGGCATTGGGTCAGGACTGAGTTTTCCAAGGATGCCTGCTGGGACATTGCTGCATCCCTAAACAACTAAGAAGCCTGAAATAGAAAACCTTTAATCTCTTCCATCACTGGAGAGGGTTAAAACTCCACTCTGGTCACTTCCCTTCCTTTGTTTTCCAGGGTTTTCTTGCACCAGGAACTGACAGTGCCTGGAGGCATGGTCCTTGTCACAGTCTGGAGTCTTTCCTACTCCCTTTAAACTATTAAATTTAAGGATATGCTCATGGGCACTGAGGAGGGCTTCACTAGTAGTTGTGGACGTGTAACTGAAGCCAAGGGACAGCCAGGGCAGTAGCGCATGTCAGAGTGATTTCAGTCTTGTATCACGTTTCCAACAATAAAACACTAAAAATCACAGAATGGTTTGGGTTTGGGAGAGACCGTAGAGCTCATCCAGTCCCACCCTGCCATGGGCAGAGACACCTCCCACTATGCCAGGTTGCTCCAAACCCCGTCCAACCTGGCCTTGGACACTTCCAGGGATCCAGGGCAGCCACAGCTTCTCTGGGCACCCTGTGCCAGGACCTCCCCACCCTCACAGAGAACGATTCCTTCCCGATATCCCATCTAACCCTGCTTTTCTAGGACGAGCCGGCGCCGCCACCCTCACCTGCGGCAGGTGCGGGCACAGACCCCGGGCCGTGAGGGACAGGTCCTGCTCGGGGTGGCGGGGGCGGGGGGACCCCAGGTGAGGGGGGACCTCAGGGGGAGGGAGGGACCCGCAGGTGAGGGTGGGATCCCGGCATAAGGACAGCGACCTCGAGGTGAGGGAGTGATCCCCAGGTGAGGGCGGGACCCCGGCGTAAGGTCGGCGACCCCGAAGTGAGCGAGGGAGCCCGGGGTGATGGCGAAAACCCTGAGGTAAGGACGGCGACCCCGAAAGTGCGAGGGAGACTCCAGGTGAGGGCGGGACCCCGAGGCGGGGGCAGGGGCCGCAGCGGGCCACGGGAGGCGGACCGGGGCGGGCACCGCCTCCGTCCGCAGCCGGCGCTCCCGGGCGGCAGCCGCAGCTCCATCCCCATTCCCGGCCGGCAGCAGCAGCCCCGCGGCACGGCCGGACTCAGCCCTGTCCCTCGGGGCGGCGCTGCCCCGGCCCTGCCCGGTAGGGAAGGCGGAGCGGGGCCGCAGCCGCGCGGAGACAAAAGCGGCGGCGCTTCCTGCGCCGCGCCGGAGGGGAGCGGGCGGTGGGCGACGGGCTCCGCTCTCCCCTCTCGGGCTTTGCTCCCGCGGTCTGTCCCCGCGTTCTCCGCGGTCCGTCCCCGCGTTCTCCGCGGTCCGTCCCGGTCTATCCCCTCGCTCCCCGCGGTCCGTCCCGGTCTATCCCCTCGCTCCCCGCGGTCCGTCCGGGTCTGACCTCGCGCTCTCCGCGGTCCGTCCCGGTCTGTCCCCTTGCTCTCCCCGGTCCGTCCCGGTCTGTCCCCTTGCTCTCCCCGGTCCGTCCCGGTCTGTCCCCGCGCTCTCCCCGGTCCGTCCCGGTCTGTCCCCGTGCTCTCCCGGGTCCGTCCCCGTCTATCCCCCTCGCTCTCCCCGGTCCATCCCGGTCTGTCCCCGCGGTCCGTCCCGGTCTATCCCCGCTCTCTGCCCGGTCTGTCCCCTCGCTCTCCCTGGTCTGTCCCGGTCTATCCCCTCGCTCCCCGCGGTCTGTCCCGGTCTATCCCCTCGCTCCCCGCGGTCTGTCCCGGTCTATCCCCGCGCTCTCCCCGGTCTGTCCCGGTCTATCCCCTCGCTCCCCGCGGTCCGTCCCGCTCTGTCCCCGCGCTCTGTCCCGTCTCCGTTCCCCCGGTGCCCTTCCCGGCCGCCGCGGGGCCGGTCGCGATGCCGGTCGCGATGCCGGTCGCTGGGAGCCCCGGGGCGCTGGGCACGGCGCTGCTGCTGCTGCTCGCCCTAAGCGCCCGCGCCGTGCCCGAGCCCGAGGCGGTGCCCGAGGGAGCCTCCACCCTGGCCTTCGTCTTCGATGTGACCGGCTCCATGTACGACGACTTGGTGCAAGTTATCGAGGGCGCATCCAAGATCCTGGAGACATCGCTGAAGAGACCCAAGCGGCCGCTGTACAACTTCGCGCTGGTGCCGTTCCACGACCCCGGTACGGCATTCCCCCCGCTGGCCCGAGCGGGACGGGCCGGGGCGGGCAGGAGCTGGGGAGGGCAGCAGGGAGCTCCCGAGGGCTGCAAAAAGTTGGGTTTTCTGCGCTTGCAGAGACTAGAGCCTAAGTATTCCAGTCCCATCGTAGTCCTTGCCGCATGCCTTTCTCTGCCGAGTAACATGTGACACCACCTCCCTGCCTCTCTACAAAGCTTCCCAAAGCCTTCGGTACAGACTGGATGGGCTCTAAGTGCGCTTTGTGCACCAGAGTATCTTAAACGATCAAATACTCCCCTTAATTGTTCTCATACGAGCTGAAGTAGCTCGTGAACTGCACGTGTAGTAGTAACGGTGCTACTGAGTTTTTTCCGATGTCCTTCTATGGGAGTGCAGTTAAGAACATCCATAATGCGGTTGCATTCTTCCTCCTGTCTTATTATCCCATTCAGAAACTTACATTCAGAAACTTACAGTGAAATAATCCAGAAGCTTTACATACTATGTTTTTTTTTTTTTGTTTGGGGTCTGATTTCTTTCCCCTCACCTTTTTTCCGTCTTCCGCTGTACATCGTGCATTCCTCTCTTTCAGCATCTGTTTTTTGTTCCCTTCCTATCCGTTTTCTCTGGCTTTCTTCCTCTTTTCTTGTCAAATTATTCTGTTGACTTGAAGAGGAAATAGGAGCAGGATGCCCCAGGCTGGTGATATGTGCCGTACTGTGCAGTAAAAACTCCCTTAAATAAAAATCAGAAAGTGGGAAAAAGCCCTTGAAAATTACCTTTTGGCTTTAGTTCCCTTGGAATTTCTCAGAATATGATATTCCCAAACTCAATGCTTCCGTTTTTGCAGGGATGTCAGCAAAAAAAAGTGGACATCTTTTCTGTTTCCCTCCCAGTAACAGATACTTCTGCTGACAGTATTTTGCTATTGGTATAAATATCTTAAACCAAATGCTTAAAAATTAGAGGGAATAGCTTGTATAGGATCTATATTTTTCTTAGAAAGAGCTCTTCACTGTGGTATCAGAGTGTTCTATCACAAAAATGTCGTTACTGTTTCCACATTTGATCTAATTTTCTTCTTGTTTTCCCTCTGTTCACCCTATCTCCACACCCCCCCCCCCTCTTTTTTTTTCTTGTTATTTTATGGAACAAGCTTATATGGGACTTAAAAAGCATCATGCCACGGAAATAAACAAGAAGGGAAAGATTTGGGTCAAATGTAGAACCTAGAACTCTTTTATATCCTAAGCTGATAGATCTCTTTGGAGCTCTTTTTCCATGGAATGGCCAGAAGATCAAGAGGATGGGTTGGGAGTATTTTGGTGTGGTTTTCTCTCAATGATGGCACATCTTCAGTGAGCAGAAAGGGATTCAGTCTAGGAGTTGATAGTTCTTTTTTTCAGTGATTGGGTAACTATTCCATCCACAAGAGCAAGAAAATCTTGTGTGGTGCACTTCTAGTGTGCAGGTTTGTGTGGTGGTCCTTTGTTCTTGTGCATCCTCAGTAGAAAGGAGTCTCAGCTTTCTCTCATGGGTAGTCCTTGGTTTTCATCACAGACCACTTTCATGTCCTCTGTTTCAATAGCTCCTTTTTAATTTCTCATCACATATGTTTTCAGCTTTTCAGTTTTTCTTCTGCATATTTTCACCTTTTCAGTCCTTTTTTCTGTCCTTCTCACATTCTTGCTCCCACTGCCTCTGCAGGTCCTTTGTTTGTGTTCCAGACTGACTCCTTTGACCATGCTTTGCTGTACCACCCCTCCTTGCTCTGTACAGACCTCACCAGCAACAAATCCACTGCCACCTTCCCCTTCTTGAGTCACATTTTCCCACTCACTGACTCCTTGCTTCCTTGCCTCCTCCCCCATTCCCTCTCTTTGCACAGGACATCCCTTTCCTTGGCAAATGTTAGTCTTCATTCAGTGGAGTGATTGAAACTTAAACCTGCAGAGAGCTGACCTGTGCAGCCCCGAGCTGCTGGCAAACGTGCCTCAGAGTGTCCTGTTACACCTCTGTGTGGAAGTCCAACTTCCCTGAGGGGGCCTAACTTCTTAGCCTGATGGATAACTTGTGAGGGCAGGGAGCTCTCTCAAAGTGGAGGATGGACAATTTTCAACTTCATTTTATCCTAGTTTCTGAAAACTATTTATCTGGTCTTTCTCAGAGTTAGAAAGGCACACTACAGGCCAATGTCTTGAATTTTATGGGTGTATAAGGTCCAGATGACTGCTGGTCATCTGTACTGTACATCTGATGATGACCAAGCTGAGGCTCTTGAAAAGAAAATGCAAGAAATGCTGTTATGACCACTTCAGCCCCTTATTTTGTGTGTTTTTTAATCTATAGAGAAGCAATTTTACTCAAGAACCTCATAAAAACATTGCTTGGCAAGTATTTCACAGCATCCAATTAATTTACCTAGTACTGGTCTTTCTGAAGGTTGCTCAACTGAATTAATGAGCATGAAGCTATTTTTGTTACAATTTGTATTGTTATTCACTCGATTCTTCTTCCAAAAAAGAGCTTGATATGTAGCTGCCTCACAGGCAGATTTTCTGGGTATTTTTGTGAGGTGCTGTGGTCCCTGGGCAGATGGGACTATAAAAGGGATACAGATGCAGTTGGGGCTCAGGTACAAGGAGCTTCTCTTTGAATAAAGATGCCCTGATGCAGATACACTATTGATAGGTAATTGGAATTTAAACTGGGTGTGGATTTGGTTTCAGACTCTGTTGTTTTCCTAGTCTGTGTTGCAGAGTGCACTTGACATCCTACAGGGTACAGCTGGTATACATTTGGTATAAATGCAGTCTAGCAGAATATGGGAGGATTTTTAAATAACTCAAAGTGCTGCATTATTAGTGCTGCATTAAGGCACTGGAACTTGTCCAGGGAAGGGAATGGAGCTGGGGAAGGGTCTGGAGCACCAGGAACAGCTGAGGGAGCTGGGAAAGGGGCTCAGCCTGGAGAAAAGGAGGCTCAGGGGGACTTTTCTGGCTCTGCACAGCTCCCTGACAGGAGGGGCCAGCCAGGGGGGAGTCAGGCTCCCAGGGAGCAAGGACAGAATAAGGGAAAATGGCCTCAAGCTGTGCCAGGGCAGGTTCAGGTTGGATATTAGGGAAAACCTTTCCACAGAAAGGGCTGTAAAGCATTTGCACAGGGTGCCCAGGCTGGTGGTGGAATCCCCAACCCTGGAGGGGTTCAAAAACCAAGTGCATGTTGCACTTGGGGACAAGGTTTAGTGGTGTTGGTGTTGGGTTGGTGGTTGGACTTGATGATGTAAAAGGTCTTTTCCAACCTGAATGATTCTGTGATTCCATGATTGTGATGTGCCAATGTACTGTGGTGTGTGATGGTAGATTAAAATGCAGTGTTTTCCCTACTGCAGTGGCATTGTGGTAAAACAGGAATACAAGTACACTTTTGGTATCAAACCTGAGGCTTTTGGTACAGAATTGTGGCCTAGGGAAAAATTTGTCATGGCTTGCACATTCCTATACCATGTACCATCTGGTGGGATGCAGAGAGTTCAACTTTGGAAAATCCTTTTGCTTTGGATTCTACTTTGTGAATAAGCATGTGCAGTGCTTTAACAGATTACAGTGAATTCTTTTATTGTGGGCTTTCAATGCCTAAACGTGATCACAGAACTTTTGTAGATAATGGAAAGGGCTGTTGACTAAGAAATCTCTTGCCAGACTTGTGTTCAATGGAAAAACTGGCATGGGGGGCAGAAAATTGTCCCAAATTTAAGAAGAGTTGGCACAGGAAAATTTAGAACTGGAGCTAAAGCTGAAGATCAGCAAATGCTTTTGCAGTTGCATGTTGTGGGTCCTGATGTCCTACTAACTCCCATTGTATCCTGTGGAAATGGGATTGAAGTTGGAATGTCTTTATTTAACATCTGTGGCCAGCTTTGCTATTTTTTCTTTATGCCATTAAGGAATTTTGGAATGGAAAATAAGCCTGAGAGGACGAATTCATCCCTAGTATTTTTCTGTAAAGCTAATGGAATTATACCAGTCATAACTCACTCTGTGTGATTTAATCAAGCATTCCTTTGGTGTGAATGACTATTCTATAGACCAAACTCCAGTAATTAATTAAGATAGAAATTAAGGGAATATATAACCTCTGGACTTCCTAGGGTAGAGGATGGTGTTTGCCTGCTCATGCTCTGCATATCTACAGAACTGTGAACATCTCTGACCCTTTTCTACCAAATCAGAAAGGAAACGCTGTGTGAGAAAAGGGGAAACATTAATAATGCTTAGTTTAGATGGGAAAATAGTATTGAACTTAAGTCACATAAGTGTGTAGAACTAGGAATAAATTTTTTTTCCCCTTGATCCCACTCCTCTCTTTTGAGAGAGCAAAGCTCTTTTCTATCTTGAAGTGAAGTTATGCACATAGTTAAGCACGTAGTTATGTTTAACTGGAGTCTCCTTTCTTTAACAGACTGGCAGGGCTGTGTCCATAACATGGTTAGGCTGCTGAGCCACATACTAGCTTGGATCAAGTTCAGGAGGTCATATGAAAAGTCTGGGAACTTTGGGTTTTGCAGGTTTGATGGTTTTTTTTAGAAGTTATAATGAAGTAATGATTTTTCCAGAGGAGGAATTCTATGAAATTAAAATTAGGCTATTAATGGAGCTAAAGTTTCTTGTACTTCCTGACAGAAAAAGCGGCTATGCAGATGGATAATGAAGGGAGAGGGGAAGGCACTCCTGTGTCCTTGCTGTACCCACAGCTGGATGGTATCACAGATGATGTCACTGCCTCTTCCTCTCACAGCCAACTCTCCTGATAGCTCTTCTCCCATGTGCTGCCCTGCACTTTTGCATTCTTCTGTCACTTGAGGTCTTTGGCCTTGGGCTTCACTCTCAGATTTATGAGTGTCTAAATTTCTTAGGCAGAGGCTGAATGTGTGTAAATCACTTGGAGAAGCTGAAGAATGGCCCTTCTGCTGTAGCTTTAAGAAGAGGGGTCATTGTCTTCAGCATTCCCTCTGCTTCCTTTCTGGGGTGGAAGAAGTGGTTCAAGACTTGTTATTAGTAAAGAGCAGGAGCATGGCTGTAGAGGAACACTACTGGGGCAGTGGTTTTCAAATCAGGAAAAACAAGTTTAAGGGAAATGTGGTATTCTGTACCAGTATCTGAGTTTGCCCAAACCATGGCCATGGTGCTTTTACAGGAGATAGGCAGCATGGAAAAGATTAGTGTCACAGAAGCTGTGCCTGCCCCTGGATCCCTGGAAGTGTCCAAGGCCAGGTTTGACAGGGCTTTGAAGCAAGCTGGGCTAGTGGAAGGTGTCCCTGCCCATGACTGGGGTGAGCCTGGATGGGCTTTAAGATTTCTTACAACTGAAACCAGCCCGTGGTTTTTTGATTGTAATGAAAAGGGAGACAGCTAAGACGGATATGAAAGATGAGAGAGGTTGGTAATGCCTCTGTGATGACATATTTAAGAAGAAAATGAAAACATGGGTTTTTCATGGCTTTTTTTCATGGTCATGGCTTTTTGCTCCTAGTCAGAGAAGAGGAGGAAGTGAGGACAGTGAAAGAGAACAACATGGGGACACCAAGGTCAGTGGAGAAAGAGGGGCAGGAGTGTCTCCTGGTGCCAGAGGCAAGATTCCTCTGCAGGCCATGGAGAGATCATGGTGGAGCAGCAGTGCTCCTGCAGCTCCTGGGGATCCACAGGGATGCAGAGATCCACTCACAGCCCCTGGGGATCCACAGGGATGCAGAGATCCACCCACAGCCCCTGGGGATACACAGGGATGCAGAGATCCACCCACAGCCCCTGGGGATCCACAGGGATACAGAGATCCCCCCACAGCCCATGGGGATCCACAGGGATGGAGAGATCCACCCACAGCCCATGGGGATCCATGGGGGATGCAGAGATCCACCCACAGCCCCTGGGGATCCACAGGGATGCAGAGATCCACCCACAGCCCCTGGGGATCCATGGGAGATGCAGAGATCCACCCACAGCCTGTGGGGATCCACAGGGATGCAGAGATCCACCCATCTTACACAGTTAAAGGTTTCTTGAAGAAGGAAAGGTTTCTATAATATCCCTGGAAGAACAACGAGCAGCTTGGAAGCTTGTCTGAGGCTTCTGTGTCACTGGAGAGGAATCACACATCTCCCACGGACTAGGTTTTCTAAGGAGTTTTACTTGTCTTGCCAAAAATTTTACCCAAGACTTTTTTCTCAGTATTTTCAGCATTATGCTGAAAAATGTGGGGTTTTTTACCACTGGAAAATGACTATTAGTTAATAACTTCCTAAAAAATGTTGATAATTGACAAATACAGACTTTTCATTATTCTCCATCTGGTTATTTGGAGAAATAGCTAGCTTTTTATGTTTACCAAAACAGAACTTTTCAGGGTAAAACATGATTTTGTTTGTTCGTGTATTGAAAAATATTGATTGTGATTCTGTGCAAAGTTTTGAAAGAACTGTAGATCAGCTTTTTCATTTTCCTTTCTCAGCTAGCAAGGAAGAAGAAAAATGCTCTTTATACAGAGAAATCCTCTCTATCCACTTTCTCCATGTAATTGATTTGATATGCATCTTTTTCTAGAGGAATTATATTGGGAAGCAGAAGTTGCTGGGAAGAAGAAAGATTCTGTATCATTATCACTGGGAGCAGGAAGAGAAAAAGAATCTACATATATTCCAGTGGCTTTCAGGTAGGCGATACAGCACACAGAGCAGGTGTTTCTGGGATTTCATCATGGTTTAGTTTGTGCTGTTCATTCTTTTTGGGAGTGGGTATTTTTAAATTTGCTTTCCACTCATTTTTCCTCACTTTAAATCCAATAATAGGGAAAAAAAATTCTTTCTCCTAAGAGAAAGGCCATGTGTCTAAGTTACACTCAAGAGCCCACAGAACTATGGCAGTTCCCCTTTGCCACACAGGTAATTCAATTTAACAGTGAGTTTGCAAGGAAATGGTGAATGAAACATGAACTTTCTATGCCCATGGAGAAATCAGTTCTCAAAAAATCACTGCTGAAAGAAGTAGGGAGGGAAAAAGAAGCAAAGCAAAGTGAGAAATTGTCGTTGGATACTACTGAGAACCAGGGAAAAAGCAGCCTTGAAGCCTTCAATTTCTCAGGCTTCACAAGGACAAGAAATTACAACAATGATTATGCACCTGCAGGGCGTGTGAGAGCCCTGTGTCTCGTGATGTTTGGCACAAAGCATGTTTTCAAAGAGGTGTTGCCTTCTTGGACCAATGAGTCTTTTCTATTTTGTTTTTCACGTACTACCCTATATAAAACAAAGGGTTTCTTTAAATAAAGCTCTCTCTCTTTTGCTTCTCCATTACATGAGGAACTATGTTGCATTATCCTTTTTGCTGCTCTCCCATAGCCTAAAATGCAACAAGAAATATTGAAATATTGTAAAATATTGAGCTGGGCTTCTCTATTTCAGTGTTTGGAGCTGTCTCTGCTATAAATGGTATTTATTGATTCAGAAACTTATGTGAGCTACCTGCTGCTATCAGTTACTTTTCACTTACTGCTTTCTTTACCTGCTGGGCAATTGATGGTCTGAGAGAAATGAAACCCCAAGTCTTCTTAACCTAGAGCTCACAAGAGCTGGAAAACAGAAAAAGTAATTTCCACTACTGCTCTTTCCTACTAGAAAGAGAAACAACCCATGTGGCTCATATGGGTGGGCTTTTTCTAATGTCATGAATTGGAATGGGAGAAATCTGTAGCCTGCAATTCCTGACCCTTCCTTCAGGCACTCTGATGAGGAAATGATTGGCTCATTTTGCTGATTCTTTATATAGATCTCCCTCTATATATAAAAAAAAAAGAAAAATAAAGCAAAGTCTAGCTTCTTTTTTCCAAATTCAGACCTCCAGTATCAGAGCAACCCACAGGATTTTCTTGGCTACAATCCAGTAAAATGAAAATGGACATTCCAGTTGTTGAAAAGGCTGTGAAAACCTCAGTCTAAACCTTTAAAAGTCCAATTACATTCTCACTGCCCTGACTTCAGGTCAGCCTGGGCTCTTGACTTCACTAACTGCTTTAGCACTACCTTGAATTTCTCATCTCTTCTATCCTATGGGAGTTCTCTTTCTCTGCCTTTTTTCTCTGACCCTTCATAAATCCTTTTTTTCCCCTTGCACAAAACCAGACAGGCAGAGATGCAGGGCAAGGGTAAGGTGAGGGTGTGCCTGGTCCAGAAATGTGTCCCTGGTGTGTCCTGCAGCCACATCACCTCAAACTATTGTCAGTTCTTGTGTACTAAGCAAAATTGGGTTAAGTGGTAGATGCTGAAAGCAACCTGATTTTACAGGTGACAGTGTTTGGAACCTGTGAGCTTTGTCTGCACAAGGCTCTTAAGTGTGACACCAATTAGCTTGGTCCCAATGTTGCATGTGGTATGGGAGATCAGTTGAGGAACCAGTGATTTTGCTCAAAGGTTGCCCTTTTCTATCATATTTACAGTGAACTTTGCATGATTTCATCTTCTAGAGATCCTAGAGGAACAACATGCCACAAGCTATTTTGTTATGCTGACAAGTCAATTCCAGTCTCACAGCTGCAGTGAAAAGCT
Source organism: Cichladusa arquata (assembly GCA_026413545.1). Lineage (NCBI taxonomy): Eukaryota > Metazoa > Chordata > Aves > Passeriformes > Muscicapidae > Cichladusa > Cichladusa arquata. The sequence goes on along the minus strand of JAOTQP010000403.1, from coordinate 6,380,567 downwards.
TGAGCATTTGACCCACTATGCTTATAAAAGTTTCTTGTTTTCTAAGCCAATTTCATGAGTTATAAAGTGTTTGACTCATATATGAATTCAAGAGACTTAAAGCAGCTCTAAAAAAACCTGGCTGTCAGCAGTGCCTGTGCCTGTATTTATTGAGTGACCTTGGTGCCCAGACACTGATACCATAAACAGACAGGTACTGAGCTGAGTGCTTTCTAGAAATTAATCCCTCAAAGGCATTGGTCAGTAGGATCCTAAACTGCTGGACATGTTTAAAACATCAGGGTTTCTACTGACTATAGGAGTACTAGTGTCAGTGATATTTTGGAGGATGCTTCATGAGCTGGAAAATGTGATATAACTGGTTGGGCCTGACTGAAGCAGTGTCCTGGCAGGCTCCTGGAATATGCAGCTGGAGCACCCTTAGCAGGGCTGTGCAATTTTATTCTTGCCCTGACAGGCCAGATATCTCAGGGCATTTTTGCTTTTAGGGCACTGTTTTTGATTTCTTGTGTTGTGACCATAGTTCAATATGGTGTGAAGGCACTAGGAGTCCTGAATTCTTCTCCCTTTAGCTGAATATGTGGGTCTTTACCTGTCACATCTAGGTAAAACCTTACAAAAGAAAGGCCTTGTAAAATCATGGTTCAGGCCTTGTTACTTTGGCTAAATATAGCTAACAGCTAGCCTGGTAAGTTCCCATGAGAAAAGACTTGTACCAGTGAGAATCAGCTTGCATCTCAATCTATTCCTGTGGGGACTGATTGCACCTGTGAGGAGAAAGACTTACCTGTGAGAAATTTTTCTTTACCCAGGAGACAAAAAGGTAAACATTGTCAGAGAGAAAAGTTTTGATAGACACATACACTAGCCATTGCCTAGTTAGTAATGAACTGAGCTACAATAAGTTGCTGACCAGTTGGAATTGAGAATTCCACAGTGCCTTTGATAACCAGGTAAATCTGAGCTGTGTGCAATAAAGATTTGGCATGGTGCATCAAGAAATGAGTGTCTTTGTCTGTCTCTACTGAGACATTCACTTTTTTCCTAGTCTTTTGTACAAAGGGCTCTTGTGCTATTTTCTGCTATAGAGACAGCTGTATTGTATTTACATGGACAGAAAGAGACTTTTTAATGTAAAAAGCTTAACATTACTTTATTTTGCAAAGAGGTATTTGACATGCTAAAAAAAAGCAGTCTTATTCTGGGGTGATGGTAATTTATATTCGATTGTTAAGAGTGCAATATGAACTTGTTAATTTGATAGTGTATATGAGTGTTATCTTTCTATTTTAAATTGTGACAAATTCACCCCCAGACATGCTCAACATCTTTGCATCTTAAAAATGTCATTGTGGCAAAGGAGATTTGACTCAGATCTGTCTGGTGCAAAATTAATCACTCTCCATACATGCTGCTAAAGGAATTTGCTGAGGTCCTTTATGAGCAGGGCACAGGTACAGACTGCATCATTGATTAATATCTCTGAGTCTGCCTGTCAGGGAGCAATGAAATTCTCATGGGGAGCAATACACTGGCACATGCACAGGTCTTCTGCCAGTTCATTTGCCTGGAGTGTATATCTCTCAACTACCACATTAAAATTGTAATGCCTGTAACAAGTCCTGAAATTACAGCCACAGACTGTATTCCTTTCATCTTCTCAGGCCTCTGTTTGGATTCATTCCCTCTGCCAGTGTAGCCAGGCAGCCAGGATGTAAATAAATGCTCTCCACCTGGCAGGTGCAGAAAGGTTAGATTTGCATAAAGGCACCAGTGTAGATTTCTCCTGTTTGTGTTCATCTCTTCTCTCCAACTGGGAATTTCAAGGCCGAGATAAATGTCAGCTGGAAATAGCACTTCAGTGTCACCAGTTAATCTCTTCCTGCTATGTCTCTTTGTGCTGCTTTTTACCACATGGATCAGCCAATCTCCTCTTGTGTGAGCCTCTCATTACTTGCTCTTCTGTTGTTGCTTTGCTTACAATCTTGACTTTCCTTTTATGTTTTCCATTTGTAAATTAAGCTGTTCTCATCTGATAAGTCACTCTACTGAAATGGTTGTGTTGAAACAGCCTGCTACCAGTTTCATTTCATTTATGGTTCAGTTTGTCTCTGCCCTCTATTCCTGAGCCTGCATGGGTGAAGAATCCCAGAGATTCTCTTTTATGTGGTTCATCATACAGCAGTCTTGCTCAGGAACTGTTGGCTAACTGGGGATGCTTCTGCTGAAAAGAAAAATGAGTGCCTCATGGGTGGATCAAGGCTTTTGAGTCTTTGATCTGGACACTCACTCAAGGATCTGCTGCTGATGTATTCTGTTGTCATGGCACAAGCTGGGCCAGGCAATTAATTCAGCCATAGATAAGAAATTCAGTTCGATTTGCCTGGTTCAATAAACAGGCCCCTAGGTGAACAATGACTGGATATATTCAAACCTAAACAGAGATTCCACCCACTGATGTTCCATCCTCAGCTGCAGACACCTCACTGGTCAGAGAGCTGATCAGTCCAAACTCCCAGCCAGTCAGCTGTCATGAGCCAGGAAATTAAACCCCTCTATTTAAGAAGGGTTCAGAAGAATGAAGAGTCTTTTGTCATATGGATCACTGGAGGGTCGTGTCTCTGTCTCCAACCACGACCCCAATGAATGTAATATTCTGTTACATGTTAAGCTTTAATGGTGGAAAACACTTCAGTCAGTGAGGGCAGGGACTCCCCAGTCTCTTTCCTCACTTCCTCTGCTTTTAAGTCCCCCTGGCTGTTAGTGTCTTGTAGGAGGCAGAGGTCTCTAAAAAACTCGTTTCTCCATTACCATCTCTTTGGCATTTTTTCAAGCTTCCCCTGCTTATTCTCTTTGTTCTTGATAATCTGCTGTAGCTCTGGTTATTTTTTTTTCTTCTTCTTCTTCTTCTCCCCCCTCTTCACTTTCATAGACACAGTCATTGGTCTACAGTAAAGCTGTGCCATAGCTCAATTCAGATCAACACTTGTCTTTGTAATTTGAACATCCTACATTGCTTTGTTTGTACCAAAGACATGTTTAAGTGTTCCTTGATTTAGCCTGACTCAGAGACAGCTGCTCCTCTCACTACTTCCAATGAGATTTAAACCAGCCCATAACAACAAGGCCCATATTGCCATCTCCCTTCTGCTTTGCCCATGTGCCACAGGGATCCTGTCTTCCAAGCAGCCACCTGGTCCCTGTTTTTTCCAGCTGCCTCAGTCCCCTAGAGTCCCCAGCTCCTCTAGAGTTGTCTCTTGGCTCTTCTGTACCCTTGGAATAAATTGTACAATTGTTTTGGCACTTCTCCAAGAACAGTTTAGCCCCTTCATATCAGCCTGTGATGGGGAATGGCTTTCTGGTCTCTTTCTCCCCTTCTGTAATGTGTTAAAAATATGCTGTTTCAGGCAGCCTCTCCAGGGCTGCTATTGCTGCTTTCAGTAAGAGGGAGGAGATGAAAGAAATAGATCAGTAATTTGGTTCTAAATCACTTCCCCAACAAAGCCAGTGCTGAAGGTCACTTGTAATGAAGTTGTCATATGGGTAAGGCCTCACAATCAAGCAGAGGAAAAGGAAAATGAGGCTGGAGATGAGTTCATGGCAATCTTGATTCAATTTCATTGAGGTGCAGGTGTTTGGATTGGAGTTTGGAGTATTAGCAGGAAGGTCAGGACAGAGAAACTGCTTGTGCAGAGTATATCTGCTGTGCTAGGAAAGACTGCAGAGCCCTTTGGTGATGCTCAGCCCAGACTGTACAGAAACCTGTGAGCAGGGTTGCTCATTGCAGGAAGAGTGAGATTGTGCCCTGCCTGCAAAGCATCTGGGCATAGATTCATATCCTCTGAGAATTGCAGGAGGGCTTGCACAGAGGTTTGAAGCTCCAGATCCCTTCCCATAGCAGTGTGTTAATGTGCAGAAAAGGAGCCCTGATTTGCAGCAAAATAAGCAAATATGATTTTTTAAATAAAAATATTATAAATCATTAAAAATATATTTTCTTTTTACATTTAGAATTTATGCTGCCATAAAAGAAATTAGTTTACCAAAAAAAAGTAAACACATTGTGCTGGTTTGAAGTTAAACCAGCAGCAGAAATTAACCCCACAGAAATACCTTGCAAGAGATTTCAGGTTGGAATGACAATCAATTAGAGAGATGTACTGGTTTGAAAGCAAAACTAGTGAGACTCCAAGTCAGAAATAAAACTTAATAGAAAAAAAAATAGAGAAAAATAAAATACATGCAATAGACAAAAGAAAAACCACTGACAGAGACAGAATATAACCTGACATCCTGCTAGAAATGTTTGGCTCCTCCCCCAGGCTGGAGCATCTCCCAATGGGATGATGTAATTTTATCAGTCATGCACTGGGACTCAATGGCCATTAACAGGAGATATCTCCTGGAGGGAGGAT
>JAOTQP010000403.1:6332167-6353850 GCA_026413545.1 Cichladusa arquata | reverse complement strand
CCAGGGAATGGGCAGAGCCCCGAGGCTGCCAGAGCTCCAGGAGAGTTTGGACAGCACTGCCAGGGATGCTCAGGGTGAGATTGTTGGGGTGTCTGTGCAGGGCCAGCAATTGGACTCAAAGGCTGCTTTCAGCTCAGGAACTCTTCTGGTTGCTATTTTTAACTTCTTACTTTCCTTCTTTTTTATAGTTTCTTAATTTTAATAGTGTCCCTCTTTTTGCACATAACTATTGCTGTTGGTTTGCTTCTGCTGGTTTTCCTGTCCTAGAGATCTTTGTGGTCATCAGAAGAACATTTTGGCCTAGGTTTGTTGTCCTGCATATTAACATGTACACAGAGACTGGGATGAAGGAAGTGTCTGTCTGACTGGCTGGGTTTGAAATTACCAGAAGGAACTCTAAAGAGGAAAACTATGAGTGTGGCTTGCACAGGGCACAGCTAAGACCAGGAAGATGCTGAGCAATCTGTTGTTTGCATCAGCCCAGATGGCTGGACTTTGATTAGGGCTGGGGTGTAGGTAAAGCCAGCAGGAGACCTGTGCTTTGGTAGTGAAAAGATGGCCACAAGACACAAACATGTCCCTCACATCGTCCTCCTCCCCTGACACCATGACAGCACCTGTAAAGGCACCACAGCAAGAAAACCCAGACAGAGGCACTAACCAGCCTGAGGCTCTTGGAAGATGGATCAGGGGCTCCATGAAAATGGTCAATTCCTAAAGGGTGTAAGAAGAGCTGTTGGCACCATTTGCTGTAGCCAGTAAAGAGGAACCCATCAGCCACAGTAAGGACCCACCTACCACCCCCTCTCATCCCAGTGCTGCACTGGTCACCTGCTCAGGCCCTGTGCAGGTGTGTGAGGATGAGTGAAACAGTGGGAGTGACTTAGGCAGTCATTATTTTAATAAAAATGCCCTTCTGCAAGGAATTGGTATGGCCTTGGGGGGCTTTCCTGGTCCACAGCCCAGTTTTGGGAGGCTGAGGTGCCCGTGGTGTCTGTGTGTGTTCAGCCTCTGCCACACACTTGTGGGACTGTTCCTGAAACTGCAATCCACTTGCCCAGTGCAGTTGTCTGTGGGCTGAGGAGTTGCCCATGTGCTGGCCAGGCTGGCCATGCTGCTTCCACATTCTTGGAGAGTAAGGTTGGATTCCACAAAGGCAGAGCCCCTGGGAAATCCTAGAGAGCTGCAAAGAGCTGCCAGAGCAGCTGTGAGCTGGGGATGTGTGCAGAGAGCTGGCTGGTGCTGTGCACTCCTCAAACCCTCCCAGACACATGGAGCTCCATGGAGAGGGGTTCTCCTGAGGGCAGCCTGGGCCTGGTTCTGTGCTGTGGTTGCTCTCTGGTGGGCAGCATTGCTTCTGTGCCCTGGAGCTGGGAGGGCTCTGCTTATTGTGACTCCAACACTGCAGGAGGAGAGCAATGCCTGAGAGAGGATCTGTGCTGGTGATCAGCCCTGTCCTGCTGAAACCCTGCAGATCCATGGCTGCACAGGCTTCACCCAGGAGCAGATCCCTGAGGTGTCACCCCAGTGCAGGGAGCTGTGGCTGCTCAGGGAACACCACTACCCCAGCAGAGGTGGGGTGTGTGCTCACAGCAAGGTGCAGGTGTGGGCATGAGAGCCTGTGGCCCTGTCACCTGCAGGGAAAGACATCACCCACACACTGGGAGATCCCCTGCACCATGTTGTTGTCCTTTTGTTGTCCTTCCCTGCCACCCCATCCCGACTGCATTCCTGCAGCCTGACTCAGGGTTTGCAGATACTGCCTAGCCTGCCCGGCCACCCGGGAGGGCTCAGCCCCTCCTCCTGGCAGAGCAGCTTGGCAGAACTCAGTCAGTCAAGGTCAGAAAGGTGTTTGGAATTAGGGAAAGGGGGAGGGCAGTGTGGGTACCTTCATGGAAGATTTGGAGCTACAGTAGAGGCATCTTCTAGGGCTCCTTGTTTCTGTGGGAGGAGACCTCTGCAGTGACCCATCAGCATGATTCTGTCAGGATATCCCAGGCTCAGCACCCCTCCAAATCAGACCCCAAGGAAACCACAGGAACACTGAGTGACTGGCACCCAGCAGTTAATGCTCCTTGTCACTTCTCAGTCACTGAGTGGGAAAGGACCAATGGGATTAGAAGGGTCCTTCCATTTTCCAGGCTGAGTTTAGAAAACTTCAGCATCTGCAAACACTGGACAAGAGAAAAGTGAGAAAATGGTGATAGGAAAAAGAGAAAAGTAATTTCAGCAAACTGGTCCATTTCAACAAAGAGGAAGAAATGGCTGAAGATGGGTCCCTAGTTTGAGCATGGATGGGGGACCAGAGGTGTCTCTGCCAGTGGCATAGGAGATGGGGTGGGAAAGACACTGTAGGCTAAAAGGCATGTTGGACAGCAGAAATTGCAGAGCTTTCCCCAAGCTCCAAGGGCTGTTCGTGTCTGAAATTCTACCTAAAAGCAGGTATTGTCCCCAGTGAACTGGTGACCTCCTAACTGGGGCCGTGGCACTGATCAAATTAGGCTGGTGAAGATGGGAGCAGAAATGCAGGAGGAGCAATGACTTCCTTCCAAGCACGTACCAAAACTCAGGGCCAGACCTTGATGTCAGGGGATTTCTATTTTAAGTGGAACTGACTCAGTCTCTCTCACTTCTTGCTGGTCTCTGTCATGCTCAGGGCCGCCCCCACCCTGAGGTGTTTGCACAAGGGGCATGGCTGGGACCAGGCTGAGACACAGGACAGGGCTGCCACGTCAGGGCTCCTCTGCATCAGTCCTCCCATCTGGCACTGATAAAACACTTTTGGGAAAGGTTTGTATCAGCAATTATTGTTGCAGGATCTTTCACCTCCAAACATTGCTCTCTTCACCTTCCACAAGACTCAGGCAGAGCTGCTGCTTTTTGGCTGTTCATTCTTGTTTTGGGTGTCTTTTCGCACTGCTATCCATCAAAGATATCGAGTATCTGCTGGCATCACCTCATGCTACAGGAGTGGGCTGGTGCTCTGGGCTGGCAGCAGTGTCCTTGCTCTGCCTGGCAGCGTTGCCAGCTGCCTGTCCTTTCTCTGGTCCTGGAGCCTGACACGGCACTAACTGAAATACCTGCCCATGGTATCTTATCTGCCAGCCTGCTGCACACTGGGAGTGGGGAGATGGCCCAGATATTCCCTTTCATGGGTTTCCTACATCCACAGCCACGAGCTCCCCAGAGCACAGGCATGTAGGGCAGGAGCACCCTGGCTGTGCCCATTGGCTCTGCTCAGCACTGGCCCTCTGCTCTTCTTTGGGGCTCATTCAGCACCCCACAGACAAAGAGCTGCTGGAAATCCTCCAGGGCTGTGTCATGTGGTACTCACAGAGTATCACCACTTGAATCCTACTCTCCTGCTGCCCCCTCTGACCTTGCTCCCTGCTGGCAGCCCCAGGATTGCTCCTCTACAGGGAGAGGAGAGAAATTTTTCAGTTTTCTGAGTATTCCAGACAGGAGAGACACTTGCCAGGCTGGGCAGGACCTGCATGGTCACCTGTATGACCACCATTGAGACTTAAGACAGCCTAGTAAAACCAAGGTGCTATCTGCCCCAACTACCAAGAGTCCCAGGAGTGTGCTGGGTTTGCAGCCAGCCCTGGACCCCTGCTCCATTACAGAATCAGAGAATCATGGAATCTCCTGTGTTGGAAGGGACCCACAAGGATCACTGAGTCCAGCCCCTGGCCCTGCACAGACACCCCAACAATCCCACCCTGAGTGGGGTCCAAACTCTCCTGGAGCTCTGGCAGCCTCGGGGCTGTGCCCATTCCCTGGGGAGCCTGGGCAGTGCCCAGCACCCTCTGGGGAAGAACCTTTCCCTGATCTCTGGCCTCACCTGGCACCAGCTCCAGCCCTTCCCTCAGATTTTGTTCTCACGCCATTGAGAATATTCATCAAGCATGGGTTAAATTCCCTGTTAGGAGCAGATTCTCTATTTTCATAACTGTGTCCAATTTGCAAAAGGTACTACTAATTTTGGCTTGAACTGAAGTTACATTACACCACACCTAATTATCCTTCTGTAAGGAAGTTCCTGTAAATGGTGGTGCCCAAAGGTTTGTACTGATGTCAGAGGGGGTGTTGAGATGAATTGTGATGATCAGCAGAGTGTGAATATGGTCTTGTGGGAAATAGTTGGAGATTTATTAGTCATTGGCAGTTCAGGTTGTGTCTCCAGGTTGTTTTGATTGTTTGTGGCAAAAATGAGTCATTCCTGTGTCTGATGAACTGGACTGATCAGTTGGATAAAGCAGGGAGTTCACAAGGACTGAGCTGGTGAGTGGTCTTTTCCCATTTCTTTTAGTGTTGAAGCACTTGATTTTTCTTATTTCTAACCTTTCTGTAAGAAGGGAAAAATCCCTGTCCTTAGACTGCCTAAAAATGTATCTATCTTCCTGATTTTTAAAATAAGTAGAAATGGATCTTCCATATACAGAACATTGATAGGAGGAGAGCTGAGAATGACATGGAGGCACAGCTTTGACTTTGATGGAAGAAGGGGGTGTTGTTGAGTGCCTTGAAGGCTGGATGAACCTATATGGGAAAAAAAAGAGAGTTTGGAATTGGAGGAGAAACCTGAAAGGGATGCTGTGAATGAGACGATTGAGGAGGACTGAAGACAAGACTGGTGACAGAACATTTAGAAGGGATGGTGCAAAAGGGGTTGTTGTTGTGGGGAAGGTGCTGGAGGGCATCATCTGTAAGATCACAGGGAATGGTGGTGGTCACTCATGAGTGCTTTGCTGTAAGCAGAGGGCCCTAAACCCACTGGAGAACATCCCATTTCTGCTGGCCCTTAGTCCTCCCAGGAGATGGCAACCCAAGGGTTACACCAGCACAGCTTAGGTTGGTGTTACAGGTCCCTGCTGTGTGTGACCAATGTGTGTTTGGATGATGCTGCAGAGGAAGCACTTTGAAATCTTGTTTCACTCAGTTAAAGATGTAAAAGGCCCCTCCACTACTTTTCAAGGATACAATGCAAGTGACAAAGTCAAAAGTTCAAAATTACAGTATAGAATGAAGGTTTTGTGCATAACTCTGTTTCTTGCCTTTTTTCCTCCCTCATCCCAAGCAGGCATTATCCATTTTCATTGAAAAAGGAGTAATGGTTTCATGGGAGAAACAGCTGAATAATTCTGTTCTGAAGATACATAATGTATGGTGAATGCTAAACAAAGAAAGGGAAAACAAATAGTTATAGCTGGTTTTTCTCTGTTTTCTATGGAATTTGGAGTCTCTGGAAAAAATAAATCACAATCATGTACCTAAGGTCTGTCATAAAGCAACTGTAGAAGGGCTTTTAAAAGGCAGTTGAAAACAGACAGGCTTATTTCTAGTGGTTCCTAACTTTGAAGAGCTTGAGATCCAACACTAGAACTTTCCAGTTGTATGGTTTTCCTACATGTTATATACATAATTAATGCTTTATGTTTTACGGGAGTATTTTCTCATGCACTATCTCAGTTACATTTTTGATGTGCATTTGAAAACATTACTAGAATATTTTTCCTCTTTTAGTATAAGTATGAACCTAAATTTATGTAAGGAATGAAACAGTTAACCTGAAATCCCGTTGCTTTGACTGCTTGAGAAATATTCTTGAGTCTCAGAATAAACAAATGGGAATAGAGACCATGCTCCACAGATTTTCCAGGTTTCAGTATGCATTCCAGGAAATGACCTGACAGCAGGGCAGGTTGCAAGAGCAAATTTTCTGGGGAAATGTTATAAATCATTGCTGTATTTGCCCTTCCTCCTCTAATAATATTCATCACATCACATTTTGGCAGAACAACAAAAGCTGCTGTTGTTTTGGGGGCTTTCTGTAAAGGTCTCAGAGGAGAAAAAACCTATTTCTAAACAGCAGTATTGCAAACCCCTTTGGAATGACAGGGTTGGGAAATGGATCTCCCAGAACTGCCCAGTGAACTTATACAAGCAAGCTGCTGCCAGACTACAGACAGCTGGGTTGTTCTGTTGCCTTCCATTTTCAGTTTTGATCTTGAAAACTCTCAGAAACTGAAGTTCATATGGGTTCATTGAATTTTACAATCCATTTAAAAACTTACCGGTGGAGGTGAGATCCTGGAATTAAATAGGAACTTCTCCATATACCTCATACAAAAAAGTGTCATGCTCATCTCACTGGGAGTAGAACACTGAAGTTTCTTTGGAAGCGTTTTTGGCCCCAGATGTATAATTTCTGAAGTAGAAAATGGGTTGTATCTTTTTGAAGCCTTGTGATTCCTGTTCCAGGCTTGCCTAAAGCAAACACAAGCTGCTCCCTAGCTGGTGTCACCAGCTGTTGCACAAACCCCACTTCTCTCTTGGGCCATGTTACTGCAGAGCTTTGAGCAGCACAGGCAGTTTTACTGTGATTTTTTGGGAATGTTGTTTTGCAGACATGCACAAGCATCTTCCTCGTGCACACCCTTGGTGAGGGGACACCTGGTCAGTGCTGTCCCACCCTGTGCTGGGAGCACTCAGCATGACTCAGCTGGGACATTGCTAAGAGTGGAGGGGGAATCATTGATGAAAACCTGTCCCCACCATTTCAAATGTGTTTTCAGTGATGCCCCTCACTTACTTAAATTTATTTCATCTTTGCACAAAGGTTGCTGTAACATATGAGAACAAGTACACTTTTATAGTAGGCTGGAATCTAGTTTCTATCACGAAGTCATCTCACACACAAACCTATGGCATATTTCCATTTTTTAAAATACAAAGTAGGCAAGTAATGCACAATAAACCAGGGAATGACGTTCTTCAGGGCAATGTGTTGAATTGGGTCCTAGGTTGAAGGACTTGCCCTGGAGATCCCCAGTACAGAGGGGTAGCACATCCAGGTTAGTTTATTGTTGGTTTCCAAGTCTTGAACTGATGTAATCAAAAGACAGCTCTCTTTACAAGATGTTTCTCAATGCCACCATGGTCAACTGCAACTTCAAATCACGGTTCACTATTACTGTGAGTCACATTCACATTGTTACACAAATTCAATAGTACTTCAGTAGGATTTAAAAGATATGCTGCAGCTCTGTGACATACAAAGGTGATGCAGAATTACATGGTTTGACAAACCAGGTGTGTTTTTGGGGAGGTTGGGTTGGTTGTGGTGGGTTTCCCTTGGCTGATTGTTAAGCTCCCTCTCAGCCCCTCACCCCTTGCAGAGGAGGAATGGGTTGAGGAAGCTTCTGGGTTGAGATAAAGACGGGGAAATCACCCGTTGTTGAGGGCAAGACAAAGTTGACTTAAGGAAAATTAATTTGTTGCCAATTAAAATAGATACTCAATTATTCCTTCAGGCTGTGGGAAGCAAAGACAGGTAGGAACTGCCTCCCTTGCCCAACTCAGCTTCTCCCCTGATTCCTTCTCCCTTCCCCAGTGCCACCAGGAATGGAGATGTGGTCAGTACACACAGGTTTCTCTTGGCTGCTCTTCCTCCTCACAGCCTTCCTTCACTGTGGGCTCTCCCATGGGCTGCTGTCCTGTCTCTGATGTGGGAGCCTCCATGCCCTGCAGGGACACACCTTCCAAAGCCATGTTCCCCTCCAGTCCCACCTCTGTGATGTAACAGTAATTTGTGTTAGGCATTTTAGGAGGAAAAAACCCTGGAAAAGTCCATAGATAGCAATTACTCAGTACATCTGGATGAGAACATTTTCCTTGTTGCTTCATGCAGCTAATAACTGATGACCAGAAATGTCCACAGGTTTGTGTCCCTAATTCCTTTTAAATATAGCTGTGGTTGTGTGTAGAGGTGTGCTTGTGTGTTCCTTTAAACACCATGCTGACCATGGTTTTGCTAGTATCTTCTATTAAAGTTGCATTTGCTTTAAGTATTCACGTTTTAAAAAATAAAAAATAAATCAATATGGAATCTCTACGAGACAGAAGAGACAAGCATTTCAACAGAAAATATTTCAACAGCCAGTACTGCTGAAGTATAGTAACAACTGTTCTTTTCTCTTCTAGGTGTTAAAATGGGTTGAAGAAGCAGTTCAAGCCTCCAAAGTGCATCTCTTGTCTACAGACCATCTGTCCATGGCTGTAAATACTTGGCAGATCCCTTTTGATCCCAGTCTGAAGGAAGTTACAGTGTCCTTGAGTGGTCCTTCACCAGCAATGGAGATTCATAATCCTCTAGGTAAAGCATTTTATACTTTTTTTTTTTTGGTGATAGTGAAAAAAGGGAAGGAAAAATCCCTTCTGATATTTAATTTTTTCCCCAATATTCCAAGTTGTTTTTTTTTTTCCTTTGGAGGAAACTGAAAAACTTCCTTATTCTGTCCATTTCATCTCACCTCCATCTTCTTTGTTACTATTTGTCATTGCATTCCAGATTGCTGGACACTTTTGCCTTTCATCTGTTTTTGTATTCCCTGAACCATCATTTAAGGGTTGTACATGATGTCTGGGTTTTATGTGAGGAAAGTTCAACCGTGGTCTGGCTTTTTTGAACTGTGAGAACATTCAGAACCAAACCTCCCCTGCCCATCTCCAGCTGAGCAGTGTGTGATGGGGAATGCAATGACAGATTTGGAGCTAATTTGTAATTGAAGCTATTTTGAGCAAATCTGTTGTTTATTACTATGTTGATGCCTTAGGAACTTGGAACAGCACTCCAGAAATAAATTCAGATCTTACTTTGTATTCTCTAAATGACTTTTGCCTAAGGATATAGCTTGAGTAGCTTGGAAATATTTTATGCCCAGGATGGGTTCCCTGCAACGTGGTCTGGTCTGTCCTGCACTGAGGCATTCTTGTTTACAGGAGAGAGATTTGCTCAGTGTCTGTGTTCAAGCCATGACAACACAGTCCTGGATGCAAGTGTCAGGCTTCAGCTGAAGCTGTGACCCCACCTCTTTTTGGCTTTTCTCATAGATCAGCTCCATGCATCTAAATCCACAGGGTTTCACTGAAATTACCCAAGGTACATCTAGTAGGTTATGAAAACATGCACTGGACATCCCAGTCTCCACTTCCTCTTTCCCTTTTGTGCTGTGAAAGAGCCAGGTGAGTTGTAGGGCTGGTGATTCTTCAGGGTCAGCCTTGAGGGAGCAGAATCCCTCTCTAGAGAGCCAATTCCTGCACACAACCACCCACATATAAATTAATGTTTTCAGTATTCTGTCAAAGAATTATGAGGAATTTTGACTGTCGTAAATGTCATTAACTGCTAAGTAGTAAGTCAAGTATCAGAAATATGTTGGTACAAAACAACAGTATTGTATTTAATCTCTGTTTTTTATTAAGCAATACTGTGTTTACTCCATCCTATATTTACTTTCTGTTTTTTAGGCAAGCAGCTCAGTAAGGGATCAGGACTGAATGAATTGCTAAATATTCACAACTCTGCAAAGGTAGTAAATGTCAAAGATCCAGAGCCTGGAACATGGACAATTAAGGTGAAGTTATTGCAGAACTCATGTATGATTGTCCTGTAGCATATAAGGGGGTTGTATCATGATGTGCTATGTTATTTATCATAGATACTCACAGCTGAGACTGTTACAGTAAATGTCCTGTGATCTTGTATTTAATATTGCTGTATACCTCGTTATGTAGGTAAAGCTGCGTGATCCCAGCTTTCATAAATAGATGTGGAAACAATCCTGCTGGTGTAGGTCCTTTCTGACTGAACTATTCTATTGTAGCAGTGTAAATACTCTATAGTCATTTTTGGAGGGGAAGGCACCCGGGTGAGGCACTTTATAGGCAGTGCTGAATGGATCCTGCTGTGTATTGTCCCTGCCCTAAGCACAGAGGTGCTTTGAAAAGGATCATTAATTCACACACAGCCCTGGGGCAAGCTGTTGATTCTGCTGCAGAACTGCAGCTACAAAAGCATGTTGAGCTCAGCAGCTCTGGGGGGAATTGTTTGGATGTCTGTCTAGGACTGGGGGCTAATCAAATGAGGGACAGGGACTTTTTATATGGGCAGATAGTGATGGGACGAAAGGGAAAGGTTTTGAACTGCCAGAGGGCAGGGGTGGGTGGGCTATTGGAAAGGAATTGTTCCTGTGAGGGTGGGGAGGCTCTGTCACAGGGTGCCCAGAGAAGCTGTGGCTGCCCCTGGATCTCTGGAAGTGTCCAAGGCAAGGTTGGACAGGGCTTGGAGCAACCTGGGATAGTGGAAGGTGTCCCTGCCCATGGCATGGGGTGGCACTGGATGACTTTTTAAGGTTCCTTCCAATTCCATGATTCTATGATCAAAAGTGCTGAAAACTCCAGTACAGAGACGACCTGATGGGCTGCTAAAAATGAAAAGGGTTTGGGTCCTGCTGGACATGGCAACATGAGCCACATTGAGTTCTGAAACCTTTTTCTACAGTCAGTGCTGGAGGATTCACTTCTATCACTTGTTGGAGACTTCTAGGGTGAGGGATCAGTGCAGCAAATACCCCGTGCTCTACAGCCCAGAGGGACAGTGCAGGAAGAGCCCTGTCTGCTCTGGCTGTGTGGTGTGAGCTGAGCCACTGGTGTGTGCCAGCACCCAAGTGCTGGCTGCTGGGGAGGAGTCCTGGGCTCAGAGTGGGACATCTGCAGAGCCAACAGTCCCCTGGCAGCAGTGCCAAGCCATTAGGCTGCTCCTGCAGGCAGGGCCTGGCAGTTTTTTGGGAGTTGGGAGATTTTTTGGGGGGATTTTTTCTAAGCTCAGCATAATGTTGTATCCAGCTCCATACAGGCATGAATAAAACATTCAAATTGATGTATTTTGGGTTAAAAAAGAAATGAAGAAAATCTCTTGAATATATAGTTGAAATATTCTAATCTAAATTTTATGAGCAAGCCAGGTCATACATTTCTTCATAGATACCTGAATTTTGGGCAGGTTTTGGATATTATTTGAAAGACAGGAAAGCATCTTTCACAAATATGTATTTGCTCTTTTGATTACACTCATCCAGCCTGGGAGAGGAAACACTATTGTACAGTCTCTGTAATCCATGTTCAACTACAAATAATGAGGAGACCTAAACATAATAATTGAAAAGCAGTCCTGTGTGACAAAACTAATTCCTGGTGTTTGCACAGAAACCCACAGCTCCTAGACATGACAGTGAGAGATATGTTAATTGTTATTAGGAAATGGTAAAATTTTATAAGGTTATTCTGGCCTTAAAACTCACAAATATCTAAAGGTCTGAGTAATTCATAGAGAGAAATGATTTTCTGTGTATATTTTTCTGTGGATTGTGTACTCAGCTTTAGTCACTGGCTTGGTTTATTTGCACAAAGATTTTAAGACTTAAGCTTTGTGAAAATTTTATTCACACCATAAACTCTTTATACAGATGCACCAAGCTATAAAAACAGAACTTTATCACTGAGTTTATCTAATGAAATTTTAACTGGCAATTAACGCTTGATACCTTGAGTTGTTTGGCACAATTAAATATTTCTTTATATTGTTAACAGCTGACTTATATAAAAAAGGCTTTAGTGGTGCTATTTCTGAGGTGAAAGGCTAACTACATAGAAGGAAATATGTTGTTTTAATCAGATGGACATTGATTTGTCATGGTGTCTAATGCCTCTCCCAAGGCTGCTAGTTACAAGAAACAACTGTTTAATTTTTGATACTCACATGCAGTGGTGGGGGTTACTCTGGGGTAGCCTCTCTTCTGGAGGATTCTTTGAGAATGGATCAGGTAAAACTCCAGGGAAAGCTCAAAGGAAGCGTCCACCCTGAAGGGTGTAGGAGAGGAGGAAAAGCCATGGGTTGCTGTGCACCTTTGGCAAGTAGAAGTTGACCTTTCTTTCTCTGCATAGGAAGTAACTTATAATTACTTTGATTTGTCTTTTTTAAGATGAAGGACTTGCATCAAAGCAGCTGTTCTCTCCAGAATATGAAGCTCAGGCTGTTCAAGGGTAATGGATGGGTGGGGTTGTTCTGATTTATTTTTTGCTGGTTGAAGCAGAATAACAAGGTGAGGGTACAAGGGTACAGACCAGGGGGGAGAGATACTTGTGCACCCTCTGCTTCCCCCTGCCTGGGGAAGAGAAGCACCTTTAATGCATAGATTTTTCTGTTGAGTTCTGATTCACTCACCATTTTCTAGTAGTTTGTGATGGTCAGGTCCTAACTCCCAGACCACTCCCATTGCAGGCACTAGCATGTGGCAAGGAGTTATTGATTTGTTGGTGTGATTTACTTCCAAGACAAACTGTCTCCCTTTGCTGACACCACAACTGTAGGGCGTGGATGTGAAGGCAAAGCTTTATTCAAGGTGCTTTTCCTTACAGCTTCAGCCGTGGGGCTGCTCTGTGTGCTGCTGTTGAGCATGCTGGGGTCAGTCCCTGACTCAGTGGCTGCTCACCCTCTGTGCAGCCCCTGCAGTGCTGATTCCATGTGCTGGCTGTGTTGCAGACCTCGAGCAGCGGGAGGCACTCTGTGCGCATCACGGGGCTCAGCACCATCGACTTCCGAGCTGGCTTCTCCAGGAGGCCCACCTTGGACTTCAAAAAAACATCCAGCAGGCCAGTGCAAGGTTTGTTTCCACTTTAGTCCACGATAAATGGCTTCAGGCCCCCAAAATCGAGTAGAGCTCTATGATGAGCTTTGTGTTAACTCCAGGGATGCTGTGGATTGGTTCCTAGGGGGGGCTTTGTATCTGTGTGACATAAATAGAGATATTTTTAACTACACCTCAAAATTGCAGTGCTGTTTCTGTTATTTTTGGAGCTTCAGAAAAGCACCTTTGCCCAGGGGTGAGGAGTTCATAAAGAGGCTGCTATTTCAGAAGCACCTGTTGGAAATCAGTAATTTAAACTCTCCCCAGCTGGGTCTCCTCACATCTAATAAGCAGAGCTCAGCTCAGCACAATTTAGCCTTTCCCTACTGGGTAGGTAAGAGTTGGAGTTGAATGCTGCATTCATGGAGTAGTGAGCCATGCAGATGGAATTTAATCTTTCATGTTTTAGTTATCTGTTTTCTTTAGCACTTAAAATAGCGTGTTTCTGTTTTCCTAGGGATTCCTACCTTCATGCTGCTGAATACCACAGGGATCCTGCTTCCAGCTAGAGTAGACCGGCTGGAACTTCTGAGTATTACAGGGGAGCTCCTTAAGACCTTGCCTGTGAAATACTATCCTGACAGAAAGCCCTATGGACTATGGAATATTTCTGACTTCATTCCACCAGATGAAGCTTTTTTTGTTAAAATAACAGGCTATGACAAGGATGATTATCTTTTTCAGAGGGTTTCAAGTGTTTCATTTTCTAGTATTATACCTGGTAAGAGACTAACTTGAATTGACTGTTTATTTGTCTGATCTGAATCAGTTAAAATTGAGATCTTGTATGCTTTTATAACTTATGCAAGTACTTTCTGTGCTGTTTCCTTCCAAAGTTCTGTCTCTAGTTCATGGTGGTCAAAGCTCCACTACTAAGTGGAGCTTTATCAGAAATTGAGCTTCCTTTTAATAAAAGGAAAGGATAGAATGTGTGTTAGTAGCTGTTAATGTACTTTCTGGGGAATGTTTTCTTTTTTCAGATGCCCCCAAAGTTACAATGCCCATGAAGACTCCAGGATATTATTTACAGCCAGGCTCTGTTCCTTGCCATGTGGAAAGCCTTATACCTTTTACTCAGCATTTTACTAAAAATGGAGTAAAACTGGGAGTGGATCAGTTCTTCAAGTAAGTAGTGACCTTTTTTCACAATGCTGCTCCATTTCCTGTTCATAGCTTATGATTTCTGGTATTATTTACTTCTATGTGTTGTCTACATCCCTCTACTTCTAGTCTGTTATTTTTGGTGCTCTTCATCAGGAAAGCTGTGTTTTATGGAGATATTGGTAATATTTATATATACATAGAGATATCTATATATGATATATAGAGGAGGGAGTACACTCTGTACATGTGATGGTGCTCTGAAATTATGATAAACTGGGTCTAAAAGTCTAGAAGGCAAATGGATTTATATTTTTAGAAGTTGTGCAAAATTGGTAATTACTTTGTTTATGAAACGTACTCCTCACTCTGGCCCCAGTGATACATGGATGACTTTGCATGCATTAATTTGTCTCATTTTTAATGCCTTTCATGGATGCCCTAGAAGTATGTCCTAAGACCTGCCCTAGAAGCTTTCATCTTTAGAAAATCTCTCAAAGTAGCAAAATTCATGTGATGTACCAGAAGCCTCTTCAGATTTCAGTATAGAAAAGGAATTGTGTACCCTTTCTCTGTAGGGTGAGAGAAGAATAATTTTAAAAGAAGGTAAATTAGTTAAAATACTCATAAAATGCCTCTTTTAATTGTTTGTTAAAAACAAAAGGGAAGTGTGCACTAGCAAACAGTGTCAGCATCCTAAAGTACCTCAGGAGCAGACTGAAGACTAAATTCTGCATTCGCCAGCAGGTACAGCATCCTTGAGTAAACACTGCAGCTCCTGCACTGCTGGCAGTGGGAAATGCTGCAGCTTGGTGTGGTTTGGGTTTTAATGAGGTGCCAGTGACACATAGTCAGCCCCAGCACAGCACATACTTGGGCTGCTGTGTAATGTTTTCCATTCCTTAGGTATCAAAGCCCACGCTTCTCCTTGTTCTTCACACGTCCAGCTGATTCGGCTGTGTTTTTCTTTTTTCTGTTACAGAGCAGATGAATGAACACATCATCCAAGTTAATTTAACAAAACATATCTCAAGCCAAATATTGTTGGTCATAGTTAAATAGGATCTAATTCAGCTTGGCTTGTTTGCCTCTTATTTGTAGTGAAGTTCCAGGCAGGGTTTGTCCAGCTTAGTAGTTCAGTGCAGATTTGAACTGCAGTATTCCTCTGCATTGAATAAGTTTTGTTTGGGTGTTGAAATGTCTTTACTCAACTTTTAGGATTTATTTCAAAACTTAAATGGTTTACAAGTTGAATATCATTTCTGTTGTGACAGTTTTCTGTGTGAAAATACCCTTAGAATGACTACAGGTGCAGGCTTCATGAGAACAGACTTTGAAATTTGAATGTTTTTTTTAGTTTGGTTCCAGAGGTACTATCAGCTACAATAATAATTCCTAATTTTAAATGAGTAACATATGTTAAGAAGAAGAAATTCTTTAAAAATTGTAACAGCTTTGTCTTTCTACATTTCTGCATCCTGTGGTAGTGTAGTAAGAAAATTTGGATTTTGCTTAATATCCCAGTGCATTTTTGCCCAGCCTGATATAGCAGGTCAAGAGCAGTAGTTGAGTGCCTCATTCCAGTAGGGAATCAGTGGGAGCTGAGCACTACAGTGTCTTTACAATCCATTCTGTATTATAAATAACAGATCCCACCACCAATCCTGCAGAGATTACAATCAGCAAAAATAAGACATTAAATTCTGACAAGAAAGGCAATTCATGTAGTTAATCAAAACAACAATCACAATAATTAAAAAATGCACTCGTAATCAACTGGTATTTGTGGTTGTTACTCAAGTCTAGTAAGCCATGCGGAATATATCCCTGCAAACCATGTGCTAGGAAGTGAAATTACTGGTTTAATTTCTCCCTGTGAGCCACAGCCTTCTGCTGGTGATTTCCCAGCTGGTCTGGAGCAGTGTGGTGGGGGTGTCCAGGAGGTGAGGTCTGATACAACCCAAGCACCACCATGCTCTGAGTGACTGAGACCCAGGGGGTCATCTGGCCTTGGGAGTTTGAATGTTTGTAGTTCCCAAGCTGCCCAGACCAACAGCCCAATCAGCAGATTGCATGTACAGTGAAATGAATTTGGTAGGTAATGGTGGTGCTGGAAGGTGCTGAGTTATCCCATGACCCATGCTGTGACTTGTGTGCAGGTACAGCTCCTCACCCAGCACCCATGTGTGGAGCAGATGCCCTGAGCTTGCTTCCAGTGTTGATTTAATTTTTTAAATTTTTCTTTCATAGTCCACCACAGGTCTTTGTTTTGCCAAGCTGTTCCACCCCCAGGCACATTTCCCTTTGTGCTTCTGTTCTCAAGGCTTCCATTTTTGACATCTGGTGTGTAGCACAAGTCAGGAAGGAAGTGTAGCATGATTGCCTAACCTCACTTTTAAAATTCTTTCCATGAAATAGAGGAGTTTCTCACTTGTTATTTGGAAGAAATGTTATTTTATTCTTTAATGCTGGCAGTTGCTGCCATGTCCATGTGTCAGCATTGCACTGGGAAATGTCATAGATTTGAAGTATGATATATTAGGTTATCTAGAGTAAGTATGAAGTAAGAGGGAACAAGTAGAAAGCCGTTTAAGGTCACCGTACACTTTTCATTTGTGGTGTAGCTGTATTGTATGTCTCATGGTGCTACAGCACTGAACTTCCACACATATTCCAAGTCTCTTGTTCCTTCTGTATCCTTTAAGAGCTGATAAATCAAACTATTCAGACAAACAAAGGGGTCATTAATGTAGTATTTTCCTGTAATGTGACAATGACTTGCCAAAGCTCTCACAGATATTTTGGTGCTTATCAGTTTTGTTTATGTGCCATAGTAACAGACCATGAAGAGCACTGGGACACTGTGGAACCACTGGTTTGCTCGTTTATGTCATCCTCTGTGTGTTTGTAGTTTATAAAATGTGGTTTTGAATCATGAGAAACTGAGAATGTTTTGAAGCACGTGTAAGTAGCCTATGTAGCTACAGTTTTATTGCCTTCTTGTTTTCACACTGTGTGTGATTACCACCATGGTGTTACTGCCCAGCAGCCTTGGCCTTGCTGGGGTCTAGAGAAAACCTGCAGTGTTCTCTGGATGCCTGTACCTGTGAGTTTGGGAAGCTCAGGTGAGCAGATGAGACCTTGTTGCCTTTGCTGGTAAGAGGCATGGGTTTGGTACCACATACTGGCTGTGTACAGAAGCTTGCTGGCATCAAGGACTGTGTCTTCTCAGGTGGTAAATACAACAGAGCACAAGCAGCTGAGGGAATGACAGCCAATACACTGCCTTTGGGTATTGTGTGACAGCTGCTGACCTGTTAAAGGTTTATTTTCTGATGTGCAAGTGGGACATTCTGCAAAATCACATGAGAAAATATCATCCATAATGGGACATCCAATTTGATTCATCAGGGGGTCTGTCTTGCTTCTTAATGATTGTGAAACTCTCCTGTGTCTGCAGACACGAAACCAAGCTGGTGTAGCTCTTGGCTCCTTGAGGGATTCAGTGAGTGCCCTTTTCTTCTGCAGGGAATCATCCAGCATGAGCTGGGACATTGCCCAGGTGTCTGTGTCTGACGAGGGTTTTTACGAGTGCGTGGCCACCAGCACAGCGGGGACGGGACGCGCGCAGACGTTCCTCGACGTGTCAGGTGCGTGCCAGCCACCCCTCTGGGCTGAATTCCTTGGGCTTCAGCACTGCAGCACGTGGGCCCAATAAAATACATTCAGTTTTAGGTGTGTTTTTAATTACTGTGTGTTTTCCTCACCCCTGTCCACAAGTGAGCTGAGGTTTATTAAACCTGTTTTAAATATCAGAGTTGGTTTGGTTTTAATTCCTGCAATCAGTCGGACTTGCAGAGTGGATCTGACCTGTAGAATCCAAAACTTAAATCTCAGATTTCAGTTCTTCTCATTTGTATTCCACGTTATAGCAATTATTTGTTGGCTTGATTGTATGCATGTTTTCTGATGTACAAGGAAGTATGAAAGTTGTGTTCTAATTTCTGCTTTTTTTACAATACAAAAATCAGTAAATTGTTGGAAATCTCATCTATTACCTTGAATTTCTTAAAAGTAGTAGTAGAGATGAGGAAGTAAAATGAATGAGGTAAAAATAGGGCTAATCACTAAGATTATTTTGAATAAACAGTGTCTGTGGGTAGATGGATGAGATCCCTTCCTGTACTATAGCAAATTTTGACACTTAATTTTAATTTTTTTTAAATTTTTTTGACAGTTGCAATGCAGACAGAATGAGAGGGAAAAATAATTTCTGGTTTGTAGCAAAAGATCCATTCTGTACAGCCTTGTGTTGGTGTTGGTCAGATCTGAGTCTTGGAGCAAAAAACTGTTGCTGCTAAACTAGGAAAACCCTGGAGCAGTTAATTTTCTGTGACGGAGGAATGGGAGAACTCATAACAACATTTTTGACTCAGGGTTTCATTTGATTAATTTCTAAATTAAAGTTTTCTTGCCTCTTATCTTCTGCAGTAGCTACTCCAGGTAAATTAACCTGGATTATGAATCACAGAATTAAAAAACAATTCAGGCTGGAGGCACCTTGGAAGTTGCCTAGTCCGGTTCACTCAAAGAGAATTAGCTTCCAAGCTTGATTATGTTTTTCAGGAACTTGTCCAGTCAGTCTTTGAATATCCCCAAGGGTGGAGATTTCACAAGTTCATGGGCAGCCTTCAGTGCTTAACTACCCCCACTAGGAAAATATTTTGTATATCTGATCAGAATTTCCCCTGCTGCATGTTATGAACAAAGACTCTCTTTTTTTTTTTTTTTCCTCTCCTGTGCCCTGAGAAGACTCTTAATTGTGTATTCCCTAAAACAACCCTCTCAGTGGCTCCATAACCCTTCACCTTCCCTGTTCCTTTCTTTGTACCATGAGCAAATGCAATGAAGCCAGTGTGATAGCATTGATTTTATGCAAGTCAAAGCTTGTAAAGAGAGAGCCCTCTTGGACCAGGAGATGAATTTGAGGAGAGGAACATCTTTTTATTCACTTGAAGTAGTGAGCAGAACAGAACAATAACATCACGTGTGCTTATCCAGATCCTGGTTCTAGAGCACTAGTTTATATTTTGGCCACAAAAATCCTTCAAGAAGAAAGGATATTCCGAAATGCTTGTTTTAAACCATAGCTTGGAGGGCAAGTAGTTGTGGGCATAAAGACTCTCAGTCTAGAAATTGCAATCATTCTCCTCATCACAGAGAAATGTGAAAGAGAATCCTGACCTTTTTCTTGTGATGCTCATAGCACTTGAAAGCCAAGAGTAATAGGGGAAAAAAATCCCATATGCCCTCGTTTACAAAGCACGAGTGATGTCCTGGAACTGAGTCACTGTGTAAACATGACAATTTGTTCTGTTCAGAGCCCTGCAGAGTATTAATGGGAGAGAGATACTTTGAAATCCTTGTGTACAAATATTTGCAAGAAAATTACTTGAAATTTCTTCTTGAAGCAAAGTAAACAATCTTTTCAAGTGTTCTTGGTTTACCCAGCTGACAGACAGTATATCACAGATAATCCATTCTGGCAACTGCTGTGTGAAAAGTACTGGAGCTGTGCCAACGTTTTCTCATTTCACAGAAAGCAAACACTTGAGTTTGACTTTGTTTTACTCCTATTAAATCTTTAAAACGTCAAATGGCTCGTTAGCTTGTGCAACACCCTAACTGAAGGGCCAGTAGAGTGCTGGGAGATGGCTGTGTTTGAGCACTGCTGTGGGCTGAGGCTGGGGTAGTCCAAAACTTGTGTTGTCCCACTAGACTGGCAGTCGAAAGATGGGGATTCTAGTCCTGTACTGGCTTCACCTCTCTCTTTCCTGAGTTTAGGTAACATATTTGATGATAAGCTTGTGGAAAGCAGTAGAAGATTTACTGTTTCTCCCAAATGTCCCAAACCTAAAATGTACAGGGGAGAAATTCCATTCAGTAAGCAAGTGTGGCTTTTCCTGACTCTCCTCTGCTTGAGTTAAAGTCTATGGATTTGGCAGTGGGTGAATTGCTGTCGGGACTGTGTTTGTAGGGAGGCAGAGCTGCACACCCAGTGCACATTGCTGTGCAGGGATCCAGCATGGAGCTTGTGAACTGCATCTGAGACCCCCCAGGAGACCTTGAGGAGGAGGATTTATGGCTGGTTCAGACCTTAGGAGTATCTCTAACCCTTAATAAATACATTTTTTTTTTTTTTAAATTCTGTTATCCTTGCTTTTTTTAGGATAATTGCGTTTTAGTGTGTACTGATAAAGATTTGGTCTTGCTCTTACAGCTGTCTCGTTTCTGCACAAGCATCCCTCTCAAAGCATTATTTATTGCAGAGTTTTCTTTGTTCAAGAACCAGTCTGGGGAAATTCAAATGGAACATATATGTGATATTTTTAATGGGAATGCATAAAGTCATAAATAATGCATTTTCTTTCTTGAAATGTTGCCTCCTTGATCACTAATATCTCAAGGAGGAGCAGAATGACTGCTATTTTAAGCATCTGTGGTTTCAAATAATTTCAGTAGAAAATTACTGCATCTGCTTTCTTTTGGGAGCATGATAGAACTGTACACGTGGGTTGGGTCGAAAGCAGATAACAAATATTGGGAGTTACAACATAAAATATATACAGGAAAAGATAATGAAAAATTCCCAGAGATTCGAGTGGAAGTGAGAATTGAAGGATGTTTTACGTAGCTGCAAGAATTCCTCCTGCCTGGCTGCCAGAGCTCATGTCATATACTCAGGGACACCTGGTGTGTGGCAGCACAGCACTGCCTGAGGTCACTGTGGGCTCCCAGAGCTGGGGCTGGGACTCCAGGCACCCCTGGAGCTGGTGCTACTAACACAGGGTTCCTAAACCTCTGGTCTGACTGCAGCAGCTGGCACAAATTGTTATTTTTTTTTGCTGTCATAATTCTGCCAGGTAAGCCGTGGCGGTTGATGGGATCACTGGGTGACGTGAAGTCTCTAGACAATTTGTCAAGTCCCATAGATAACCATCTGGTCTTGGTAGATAAGAAATGACAGAAGTCGGGAAGTCTGGTCTTAGTGGATAGGCTGCAATTGATTACACAAAGGCAGGAAATCTGATTTTGCAGAATCTTACTGGGCTGTGTGAAAGCCTTGCTTTGAAAACTGTAAAACAGAATGATTTAATCATATATTTTCCTTTCTTTAGCGTCATGCTTCATTCCAGACCTAGGTATTCTGGTTTATACAAACCCCAATACTTTCACGATTAACACGACTCTTTTATCAGTTACCACATTGCCGAGTGTGCGTCTCTCCCCTTTGCTCTCCGTTTGCAGAGCCCCCGCCCGTGGTGCAGGTGCCCGCGAACGTGTCGGCGCTGCCCGGCGCCGCGGCGGTGCTGAGCTGCCTGGTGCTGAGCGCGGGGCGCTACAACCTGACGTGGCAGCGGCACGGGCGTGACGCGCGCCTGCAGGACCCGCTGCGCCTGCGCCTGCTGCCCAACCAGTCCCTGGAGGTGCGGCCGGCCCGGCTGTCGGACACGGGCAGCTACAGCTGCACCGCCGCCAGCGAGGGCGGGTCTGCCACGGCGTCCGTCTTCCTCACCGTGCAAGGTAACGACGGGGCACCGCGCCGGCCGCTCGCCTGGCAGAGCTCCTGCTGGAGCAGGCTACCCACAGCCTTGGACAGGCCCATCCCTGCAACTGTTATAAATGAGAAACAAAAGTCTCCATATTCAGCAAAATTTAGATTGCTTTATTTTATATAGACAGAGCAAGCAGCGCTGGGGAGGCAGAGGGGTCACTGCCCACTCCATGCTCCACCGAACTTCAGTTTGCAGCTCCCTTTTATAGCATCAATAGTTGCAGTCATCAATAATTGTTAATTTTTGCTGTCATAATTCTGCCAGATAAGCAGTGATGGTCAGTGGGATCTCTGGATGATGTGAGTCTCTAGACAATTTGTCAAGTCCCACGGATAACCATCTGCTCTTGGTAGAAAAGAAATGGCAGAAGTCAGGCAGTCTGGTCTCAGGGATAGGCTGCAATTGATTACACAAAGGCAGGAAACCTGATTTTGCA
>JAOTQP010000403.1:6264437-6332067 GCA_026413545.1 Cichladusa arquata | reverse complement strand
CCTTTTCTCCAGGCTGAGCCCCTTCCCAGCTCCCTCAGCCTCTCCTGGGGCTCCAGCCCCTCCCCAGCTCCGTTCCCCTCCCTGGACACATTCCAGTCCCTCAGTGTCTTTCCTGAAGTGAGGGGCTGGATTCACTTCCCTCAGCTTAGCTGTCTGTCAGTTTTACCAGTTTTTTGGTTTTTTTGTTTTATTTTTTTCTCCTGAGTCTGAGACTCAGAAGGAAAAACTCATTTTCCTTAGAGAATGATCCCTGGAGGTTAACAGACTGTCTCCAGAGGACCTTTGCCAAGGCAGGTGGGAGGTGTGTATGTGCACTGCCAACAAAGCACACCTTGTGTCTCCTCTGGAAGTCTCAGTTGGCAGAAATGTGTCCCAGGCCCATCCTGTCCCCAGCTGGAAGAGGCCTGTGCAGCCCCCGGGTGCTCATTTACTGAAAGATTAAATTCACCTTGAGGACAAACCACTACTTCCACATCCATCACCAATCCTCGTTTGGACTAACTGTTGCTGGATTACCAAGCACTGGAGCTTGCAAAAACCCTCAGTGACAGAGACTGGAGGGCCTGAGGTGCTACAAACACAATGGATCTTTACAGCAGTGATTAACAAAAGCAACCCAGTGATTAACAAAAGAAAACATCAGTGTGGCTGCAGCCCTAGAGGACAAACACTGGGAGGGTTTGTCCTGGCTTTGGAAGAGGATCCCTCACCCTGCTGAGATGCTGCAATATTGAAGCTGAGGAGATCTCTCCTCCTGGCTACCTGTGGCCTGTGCTCCTCCTCCTCTGGCTCCTGAGTCCACGCCCTCTCAGCCCGGTGCCTCCGTGGGTAATAGTGAGCATCTCTGGCTACATTGGAGAACATGTGGATATTCCCTGCAAAAGAACCCAGCACACACCCATGTTTCACCCACCTGGGACTCACCTGCATTCCTCAGTTTCTACTGACTTATCCAGCTTTATACTCCACAGCCTGAATTACAGCTGGGACATCTCAGAGTAAAAAGCACAAACCACCTCAGATTTAAGCACCACAATGTTATTCCAGAAAGCCTACCAGAGAAATTGTAGTGTGCTCCAATCCATCTTAATTTAAATCAAGCTGCAGAAACATGTTCTGATTTTTATGATTGTATCTCATATTTTAATGCTGTTCTTGTCACATTCACTTGCAAGGCTGTGGCAGGACAATGAATTTGCTTCACCAGGATCAGGCTGTGAATTATGGTCTCCCATAATTACTGAATGTGGTCTTCTACCCTCATTTCTAATTCCTCTGCCTTCAAGCCATTAATAATTTCACTTAATTATTTTATAATAAAGAAAGAGATTTCAAAAAGACTAAAAAAGGAGAACAATTCAGGATTTTCTTTCTTGCACATGGAATGCAGCTGATTTATTTTTAAAAAACCTAAAATGAGGGAAGAATTGCATTTGCTGCTTCAATTTGATTTTATCACCATATGAATACCTTAATAATAGCTGTGCTCTCCTCTCTTGAAATTCAGAATGTCTTTGTGTTAGAGAATTGAAATCTGTGGCTTATCATCACAACAGAAATGCAAAACTATTTTTAAGCCCTGGGGAAGATGTCACATTATTTCATACTCTTACCCTGTCCCTTTTTTGAGTTTCCCAAAGAATCCTGCAAGAAACCTGGGCAAAGGTGACCCCTGCTATTGTGTCAAAAGCCCTGTTCCATTGCTTGTTCAAAGATTTTCCAAGCTCTAGGCATGTGTACAGTCAGAGCTCCAACAGTGAGCCAAGCCAGGCTGCCTCCAAGGAGGAAAGTTTCTTTAGGGAAAAAAGAAACTTTATTTCTACCCTTCAACATTTCCCAATCAGGATTTATCCAGCTGTGAAAAAAAGCAGCTAGTGTGGGAAAAGAAGAATGGCTTTTATAGAGATGCCTAGAAAAAAAGTTTTCCCAAATTTTAAGTTCCTCCAAGAATTTCTGGCAGCAGTTTCTTTGTTCCATGTGCATTTATTTTTTATGAGAAGAACTTGTAGCCTCTCTTCATTACAATTGCAACACTCTGCCACGTGGAGTCTCCTTTGAGTTCAACCACATTTAACATTTTATATTTAACTATTTTTCCATGGAATATCCATAGAGGAAAATTGCACAGTAAAAACAAAGCCACAAACCTGTCCTCAAAAGACTAGTGAGGAAACTCTTGTTTACTAACAACACCTAATATTAAAAAATTGTATTTTTATTTTCTTATTCTTCCCTGCTTTGCTAAAAATTCCCATTTTCTCCTTCATGCCAGTCTCCCTGATAAAACAAGTACCAAAACCCCCTCACACAGCTCCTCAATTTCCTAACCCTAACCATAGCCTTAATCCTAACCCTAAGGCCTGACCTTAACCCAATAACCCTAACCCAAACCCCAAGACCAAACCCTGATTCTAGGTCACACACAGAAGTAATGCTAACCCTAAGGCTAACCCTAACCCTAACCATATTCCTAACTCTAACCCAAACCCTAATCCTAACCCAAATCCTAACCATAACCCAAGCCCTAAACCTAGCCTTAACCCTAAGCCAAATCCAACTCTAACCCTAACACTAGACCTAACCATAACACAAATCCAACACTAAGCCTAACCCTAAACCTAGCCTTAACCCTAATCCTAAAGCTAGCCCTAACCCTAATCCTAATCCTAAAGCTAGCCCTAACCCTAATCCTAAAGCTAGCCTTAACCCTAATCCTAATCCTAAACCTAGCCCTAACCCTAATCCTAATCCTAAACCTAGCCCTAACCCTAACACTAGACATAACCCTAACCCCAGCCCAAACCCTAACCCTGACTCTAGCCATAACCCTAATCCTAGGTCAAACACAACACTAATGCTAACTCAAATCCAATCCCAATCCCAATCCCAAATCCAATCTCAAACCCTAACCCAAACCCTAGCCCTAACCCCTCCACTCCAAGCATCCCTGCTCCCCACACTCCACGAGGCTGATGTCCCACAAAGGGCACATCCAGGTGCAATTCCTTGCAGTCAGAGATGGAAAATGTGCAGACTCCAGCTGGAATTACACCATGCTGGGGCTGGCTTTGCATATCCCCTGGTTCAAGTCTGGGATCTGAGATCCCCTTAGCTGCAAATGCACCACTCACAGCAAGGTTTAGTAACTCCTCATCTGTGTGTCTGCAGGCTGTAGTAACTGGGGTGTACCTCACTTTTTTCTGACACCTTGGAGGTGAAAAGCTCCCAGGAGTGCTAGAGCAATTCCTTAGATGCTGCCAGGAAGGCCCTTTAAGTCCTCACACTTCTCAGACTTCATTTTAATCCACTGATCTTGCAGGATCAATTTTTTCCTACAAATCCAAGAGCCAAGACTGGGCTGAGATATGCATGGAGCTACTCCAGGTGCAGCTCCCACTGCACATCCCCAGGATCCTGCACATCCCCAGGATCCTGGCAGGCTGTAACTTCATTACAGCACAGGCTGCTGTGAGGCACAGGAGCTCCCGTTTCCCCTGAGACCACAGCTCCAGGAGCTGGGCCATGCTGGCCTGCAGTACTGTCAGGTGCCTCAAGTACAACCCAGTCATGGAATTGTTCATGTCGGAAAACATCTCTGAGGTCATTGAGTCCAACCCACATCAAAAACAACTCTGATCCCTTCTCATTCACACCCTATTTTATCTCCCATATCATTACTGGCTTCAAATGATGGAGGGAATAAAAGAAAGGCAGAAATCAAATGTGAAAAGGTTTTTGCTCTATTCAGATGTATCACCAACTGCCTGGGCAGTCCCAAGGGAAGCTGAACTTCCTCATGGTTTATAGAATCACAGAATATGCTGAGTTTAAGGGACTCCCAAGGATCATCCAGCTCATGGCCCTGCCCAGACCCTCTAATAATCCCCTCTGGGCATCCCTGGGGGTGTTGTCCAAACCCTCCTGGAGCTCTGACAGCCTCAGGGCTGTGCCCATGCCCTGGGGAGCCCCAGCACCCTATGGGTGAGGGAAGGAACTTCTCCCAAAATCCAGCCTGGCCCTGCTTTGTCCCAGCTCCAGCTGCTCCCTCGGGGCTAGTCAGTCCACTGGAAACCACTGCAGACAGGTACTGACCTGTAGGGAAGTGCCCACCAAAAAACACATTGAATATTTCTTCTGGTGTGATGTCTGCCTCGAATTCTGTGTAGTAGTTGTAGTGCCTGGCCTGGCCAGTGCTGCTGTGCTCGTGGTCAGTGCCCAGCTCATCGTAGCGCAGCCGCTTCTCAGGGTTGCTCAGAACTGCAAAAGCGTTGCCTATTGCTAGAGAGGGAATAAAACCAGGGTTACATCCCCAGAGCTCACACTTCTCTAGGTGGAGCAGCAAAAAAAGCCCAAATAAACCCAGGGAATTTGTGTTTGATCAAAGATTGAGCTACCTTTACAAAAGATGCGTAACAGCTCTGGCACTACCTGTGATGGAAACCACTTCCTGATGCCTCTGATGTCAGGAGAAAAAGTGTCCAAGTGTATGGAGAGATTCAAAGTATTTCTAAAACTAATATCACTTCAGCCAAGAAATTGGGTGAGAATGGAGCATTTTATCAGCTCAAGCCAAATGCAAGCTTGGTCCAAGTGCACCTCCATGTCCCAATTAACACAAAGTTAATAACTGCAGGTTCCAATTAAAATGCACAGGGCTCTCCCAGGTTTTTCCTGCTGGCAGAGATGCTCCTGAAGCCGTGTGGCACATCTATTTCACACCTCACATCCAACCACTCAGAAGTGTTTGTTTGGCTCATCTTCTTCTCTGATCTCTGACAGAACAAGTTCATAGAGAAATACAACCCAAACACAATCAAATAAAGAACAGCCCTCCAGAAGCTCCTTGTTTTAACAGACTGTGAATGAATCATTTGCTTTCCTCCTGCTGGGCTGCATGGAAAGGGGAAATACGGATGAGTTTAGACACTGCAGCATAACTGAGAACTCCAGACACAGAGCACTGGATTCAGTTTCAAACTGCCATACATATATGTAAAAATAACACTTTATTCATGACAAGGAGCAGTTGTTGATGACACCCAATTGTGCTGCATGGGCAATGTCAGCTCCAAGTTCTGAATCCTCTTCAGTATCACGGAATGGTTTGGGTTGGAAGGAGCCACCAAGATCACCTCATTCCAATCCCCTGCCATCAGCAGGGACAGCTCCCATTGAGGAGGCTGCTCCAAGCCCCATCCAAGTTGGCCTTGGACATTTCCAGTGATCCAGGGGCAGCCACAGCTTCTCTGAGCACCCTGTGCCAGGGCCTCAGCACCCTCACAGGGAACAATTTCTTCCCCACATCCCACCTATCCCTCCTTCTGACAGCGCAGAGGCCATTCCCTGTGCCCTGTCCCTCCAAACCCTTGCACAGCTCCCCAGAAGAGGGAAGGAGAGCTGGGATGCATTTCCCATGGTTTCTAGGGCAGCACGAGCCGCAGCAGGCTCTGTGCGGACGCTGCCGTGCCCGAAGCCCGCCCGGCTCCGGGCCGCCTGTGCCCCTCACCTCAGCTCACCTTTGAAGGCCTCGGTGGCTCCGGGCGCGCGGTTCTTGTCGGGGTGGAACTTGAGGGCCAGCCTGCGGTACGCCCGCTTCAGCTCCTCCTCGCCGGCGTCGCGGCTCACGCCCAGGATCTCGTAGTAATCGCGGCACCGCTTGATGCTGAGGGCGCACACGGGTTAGCCCGGGCCCGCTCCCCGCCCTTCCCGGCTCCCCCCGCCGCCCCCCGTGCTCCCGCGGCCCCGCTGCCGCTCACCGCTGCACCCCGTCCAGCTGCTCGGCCGTGTAGGTCATGGCGGCCCGCGGCCGCTGCCGCCCCTCGCTCACCGCCCGCCGCCCCGCGCCGCCATCTTGTGCGCGGGGGCTGCTGGGAGCGGGCCCGGCGCGGCGTGACGTCACGGCGAGGGGCGGTGACGTCACGAGGGGTTCTGAGGGCAGCGGGAAGTCGAGGAATGGTGGAATTATTGTTATAAACGAGAAACAAAAGTCTCGATATTTAGCAATATTTAGATTGGTTTATTTTATATAGACAGAGCAAGCAGCGCTGGGGAGGCAGAGGGGTCACTGCCCACTCCATGCTCCACCGAACTTTGGTTTGCAGCTCCCTTTTATAGCATGGTTTCCTTGTAGTCATCAATAATGGCTTTTTTTTTGCATAATTCTGCCAGGTAAGCAGTGGTGGTCGGTGGACTTGCTGAACGACATGAAGTCTCTAGATAATTTGTCAAGTCCCATAGATAACCATCCACTCTTGGTAGATAAAAAATGACAGAAGTCAGGAAGTCTGGTCTTAGTGGATAGGCTGCAATTGATTACGCAAAGGCAGGAAATCTGATTTTGCAGAATCTGCTGGGCTGTGTGAAAGCCTTGCTTTGCAAACTGTTAGTAAAACAGAATGATTTAATCACACGTTTTCCTTTCTTTAGTGTCATGCTTCATTTCAGACCTAGGTATTCTGGTTTATACAAACCCCAGTACTTTCATGATTAACATGACTCTTTTATCAATTATCACATGTCCAAGAATGGAGGGAGCTTGGAGCAACCTGGGATAGTGGAAAGTGTCCCAGCCCATGGCAGGGGGTGGAACGAGAAGGGCTTTAATATCCCTTCCTGTCACAGTACAAGCTGGCCTTGCTACTGGGCAAATTGATTCTCCATATGTGGGAGAAGCAACCTGGTGGGACAAACAATCCTTCAGGGACAGGGATTTGGACCAATGGGTTCCTGCCTGGCTGCAGAGGCTGTTGGTCAGAGGGCTGGACAGCCTGAACTTTGAACCAGCCACAAGTGCTTGCTGAGGAGCATTAAGAAGGCTATTTAAGGAGCAGTTCAATACAATAAAGGGCTTTTTGTCACTTGAAAGGCAGAGTGCTGTGTCTATATCTCAGGCTCGGCACCATTCATGTTACATCTTCCAACCCAAACCATTGTGTGATTTCATTAAAAATCAGTCAGAACTAAAAGAGGTAACATGAGTGAGACCAAACAAATCTAGATCTGGGCTTTTGCTGTATACTAGGAACAAATTTAAAAG
The DNA here is from genome assembly GCA_026413545.1 of Cichladusa arquata. NCBI lineage: Eukaryota > Metazoa > Chordata > Aves > Passeriformes > Muscicapidae > Cichladusa > Cichladusa arquata. The sequence continues at coordinate 6,325,031 of JAOTQP010000403.1, read as the reverse complement.
AAGAAAAGGTACAAATGCAATAATCGGTATTGGAGCAGATATTCTTAAAAATTTGAAGTAATGCAGGATTTTTTTTCCTATTTGCCTTGATTATGTGGAAATTTGAACCTTCTTTGTTGCCTGTCTATGGGTCAGGAGAGACAAAACTCAAAATTGTATAGAAAGAAAATGATTCTGTCACTTGTAGGTGATTCCAACAGGTTTCTGCTTGTGATGCTGCTGTGTCATGTTCTGTGAAGAGGGGGACATTAACTAATTAACTTTTCTGCTCTAATTCTAGTAATTTGTTTGCTAATGGAAAAGTTAGAATTATGGAAAAAAGAAATTCTGAATTTAATAGCTTGGCCTAAGGTGCTCCAAAACAGAGGTTGAAAGTGGAGTTGTAACACTTGTTGAAGGGATGTCCATTTTTACTCAGTGTGTGATTGTCATGTACAACTTGCAGTGCTTGTTAGGGCCTGGAGTAATTTTCAAAAAACAGCTTTTATTTGACAGCAAAGAGTAAAGGGTGGCCAGATGTAGGAGCTACAGCTTTATGGGCTTGTTATTATTAACACGCCAAAGAGGGAAATTTGAAATCTTGTTAACTGATGGAGATGGGTCTGTGCTTTGTGTAGATGTAAGTAATTCAGAATGTCAAATTAAATTCATCCTGAAGCCCTTTATTATAGTTGGACCAGCTCCATATAGGTCTCTGAATTTTGGATTGTAAGAGAATAAACACTGCTTTCATCCCTGTTTTCTCTCTCAGGGGGAGTTAAGGCAGAGAACAAATGCTGGTTGCTCTAAAAATAACCCAGCATCTGCCTTTCCTATTGAGGGGGGTTGTAGTGAGCCCTTGTTTTGAAAGTGTTGGGTTTGATGCTGCTGTTTCTGGAGGGGAACATTCATGTGACTCCTGTGCCAGCAGCTGTGCAAATACAGCCTGGGTTCTTCGTGGGGCTGACTTTGTGCCCCAGTTGTGTGCTCTGTGCTCAGGAGAACGCACTGTGTCCCCAGCCTCCCACTGCTCCCCATGACTGGGATGCAGGTAGAACACAGCCCTGTGTGAAACCTGGGCCTTTGTAGGCTGGGGGTACTGCCCCGGGCACTCTGGAAGGTCCTGGAATGCAGTTGGATAAATCCTGAGGAATCTTGATGCCCTTTGAGTGCTAGGACTAAAAAGTACGTGCTCAAATTTGGAGTTGTGAAATAGTGGCTTATGTAGTGTGAGATGCTCAAGTCCTCCCATCCATCAGATTGGTCTTGTATGGAAGCATAAATGAACTTATGAGGGGATTCCTTACTTTTTCAGGTGCCTAGAGAGGAGTATATTGCAGCTATGTGAGGCTGGAGATTGGCCAGGAGCATGAAACATTGTTGATCCTATGTATTTTTTTAATATGTTTCTCACTAATGACTGGAATTCTATGAACATTTAAACCTTTTCTTTCTGTTTTTACTGCAGCCTGGTAGCTGAAATGTGAGTTTGCCATTTGCATACTTTTTTAGGCTCAATTAGTATAGCATATGATGGAAGCTTTGTGATTCTGTTTCTTAACTTGCAACACGTGGGTGCCCCTCTGCAGACTACCAGGACAAGGGATGCTACAGGACAGCACACACTGCACCTTGGTGGGGATGAGAAGGGATTGGGAAGGGCATCACTGCGAATTTGGTAGCTAAGTAAGGCAACTGACAAGTGAGTAAGGCAAGATCATTTGTGACAGTGATACTAATTTTTAATTAAGTTCACTTAGTTGATGACAGAAAAACAGATGAATGTGACTGGGTGATGGATGGTGAAGGCTTCTTTTTGTCTATCCCTCTTTATATCTCTTATGGAATCACAGAATGGTTTGTGTTGGAGACACCTAAAAACCCATTCAGTGCCACTCTCTGCCATGGGCAGGGACACTTTCCACTATCCCAGGTTTCTCCAAGCCCTGTCCTAGCTGGCCATGGACACTTCCAAAGATGGGGATCCACAGCCTCTCTGGGTTAAAAATCACTGAATTCTATTAAGTTCACCAATTGCTCTTCTAGTGGAAACTCCCCTGAAATCCATAACATGCTGTACCATTATTAACATTGCAGATTCACTTCTTTTCCACTTGTGTGTCTGCACAAGTGACTTTCATTCTTATCCCTCAGGTTACATTCTGACAATTGACCTATCTGGAGGTCTGTGGGCCTTAGTGTTCAGTACTCTGAATAAATTTCATAGAATCACATAATGGTGTGTATTGGAATGAACCTTAAAGCTCAGTTTGTTCTGACCCCTGCCATGGGCAGAGACACCTTCCACATTGCTTATTGTCTGGTGTTTGTCAGAATTGGCTCTCCTGCTGCTTTTTTAACCCCATATCAGGAAGGCCAATACCCGAATTCTGTCCTGATGCCTCTTATAAAGGTGGTTTAGTCTGAGACTTTGAGTGTGCCAGTAGAAACAAGTGGGCTATGACCTTCATTGGGTTGCTTTCTCACCATGGAGCTATTTGTAAATTGGCATATTGTAACCTGTGTTTTCTAACAATTTTCTAGCAATTTTTAATTGCTGCTTTTAATTTCTTTTGGTAGAACCTCCAAGGCTTGTAATTTCACCCAAGAACCAGACTTTTAAAGAAGGTTCTGAAGTGTCCATCAGGTGTTCTGCCACGGGTTACCCAAAGCCAACAATTGTGTGGACACTCAACGATATGTTTATCATTGGCTCCAGCAGGTGGGACTTGAAGTTGTCTCAATTTCTTTTAATATCATATGTGAGAAGGAAGGATTGAATAGTGCCAGTATATTCTTCTACTTTAACAGGAGTCTGTGAGTTTTGGAGATAATACCTCAATCTTTACTTCCATAACTCTTTAATTGTAATTACCTCATCTCTAACAGAGAAACACTTTAGTTCTCTTCTCTAGGTTTTTTTACAAGATTAATTTATGTAGTTTCCACAAAATGTAGTGCTAGATATAATAGTACTAGTAGTGTTTATCATGAGGAAAAAAAACCCAGAAACACCTATTTATAAACCATCTGCTCATGCTGCTGTGGCTGCTTGCAGTGTGGATATAACCATTGTTCTTTCTAATAATTTTGTTTGGTCCCCTGTGTGTTCCCAGGTACAGAATGACCCCAGAAGGCACCTTAATCATAAGAAAAGCAACTCCCAGAGATGCAGGAATTTATGGCTGTTTGGCAAGTAACTCAGCTGGGACAGAGAAAGAGACATCCACCCTCACATACATCGGTAAGCGAGAAAAGCAATGTAATAAAATTTAAAAAATAAAATAATTGATCATCAGGGAGAAGGAGCTGTTAAAATGAGTAGAACCCTGCAGAACGTACTAGAAATTTCAAAAACCTCGGAATATATGTTGAACAGCTCCTAAATGTCCCTTTTGTTTTCTGTTCAAACCTGAGTAGTATTGTTAGGTAGTATTTGGAGCTTGATGCTCTTTCTAAAAATAAAGCTTTTTAGGTTAAAAACCTTTTCAGGTTAAAAAAACCCCCTAAAATAGGGTCTTACTGTGGGATAGGGAAACCTGAGTGTTTCTTTGGAGAAGAAATTGTGTTACTGTATCAAAATACTGTGTTAAAATATTGACAGCAGAGTATTAAACTGTTTTATGACTGACATCTGGCTGGAGGAGGAGAATGACTCTTCATGTTCGTTCATTCACTTTATACATGGTGGAATTTTTCTGATTTTGCCCTTGTATTTCCTGTACATTCTGCATATGATTCAGGTGCTCTGATCAAGACTTTACTTTTCTTTGTTTTTCACTGTTTATCTTTCACTTTTAAGTCTGACTTTTAATGACAAACATTCTTCCATATAACAAGAGAAAATTAAAGTCTTTCATAGTTTATGTCTTTAAAATTACCTATACTTTGGGTGAAGAGCTCATTTTTTTTTTTTTCTGTCTTGTTTCTTTTTAGAGGACCCAATATTGACTATAGTTCAGAGTGAAATTCTGGTTGGTCTTGGAGACACGACAGTTATGGAGTGTAAAACAACTGGAATCCCACCCCCTCAAGTGAAATGGTTTAAAGGTGTGCTCATTGCTTGGTGATTGAGTCATTTATTTAGCAGCAATATTTAGAACAATGATCTGGAAGTGACTTAATTTCTCTCAAGAGCATTATGTTGTATTTAACCAGTGACAGACCTGTGAAATGCTCTAAATCTAGAAAAAATGTCATTGACCTCTAGGGCATAAATTCCTGCTTCCATTTAAATATGGTGAATTAACACACCATAATTAATAATAATAGTAAAATAAAGCTGAGTCTCCTGCCTGCTTAAATAAGGTTCATTCTTTCAGAAAATGTTCAGCATTATGCTTCAAAAATCACAAAGCATTTTTCTGTAGCCTTTCTTGTTCTGTTTTCAAGTAGCCTGTAATTAGAGAAGGAGGAATACAGCCTGACACTGTACTAATGCTGATCTCTGCCCAAAGGTACTTGGGTTAGTCTTTGCCTTGTGCAACCAATAAATAAAAAAGGATGTATTTAATGTAGTAATGAACTTTTCCTCTCAGTTGAGTGGGAGTCAGAGTTCTCATCTGCTGAATCCATACAGCTGTGTTGTGAAGTAATTCAAACCTGGACACTATTTTGTTGGGACAATTTTGATAAATCTAGGAATATATTTGATATAAACAGCTATATTGCCTTTTTCTCTCTGGACTTAGGTGACTTAGAGTTGAGGCCATCAGCATTTCTCTTTATTGATACTCACCGGGGTCTTTTGAAGATCCAGGAAACACAAGACCTGGATGCTGGTGACTATACATGCGTGGCCACCAACGAGGCAGGGAGGGCTGCTGGCAAGATAACTCTGGATGTTGGCTGTAAGTAGTTAAAACCTGTGTGGGGCACACTCAGATTGCAGAGTTTCTGTACTGGTCAGGGAGTGGTGCTTTGGCTCCCCTAATCTTTCTAACAGATCTCTGCGTGTGCTGGGAACACCTTTTGGTGGTGTTGGCTAAGCAGTTTGCTTGCCCCATTTGGACTCCAGCTTGGAATCATGGAATGGTTTGGGTTGGAAGGGACTTTAGAGCTGTTTCCAGCCCAGTCTTACTTCTTTTGCAAAGTGTAAGAGTTATGGGGAGGAAGAGGGGCACAGGAGGAGGAAGCTGTTCAAACCTCAACCTAACAAAATTCTCAAATAGAGATTAATTACACAAACTTGAGTTACTATGTGAGGTTACTGTAATTTAGCCCTTCCTCTCCCCTTTTCCTAATTCTTTCCATCTGCCTGTGGCCTGCCACATTGCATTCTGTTAAGTGTTCCTGTCAGACACTGTTGTTTTTTAAAATGTTGATGGGGTGAATGATGAGCGGAGGAGGCACATCTGCTTTCTGAACGAATGGCGCTGTTTGCAGAGACAAGGAATTTAGCAATGCTGGTTCATAAGGGGTTTCTAGAGTTGGGAATGTTAGAAGATAACCTGTGCACAGTGGGACATGACCTGAGGCCATCAGTGGTGTTGGAGGATGGGATTGCTGTGTTGCAATGCTCACTCTGTGTGTGTGCTCTCTCCCAGCTCCCCCCGTTTTCACGCAGGAGCCGGGTGATGAATCTGCAGATCTGGGCTCCAACGTGACCCTTCCATGCTATGTGCAGGGCTACCCTGAGCCCAGGGTGACGTGGAGGAGGCTGGATGGGGCTCCCCTCTTCTCCCGGCCCTTCGCACTCAGCTCCAGCAGCCAGCTCAGGACAGGCGCACTGGCCATCCAGAGTAGGTAGACTCAACCTTAGGAGAATTCCACGAGCAACTAAGACATTTGCAAGTTACTACATGACTATTAAATTCACTGTGTAAAAAGACTGGATTTTTGTCACAGACTGTGTTAGTGATACTGATGTCATTGCTGTTGATATTCAGTTCATTTTGCTGTGAGCTTGTGAATTCAGTTGTGTTTGGTCATTGGCTTCAATCTTCTTCATGTAAATTAATATATCTTTGAAATACACATGGGCTATAGTGTTTCATCCTGAGGAGCCACAAATTTTCTTTTTTGTGGTTTTTTTTTTGTTTAGTTTTGGCAGGGTCATTTTTTTATTTTTGTTTGTTTTGATTTGGTTGTTTGTTTGTTTGCGTTTGCGGTTTTTTTTAGCAGAGAGTTGGTTCCAAACTCGGTGTTTCAGACCTGTCCTAATTTGAGTAATAATAAAAAACTTTGCATGTGGCTTTGTGATTTTGATTATTTTGGAGAATTTCAGTCACTCTTATGCTAAGCAATATTATTCTGTTTTCTTAATCAGTTTTTAATTCCTTTCTGTGTTTTCATTGCTTCTGTACTTGGTGACTGATGGAAACGAATGCTCTGTATCAAACTGAGCCTTTGAAGGTGGGAGAGACAAGGACAGGGTGTCCATGTGGAGGGGAGGGGCTGGCTGTCCATGTATCATTTCAGATGCTGCAATTAGCCCTTTTTCCCCCCTGTAGATCTGTGGGTCAGTGATGAAGGGATTTATGTCTGTGAAGCTGAGAACCAGTTTGGAAGGATTCAGTCCCGGCCAGCCACGGTCACAGTGACAGGACTGGGTAAGAGCAGTGCATGGCAGTGGGAGCTGCTGGTGTTTGGGCAGCAGACAGGATGCCTGGGGTTATGTTCATACATGCTGTGACTTACCTCTGTGCTGTATTTGTGTGTCATCCATGCAAACTGAATTAGAAAACATGTACATAGAATATTGTAATTGATTTCAGTGGATTTTGCTTGTTAGAACATTTTTTTGGCTGGCTGCACTAATTGGAATTAGTTCCACCTGCACTTTAAGCTTAGACCCTAAAGAAGTGATTTATCCTGTGTTTTTTTTCTTATCCCTAAATAAATTTATTGAGGAATGAAAAATCACCATAATGATGAATTCTAATTATGAAGTTCCTGCCATTTAATTAATCTTAAACAAAACAAACAAAAAAAAGGCAGCAATGAGTGTGGTTGTGTCAGTGTTGAGGTAGGTTGGAAGGAATCTTGGTGATCCAAGAAGACAGTAAATGTCTGGGCTTGACCATAGAATCCCAGAATGGTTTGGGTTGGAAGGGACCTTAAAGCCCATCCAGTACCCCACCTGCCATGGGCAGGGACACCTTCCCCTATCCCAGGTTGCTCCAAGTCCCATTCAGCCTGGCCTTGGACACTTCCAGGGATCCAGGAGCAGCCACAGCTTCTCTGGGCACCCTGTGCCAGGGCCTCACCACCCTCACAGGGAATAGTTCCTTCCCAATATCCCATCTAACCCTAATCTCTTTCAGATATCCATGCTGTTAGAGGCTTGGTTGTTATCTGAGTTTGACATCTGGCAATAAAAGGAAAAATAATGCAGTGGAATGTGCACATTTGCATGGGGATAAGAACAGTCTCTCTCTGCCATCAAAGGAACCATTTGTTAACTTCAAACTTACTGCAAGAGGCAGTAATACTGATAGTGTTTGATAGACATGGTTTTACCTGTTTAAAAGGTAAAACATGAGTTCCCAGGGAAACCCTTGATTGGATCCAGTTTCAGCTGGACGGCATCTTCCATTTGCTGCCATTCCTTAGGCTAAGGATCACTGTTCATATATTTCCCCAGCTTCCCATCTCTCCTGTGCTACCCTTCTCTACATTTGTTTCTTTTTTTCATGTCTTAATTTATTACTAATTTAATTTAATACTTTACATGAATATATGAAAATTCCTAGTAATTTCTTCTCGCTCTTCCTTTTGTTCAAGTCACTCCTCGGATTGGAGCAAGCCCTGCCACAGCCAATGTCATTGAGGGCCAGCAGCTCACTTTGCCTTGTGTTCTGCTTGCTGGGAACCCCATTCCAGACAGGAGGTGGATTAAAAACAATGTGGTGGTAAGACTGCTTTGTTTCCTGTGAGATTTATTGGCAGAGGAAAGCTACAACTGACATCTCAAGGCATGATAACAGCTTGGTTTAATTTACAAAACTTAATGTGATCACTGCCCATGCCAAAGAATTTCTGATCCTGAAGTACAGATGAGGGAATAGGAGATGGCAATGTGGGATGTGGAGGTCTAGAAAAGAACTTGGAACCAAATTATTTATGAATGTCCTTTTATCTTCTGTCTTGCTTGCTTTCAAAGGAGCTTTATGCATTTTTTTAGCTCATGAACTTCAGCCTTGGACTCTGAATGTGGGAATGCTAGTGGAATATACCTACTAGAATGACAAAAGTGGGTTTTTTAAAATAAAGGTACCAGAAAATTTCTGTAGATTTAGGATGTTTTAGCGTCTTGCCTTTTCTTGTTGCTGATGGGCTGAGGTAAATAGCAGTATTTCTGTTCCATATCCTCCTTTCCTGATGGTGTTCTTCTCAGAGCATGAATAAGTGTTTTCTTTCCCCCTTGGGAGCATACCATTGCCAGTTTATACTTCCTGCAGACACCACTAGGTGATCTCCATGGTCCCTTCCCACCCAAACCACTCAGGGATTCTAGAAAGGTGCTGTAGACACTACACCTGGGTTGGCTGTGTACGAAACTTCAGTTCTTCAATACTAAAATTTCTGACTTTACCCTGTGAAGCTGCTTTTTATCTTTGTTGCTGATTTCTCCCTAAAACCCTTTCTGCACAACTGGAATTAAAATACTGCGGCAAAATGCCCGATTTATTATCACAAAGTAAACCTGGTACTACCTGACTCTTGTTCAGGTTTCCTGCTCAGTTTAGGTGTCCCTGGGAATTACTTAGGCTGTGCAAGGAGCACATGCTGTAAGCTCTGTGAGAAATACTGGCAGGATCCTCCTTGTTGAGTTGCTAATTCCTCTCTCTAGTAGTGCTGGTTTCCTGTCATTGTAAACTGCTGGGAAAAGCTGTGCTCCAAGGAAAGTGTTGGAGTAAGTTATATTTAGAGAAGAATTCAACTACTTCTGAGTGTGACTGGAACAGATTTGCTTTCTAACAACCCTTTATGAGACAGGGCTGTGCTGCCAAGCTCAGCTTGATGTTGCTGTAGGATATATAACTTTTCAAGGTGAAAGTTAGAATTCTCTTTCACAAATGGTTTGCTCATCTGTTTGATGCGTGTGGAAGTTAGGTTTTGATAACTGTAAAGGAAAGTGGTCTACTTGCAGAAGAAGAACAAGTCACTGTACTTAGCAAGTACTGGAATAACCAATAAAAACACAGTGAAATAATTGAGCTAAATCTGGGTTTGCTTCATTAAAAGCAGGATGTGCTGTGGCAGAGCAGAGTGGCTTGCAGTTCTTACTCTCGCTCCAGCAGTAAAATCAGCTTTATACGAGCGATGGAAAGTAGGAAAAGCTCTAGTAAAATTCTCCAGGAGCACATAACAACGTGCCATAGTCAAGTAAAGCCACGCTGCAGCCCAGAGTGAGCATTGTCAGGGACTATTTTGCCAGTGACAGTGTGTCTCTCCTTGCAGCTGGTGCCCAGCCCGTACGTGAGCGTGCGCAGCGACGGCAGCCTGCACCTGGAGCGGGTCCGGCTGCAGGACGGAGGGGATTACACCTGCATGGCCAGCAGCGTGGCGGGCTCCAGCAACAGCACCACCACTGTCCACGTGCTCGGTGAGCTACAGCCTGCCCTCCCTGGGGGCAGGGAAGGGCAGCGCTGGCCACAGCAGCTTCCACTGCTCTGCTGCTCTTACACACATATTTCCTCTTCTGGCATGGTGCCGCTTCATAAAGTAACATGGGAGGGAGATTTGATCACTCAGCTCCTCCCCATGCAGTGGATCCAGACTGGTTTTTTGAGTAAAATCAAGTAAAACTCTTTTGTGTTCACAAAAGATCCTCGTTCAAGCGCTGGGCTGTGCTGTCTTCATCTGGTTTAGTTAACAAACAGGTGCAAGTGAGAGTTAGCTGGGAAACCGTGAGAAGTGCTGTCTGAATGTTTCACAACTGGGGTAAGGAAGCACAGCTCATGGGAGAATTAGAATGAAAGGAAATGAATTATGAGTTTGGTAAAAGTCATAATTTGTTTGTTGGTTTTGGTGTCATCCCCATTCTCCTCCTCCTTATCTTTTCTCTTTAATTAAAACATACCGAAAACTGCACTGACAGCAAGACAAAGTGTTAGCACTCTGGTAATCCATCTGTGTTTCAGCTGAGCATATTTGTGTTAACTCTGTGAGGCCACAATCCCTTCATGGTTTCTCACGTGTTAAATTTTCTCACACGTTAAGTTAATAATGGGAGATTTATTTTAAGCTTCACTGAAGATGCTGAAGTCTCCTTTTATGTAAGGAATGGCTATGAATTTTTAGTACAGGCAAGTACTCATAAGATCTTCCATGTCAACAATAGTTTTTTGAATGTTTCAGAGCTTGAGAACAAAAAGGAATATCTTTGTGTGTGTTTAGAAATGCATTTGTTTTGGTATTGTATCCTTAAAACTTGCCTTATTTTTCTGTTAATTCAAAGGCAGCTCAACTGAGTGAGGGAATTCAGGTTTTTATTGTCTCCTGTTACTGATTTTGAGAAGCAAAGCCTAAAATGTTTTCAGAGGATAATGTGACAAGGCCTTTCTGAAATAATTTCAGTCAGTGAAGTACCTGCAGTTAGTTTAAAACTGTGTGTACATAATGCAGTGATGAGCCTATGGCTGGCAGGCTGTGTAGTGAACACAGATTTATTCTGTTCTGAAAGGCTGGGAAGTGGCTCCTTTGTCCGTGTTAAGGTTGAAGAAGAGGCTGAAAGGTCCCAAACCCTGCTTGCCTGGAGGAAGTACTAATTGGATATGAAGTTTTTATCATAATACTTGTGCCATGTTGAAATGTGTTCTGCATGTCTTTAATATTTGCATGTGTTTGTAGTCCTGCCTGTCATTCATCATGGGCAGCAGATATTCAGCACCATTGAAGGAATCCCAGTGACACTGCCCTGCAAAGCGAGTGGAGTTCCCAAGCCATCCATTGTTTGGTCCAAGGTAATCCCTCACCTTTGAGCTGCTCATGCTGAAAAACGGGCTGAACATGTAATTTAATTGTCATAAAACCTGTGTTCAAACAGCATGGCCCAAAACTCTAGTTGTGAGTGACCTGGAAATGTCTTTTGTTCAGAGCAGAACTGCTGGCTGTGGTCCTGCCACAGCTCAGTGTTCTATTCTTTGGCAGGGCTTAGGTTATCGCTGTATCTTTATGGGTTTTACACTTTAGAAATTGTTCCTGTTCCTGTTGTGGGTGGATAATTTGAGTTTAGGCAGCCTGCCACAGACTAAGAGTTCATTTTTCTTGTGGAGCTTTGACTTTTTTCTCTGAGGAAAGTGTATTTAATAATGGCATTGTGGCGTTAGCCCGTGAGTTTTCAGTCATGGCTTTGACAAGATGTGAACTGAGGAGTTCCTCAGCCTTTGAGGGGATTTGTCTTAAAGCCAGTTGGGGTTTTTTTTTTCCCCTCCTTGAACAGGATAATTTCTGGTAGTAACAGTTATTTGGGGTATGTTACAGCTCACATGATGTGGTGTGAAGGCACTTTTGGGGCCTCAGAAGTTGTGCAGATGTAACTGATTGGGACCTTGGGAGCAGCTTTGTTTCAAAGAAGGAATAGAACGTGGTTAACTGTTGGTTTGGTAGGGAAGAGAATGTGGGAGGATTTATTTTTCTTTATCACTTATTTAACTACATGACAAGGAAGCAGGTGACCAAGAACAACTTCGTGTAATGTAGACAAGATTCATTTTGACATCAGGAATCAATACCAAATTAAATCAGTTGAAATATTGATTATTGTTCTTGAATATTATTTTTTAAATTTTCTTTTAAGACTTTGGGTCTGTAAAATGTAGCAGATTTTCTGCATAAGAATCCCTGTGCTTCTGTTCTTGTTACTGCTTAGAAACTGATACTTAAGGACTGTGAAAAGTTAATTGTAGTTAATTAGTTTGTATAAATGGAATTTTAGGGCCAAGTTTCTTAGCTAACATAAAATACTTTGTTCACCTCAGCCTCAAAAAAATAAAAGCAACTTTTATTGAATTGAATAATTGTTATTTGCTTTATTTTGAAAAATCCAGGCACTGTGAACTTTTATTATTTTCCTTTCCGCAGAAAGGAGAGGTAATCCTTCCCAGCAACGCGAGGTTCTCGGCAGGCTCAGATGGAAGCCTGTATGTGGTGTCCCCAGGGGGAGAAGAGAGCGGGGAGTACGTGTGCACTGCCACCAATGCTGCTGGCTATGCCACCAGGAAGGTGCAGCTGACTGTCTATGGTGGGTGTCAGCTCAGCTGCAGTGTCCCTGTCCCCCATCCAGTGCATTGGGAGCTAGACACACCCAGGGCGCAGGGGATGGGAGCTCTTCTCCAGTTAGTGCTTCTGGATCCCCTAACCAGGTAGTTTTGTACACAGCTGATCCCAAAAGGCCTGTCCTTCAGCCATTATAATTCCCTTTAAGCCTCCTTATCCCTCTTACCTCAAGTTCACAGACCTTGGGCTGAGCATAATTTCATCTTTATGCAAGTGGATAAGAAGCATCTGTACGGGAGTAGAATTTCCTGCTGAGAGAAGAATGAAGATCCTTTAATCTCACCAGTCCCAAGCCTTCCTGTCATCATCAATCCAATGTTATTAAAATTTGGTTCAGGTGTAGCTGTGCTTTGCAAGGCTTTTATGGCTTGGAGTCACTGGGGCTGTAGTGTGACAGTTCAGGGAGTGGTTGCTAACTACTGTAATACAGAGCTCAGCACACACAGGAATTAGAGCCATCTGTTGTGTCCATCTTTTTAAATGGATAGTCCAGACTTTCTGGTATTTGTGGTGTTCCATGTGGGCATCATCTGGTGTATGAGTTACAGGCACTTTACATTAGCATGGCAGCGATTTATCTCTGTTGCAAATAGGTCATTAAAACAGGATTGGAATGTTTTACACCTGATTTAAAAGAGAGATGTTGTATGGTGCTACATTTGTAGAAATATGTATATTCATTGCAGCTTCTTACTGTGTTCCATGTTATAGTGAAACCTAGAGTGTCCAGGCCTGGAGACCAGCAAGGAGATGGACATGATAAGCCCATAGAGATCTCAATAATTGCAGGGGAAGATGTCACACTTCCATGTGAAGTGAGGAGCTTGCCACCTCCTATAATTACCTGGGCCAAAGACATGCAGCTCGTGTCTCCATTCTCTCCAAGGTAACAATGTTTGATGAAAACAAAATAAAAGTGAAATTGCCTCTAAACTGTCGGGATTTTGGAAGGATGTGTGATTTCTGATTGCCACAGGATCACTCAGAAGGTATTACTTTGTCCTGCCTTACCTGTTGAACTGGGTCTTGAAACTCTCCTTCTCAAACCTGCCGAGCCTGTGCGTGGTTGCACAGCTGCCATTCCAGCATGTGCTTATATCCAATCTCAGGAGGCTCAGGAGGAGAGAGATCCTGGGTATTTGTACTGTGGTGGTGCCCAGAGACCCACATCATCTGTGCATGGTTATAATTGTTTGAAAACTATTTCTTTTCTGTACTTCACGTTTATGCTCAGGGGAGCACTGTCTGTGCTTTATATGAAGCCTGGGCTGCCAGTAGGATGCAGATGATGATGATAAATGTTTGGGTGTGTTGACAAGGGTCAGCCAGTGTCTGAGCTGAGGAATTGTACTGGAGATCCTCTTTCTCTTGTGGCCAAACCTGTACCTTGGAGGCAATCCTGGGAGCCTGTGACAGCCTCAGCAGGTCTTGGGCCACTGTGTCTGCTGAAGGAGGCTCGTGTGCAGGGATTTGGCTTGTTGTCAGTAATCCATGAGGGATTTTCTGCTGTGTCCTGTGAGCGTGTTGCATGCACTAACAAATCTGCATTCTTGGTCTCTTACTTGTCCTCATTTTACCTCAGGAGACACTGATAAATTAGGGTACTTGCTCGTGGCTGTTGTAGTGAGATCCAAGTTGTCTAGAGGAACAGGAGTCCAGCTCGGCCCTTTCCATAAAATTGTTTACAGATGTCAGCAAAAGTTACAGATTAGTCCAAACAGAATTGTTTGAGACCACCCAAAGATCTTGTTAGAAATGTGAACAGTAAACAAAGGGAGAGGGAAATCAGATATGAAGGAACATTTATCAGAATGCAGATGTAATTACTGGACAAAATCAAGCAGGAGAAGTTGCCTCAGAAATTTGTCGTTTGGGCTTACAAGAAAAGTGCCGAAAAGTTGGGAAATATGCAGGCAGCAGAGGAGGAATTGTAGTATCAGACAGATTTTACACTGGAGAAAATACATCTCACTTTCCTTCTATTCATCTCTCCAGCCGTTGCAATCCCCAAATTCCATTTATATCCTTATGATAATGTCCTAATTAGTGCCACAGAAGGGAAGACAGATGATCTGGATGTTACCTTGAGTGCCAGGCATGAATTTCTTCTTGTCAATCCTTAGCTGTCATTTTATATTCTCTCATCCCTTACTCTCCCTTTTTCTATTACCTTTGACTCCTACAGAAGATTTTGGCTTAGCTGGCCAAAGCAGCTTCTGGTGTTACAAATCTGTGACCAGAACTGGGAGAACTTCATGTTGTGTAGTTAATTACTGGGGGATAATAGGAATTCCTATAAACACCAGAACTGGCAGATTTTTGAATCAAAATCCTGTCTTCCATCTTGAATCAATGTAGCATCATTTTTTGCCAGGATGGAGCAGTAATAAAAGTTTTTACTTTCTCACCCTGCTGACCTGAGCTAGCAAAAAATTTTAACAAGAGGGTGAAGAGCTTAATTTCTCTGCCATATTTTAGTAAGTCCTATAAATATCTAGAACTATATTTTGTAATTTGGATTTTAAATTTTACGTATTTGCTATGTATTCTGAATATAGGGGCCCCATAAAGAGTTAGGAAAAAATGAGTAAATGTAAGTCATAGTTGCATAATGTGGTCAGAGTGGTGTTATTTTAGCTCGTAGCAATCATTAGCAGTGTGTAAGGAGAGGTCATTTGCCTTTCCATACGTGTTTATACAGTTTATCTGCTTCTTCTTTTTCCAGACACACTTTCCTCCCCTCAGGGTCAATGAAGATCAGCGAGACCCAAGTCTCAGACAGTGGAATGTATATCTGTGTCGCCACAAACATTGCTGGGAACGTGACTCAGTCAGTGAAGCTCAGTGTACATGGTGAGTTGGAACTCCAGAGTTCACCATCTGCAAGTTTCCACATGGAGCTGAGCATCTTTTAGAGGCTTTCAAAGTTTTTTTTTCTAATTGACATTAAATCCTCTCAATTGTTCTTTCAAGTTGTATTATCTTCATATGTGACTTAGTGTTTTTTTTGGGAAGGAAATATTGTCTAAACACCCACAAATACACAGATAGGTGTAAAGGTGTCCAGTGGCTCCAGCCAGGACCTGTCCCTCTCCCTCTTCTTACCTTTATCTCATGTTGCTCGTTTGTCTCTCTTCTGCTCTCCCCATACTGGGGCCCAACCACTGTCTCTTAAACACTCACACAATGTTAAGTCTGTGAAAATGTCACTTGTTATTGTTTCAGACATTTTTAGAAAGTCTTTTTATTGCCAGTGATCCTTAAGAAAAAAAATATTGTGGCAAAAGACTTACAGTGGATTTATATTATTCTGTAGGACCAGCAAAATCACTTCCAGTCATATTTTATCTCCTTGTCTGAACTTGTGTTTGGAAATGTACAAAGGTCAGGGATTAGGGAAAGGAAATTAAAATGCCAAAAGGAAAATGTGATTAACTCTATCATAAAAGCTTTTGAATTGTTTTGTGTTATGATAAGCCAGTACCCACAGATCTTCCAGTGTGCTCAAAATATGACAGTGCTCATGGGAGTCGTGCAGTGTGGCTTGTTCAAATAAATTCAGCACCAGGCTATCTCCCATCCTATTCTGTGCAGAGAACATGCAGGGCTGCTTCTGTAGTCACCTGAGAGCATTTGATTTCAGTAAATAAGGAACATTTTCTAAAATTATAAAAATAGAAAAGAATTTCATAGGATCCCAAGATGTTTGGAGTTCAAAGAGACTTTTAAAGGTCACCTAGTGCTACCCCCTGCCATGGGCAGGAACAACTCCCACTATCCCAGGGTGCCCCAAGCTCTGTCCAGCCTGGCCTTGGACACTTCCAGGGATCCAGGGGCAGCCACAGCTTCTCTGGGCACCCTGTGCCAGGGCCTCCCCACCCTCACCACAGAAAATTTCTTCCTTATACCTGGTCTGAATCTCCCCTAGCTTAGTTTAAAATAGTTCCCCCTTGTTCTGTCCCTCCATCCTTTGTCCCAAGTCCCCCTCCAGATCTCCTGGAGCCCCTTTAGGCACTGGAATGTGCTCTATGGTCTCCCTAAAACCTCTTCACCTCGCTGAACTCTCCCAGCCTTAGGAATGATCCTGTACGTTGTTCATTTCACATTTCTGTGGACTAAACTTGTCTTCCCCAGTCCCTCCAAGGATCCAGCGTGGGCCTCGAGTTGTGAAAGTGCAGGCAGGGCAGCGAGTGGAGCTTCCCTGCAGCACCCAGGGCGTCCCTGCCCCGTCAGTCTCCTGGTTCCGAGGCACAAGTGCCGTGCCTGCAGATGGGGAGAGGTTCCTGCAGAGCCCAGATGGAGCTCTGGGCATCAGCAGCATCCAGCTCCCTGATGCTGGCACCTACACCTGTGTGGCCACCAACAACGCTGGCAGTGACACGGTGGAGGTCACAGTGCAAGTGCAAGGTACTTGCTTAAAGCCACGCTCCTGCCCTGGCCCAGGGTGGCATGGGGTTGGGGCTTTCTCTTGCCTGCAGTTACATGATGCAAAAGCCACATCTGCTTTAGATGTTATGTTCTGATGTTAATTGAGGCGAATTAGAATGAGCAAATAGTCTTTGGAGACGTTGCAGAAATAAAAAAAAAGAAACGTGCGCTGTCTCTCTCTATATATATATATTTAAATTAAAAAATTATGTTGAAATGGTGAATGGCACATTGACCACTTACCCTATTTAAATACATAGCATAACTCCTCACCTGAGGGGCTGGTAGATGTCAATGGAGCATGACTGACTTAAGCTGAGCAGGAGCTGTTTCTTCTCTACAGAAATCTAAAGGCAGTATTCTGATCCCTTTGGATTAGAAGTGCTGAGAAACACTTCCTACAGACAACAAAGAAATCTCAGTAACTTTAATTATAAAGAATGTTCTTCATATAGTCTCAGTCTGCACAGTTTAAAATGAGACCTGGGAACAAAGGATGGCAGTAGCATTTAAATATGTGGTGTGGGGAAAAAACACAGTTAAAATAATACTTTGCAGATTATGCAGAAACAGTGCATTCAAAACAAATACAGCAAGATTTAAAGATAAAGATTTAAACTATTTTCTTTCAAGTTTGAAAGCCTCTTTGTACTGCTTCCTTCCTAAATATTCCCACTGAAATGGAAACTACTTGTGTAGTACCCATTCCAGTCAATGTAAGAAGGGTTATTGGAATGTGACCTGTGTGAATGAGAGAGACTTAGTGTTATATATTGTCAAATGGTATTTTTATATTTGGAGTAGAGAGCAAGCAGTTTTTTGGGTCTAATTTTCTTTCAGAGCCTCCCACTATCGAGGACCTGGACCCTCCATTCAACAGCCCCTTCCAGGAAAGAGTGGCCAACCAGCGCATTGCATTCCCGTGCCCTGCCAAGGGTGAGTGTCTTGGTTACCCTTGGAGTGACAAAAGGATCTTCTTCTGCTGACCACTGCAAATTACAACACCGCTGTAAAAATGCCTGATCCACACAGTATTTTCCATGTATGCTTTATATGGAAAAATTCAAACTACCAGTGATTTAAATAACCGCTGTGTGTGGAAGTCCTGTGGAAAAGTCATTGCTAGCCAACAAGGATTTTACAATATTTAGGATGAAGATTTTTAATGTTAAAATCATCCTGGAACAGCTGGAGCTTCCTCTTGGAAGCTCCTGGCCCTCCGTATGTGTGCTGTCCTTCCAGCCAGACTCGCAGCAAGCAGCAGGAGCTGTTTGGATCAGTCCTGTTGTGAGCTGAGCGCGGCGTTTGAGCCGTGTCCCTTCTCGTGGCAGGTGTTCCCAAGCCTGCCGTCAGATGGCTGCGGAACGGGCGGCAGCTGAGCGGGGCCGAGCCGGGGCTCGCGCTGCTGCACGATGGGACCCTGCTGGTCATCGCTGCCCTGGCGCCCTCGGACGCTGGGGACTATGTCTGTGTGGCAGCCAATGAGGCTGGGAGCACCCAGAGGAGATACAGCCTCAAAGTCCACGGTAAACAATGCATACAGCCCTTGGGGAGCTGGCTTGGAAAAGTACCTTGTTTTCTTCTTGCAAATTGCATGGCCTAAACCTGCCCTTGTGCTGTTAAATTATAAAATCTTAGTACTTCCTATTTTTCTGACACTCTATAGCTTTTCTTTTCCCCTGCTTTTTCTGTTCTCTGTAACTTTATGCACAAACGGTCTTTGTTTTGCTCAAGGATCCAGGTACATCTTCTTCATAGAAGCTCCAGTTATACTGGGAAATTTTAATGCAAATAACAAATGAAGCTTTGTAGAACTTGGAGATTGAGGGCTAGGTCTTCATTTCAAATGAGAGGAGAGTTATCAGAATGAATACAGACTAGGAGATTTCCAGTTGCTGATATTCTTCTTCTTCCAGAATCCTAGTTAGGAAATAGAAACCCTACAGACTACCTTTATTCCAGCCTTGTTCACTTCCCATGACAGTTAGTTTTAATGCCTGAGCAGGATTATATCCTTGTTTTAAGAAGAGCAGGAATTCCATTTTGTGCCAGCAGGGCTCCTCAGTGGGGTTGGAACTTTCTAATCCACCACTTAAGGCCATTCTCTCTGCATTCATAGTGGGACAAATGATAGGTGGGGTTCTTGAGCATGACTGGACCAGTAAAGACGAAGGATGACTCTGGAATAGGCTTCTTTCATATGCTAAACAAATAACACTAGGTTTCAAGATTAAATTTCAGATTAATTTTAAGATTATACTCTTAAAATGCTGATGGTGCTTGTGTTTGAGTGAATTTCCCTGGGAGTCTGTTATTGAGGAAGAGAGGACTGTTTTTGGCCAAGAGAGGACACAGGGAGATGCATCCAGAGCCTAAAGACAAATGGAAATGTTGGGAAGGGAATGAGAAGGGTTTGAGAAGTTTTGATTTATATATCCTTGACTGGGATGGAAAGGAAGAAGGGGGAAATCACTGGAATAGGAGGACTTAAATCATAATGTTGAGCTTTCTTGCAGTTCCTCCTGAAATTAGAGATCAAGATAAGGTGACAAATACATCTGTGGTTGTTCATCATCCTGCAAGTCTCTTCTGTGAAGTAACTGGTAACCCCTTTCCAATCATCTCCTGGTATAAGGATGATATCCAGGTATGTGGGATTAATCTAACTGTGTACTTCTGAGGGCTTGGTGTGAGAATTCATTCAAAATAAATACAGATAAATGCCTTTATGTATATTTAAGTGCTCTAAGAACACCTTCACAAAAAGGCAGCTAAATACAGCTCATCCGTTAATTCTGCAAGTCATATGTAAACTCTCTTTTTAGCATTCCCTTAGGAATTGGCCTTGGCAATCCCTCAGTATTTTAGATGCAGATCCATGCAGGAGGGACCAATATTGCCATTTTTTTCATTCTGTAGATGGAGAAATAAGAACTTCTGGAGGAGAGTTGAATTCCTCAGGATTATCCTTGAGTCCTCTGTTTCCACTTGTAGCTGATAAGCCATAGTTTAAGATGAGGAGAGGTCCCTTTATGCACTCCTGACACTGCCCATTGCTGCTGGTTGGAGTTTCCCCATTCCCTGCCCTAGGCTGAGCTACAAACCATATTGAATACATTGCAGCAGGGCAGGAGATTAGTGCTGAAACTGAAAGGGGAAACAGATTATCCTTCCACTAAAACTACCATTTTCTTATAAAAATCCAGCTGTGATACTTGGCTGCTGTGGCTTGGATCACATGAGGCTAATGTCTTGGGTTCCTCTAAGGTTGTGGAAAGCAGTGCTCTCCAGATTTTGCACAATGGGAAGATACTGAAGCTCCTGAAAACTACTACTGAGGACGCAGGACAGTATTCGTGCAAAGCCATAAATGTAGCAGGAAGTTCTGAGAAGCTGTTTAACCTCCATATACTTGGTTAGTTCCATGGCTTTGGGGTTGATTTTTGTTTGGTTTGGGTTTTAGTTGGTGATTGGAAAAACAGTTGATATTTAAGAAGCCAGTAAATTTCAACTCATTATAAATAGATTCTTCCACTCACTGCCCATGAATTATTGGCTGCTGAAGCACTGATTGCTTAAACTTTGCCATTCTTGTAGGAACACAGACAAAATGTTGCTTTTGATTTCTGGGCTTTGGTGCTTTGTTTTGTATTTGGGGTGAGCAGTGTGACAAGAGGGTGTTCCCAGGTACAGCTCACCAGTGTGGGTGTGGAAGCGCTTGTCACGATAGACAGGATGTGATCTGCAAAATTTCCCCTCTGCAGTGAACACTAAAAGTGTTTCAAGGGAATATTAAGATCCACTGCCACATTCCCTTCAGTCACAGGGCAGAGCTTCCCTGTCGAAATACTAGTCCTTCCTTAATGTTTGTCTTTTTAAAGTTCCACCGAGCGTAATAGGTGCTGATACACCTGGTGAAGTGGCAGTCGTCCTCAACCAGGAAATCCATCTGGAATGCAGAGCTAAAGGCTTCCCTGTTCCTGACATTCACTGGTTCAAGGATGGCAAGTGAGTACATTGCAACTTTTGTGGTTTGTGTCAGGCTCTTCCTCCCCTAGAGCAGAGAGGACGGAGGTGCAGTGTTTAACTACTTAGTGTCATCAGAATTTGGGGTGGTGTGAGGAGGTAAATTCTTTAATCAAAACTTAACATCCCACTTTTCTTTCTGAACTCACCCGTTACTGACACTTGCAGAGCAGATTTTGGGTTTTTGAAATGAGATTGAAGCAAGATAAGCAGAGCCATTTCTTTGAGTTTATTCTGTGAGTTATTCTACCTGGGTTATTCTACGTGCATCATTAGTTAAAATGCAGTTGTTTAGCTGAGATGATATTTTCACTGGTAGATAGAAGTCATATCAGATGTTTTGCTGGCTAGTGCATTGTGCAGTTCTGCATATATACATTAAAGGTTTGAAGGGTTATATGTACGTATATATATAATAAATGTTTGAAAACATTTATAGCCCGCATGTTTTCCATTCCTCATCTCATCTTCCAGGAAAGCACACCAGGAGAGGAATTCTTAAATATTAGCTGAAAACCCAGCTGGGCTGGGTGTTTTTTGGTGTTTAACAAGGTAGTTCAGTATAGGCATTGGTCAGGACTCAGATACTCTGCTGTGGCAATTCCTTAGTCTTTGCTATGGATATGCTGTTTCTGTGTAGTAGTTGACATTTTGTTACCAGCAAAGGCCTGACTTGACTAAATAAATTAGGAAAAGGAGCTGAGGTCGGGTGTGTGACTCTGATGCTGACATCCTGGAGGTCTGAGCAAAGTACTTTTTGTGGTTTGATTTCTTTTAGAAGTTAGGAGTAGAGTTAATCATAATAGCTTATCACTGCATGGTGATTCTTGTGATTAATGCCATTAATTTAGTGCTAAATGTCACTCTCAAATGGTGCAAATACTGCCACCAAAGGACCTCTTTTTCTTCCTGTCAGTTTGAATTAATGCAGAAAGGGTGGGGGCAGAATTCTGTGACGCAAAATGGTCTCTGTTTCAGGCCCTTGTTTTTGGGTGACCCCAATGTTGAGCTCCTGGACAGGGACCAAGTTCTCCACATCAAGAGTGCTCGCAGGGTCGACAAGGGTCGCTACCAGTGCAGTGCCACCAACACTGCTGGCAAACAGGTGAAGGAGGTCAGGCTCATTGTCCACGGTAAGTTTATGGGATGCCTGATCCCAGAAGATCCTCTTGTTTTTCTCTTAAGGTTTCTTTTTGAATAGGGATATTCAGGCAAATGCAAATTAAGTCTCTGATGCTGCAAAATTTGTGTGTAAACTTAATTTAATAATCATGTGTTCACAAAATTACCTTTTTGAGTATTTTATGTATGAAGTTAAGTATGGATGTTGTCTTTGCAGGCTTGGAAAAACACCTTGAAATGTTGTTTATGTGCTTCTTTTTCTAATTAGTGAAAGCAAAAAATCTTGAAGGGTGTTCTCAAATTCTGCTGTTAATTTCAACTGAATTTTTATTATTACATTGTCTTTGTTGTTTTGATCTGTCTTAGGGAGGAGAAAATTAATAAGATTTTGATTTTAATACACATGTTGCCTTATTTTTCTTAACCTGGTGCCAGGATACACCCTGTGCTTCATGGCACTCAGAAATCCTCGTGCCAGGAGTGTGAAGGGTAGGGATTTGAGTCTGTTAGCTCTCAAGTCCTCCCTTGCTATGGATTTGTTCCTGAACGTTGTGACTCTGTGAACTTAATGTGCATTATTTCCCTCATCTGGGACATTTGTGAAGCACAGAGCACCCACAGGCACAGGAATGTGGCTGCACACCAGTCATGGCGAGACCTTTTTATATCGGGAACAAAGAGAATGCTGGGAGGACTTGCAGGGGATTGTGGCTGTTCTGAGATTAGAGGAATAAAACAGCTTCCCCCCCTTCCCCCCAGATAAAATCCTCGCAGATGAGTAGATTTATTTCAGGTTCTTCAGGAAAGATGAATTTATGACAGCAGAATGGAACTTCTCTTTACTTTTAGATTTCTCATTAGTCCTGGCTGGACAAACAGAAGCCCACTGAATAAGTGAGGAACCTCAATGCTAACTCTTTTTTTTAGCTGTTTAGCCCTGCTTTTGGCTTTGGTATTTTCCCAAAACACCATATTAAAACCATTCCTCATCTCTGATAGAGAAATGCTGTTGCTTTTGAATTGGGTGTGTGTATTCAGTGGATTTGGGGTTTTGATACAAAAAAAAAATTAATTAGTTAATATTTAATTGTGGTTTGATAATTGCAAGACCTGTCTGAGGTGGGGATTCATCCATTCACAGGCACTTTGCTTTACATTTCTGCAGTGTTGTGTTCAGTGACCACTATGGAAGTCAGAGGAATCTGTGGATATACTGAGCATGTTTGGCAGCAGAGGAGTCAATGTGTCTGCCAGATGTGTCTGGTCCTTTCAGCAGCCATAAATTTAGTCGTTGCCAATTGCACTGTGTTTTTATTGCTTCTATAGAGATTTATGGACTCTTTATATTGGCTGATTTACACAAGAGCTTGCTTGCTAGAAAAATCCGAGTCCTGCTGCCTAGAGAGCAGGGGAAATGACTATGGGCCAGAAAGCTTCAAAAATAGGAGCATAAAGCAAGACTGTTAAGCTCATACTTAGTCTCAAAGTAACTGACTTCATCCTCAAAAGTTTGGAGGATGGAGCAGTTCCCACTGCTGTTGTGGAGGCTCTTGGGTGTGTTTGGTATTTTCAACAGCAGGATCCTTGCTGGGAGGATGCACCTCCCAGGGCATCCAGGGATGGCTCTTCCTTGGATGGATATGGGGAAGAGGGCTGCCCAAGTGCATTGCAGGAGGCATGGAGGCCCAGCTGTCCTAACTTGGCACCATATTGGAGTTTGGTGGCCTTTTTGTCATGTTCTCTTCGTGCTTTCCACCCTGTGTGCCTTGAAGGACTGTACAGGTGGTAGATGAGCTCTGCTGGGCAAAGAACCAAACAACACAGCAGGACGTGTTGGACAGCTGAAGATATTTTATTCTTACAGCATTCTAATGTTTTGTTTAAATCTGCACATATTTGTAGTCTAAGGCTTTAACGTTGTTGTCTTGTCTTTTGAACTAGTCCCCCCAAGTATTAAGGGAGGAAACATTACCACAGAGGTATCGGTGCTCCTCAACAACCTGATAAATCTGGAATGTGAAACCAAGGGAATCCCTGTGCCTACCATCAGCTGGTACAAGGATGGGCAGCGTGTGATCTCCAGCCCCCAGGCTCTGTACGTGGACAGAGGGCAGTTCCTGCAGATCCCACGGGCACAGGTGTCAGACTCTGCCCGGTACTCGTGTCGTGCGAGCAGCGCTGCGGGGGCTGCGGAGAAGCTCTTCCACGTGGATGTCTATGGTGAGGGACAGCTCCTGCACTGCCTTACTGCTCCTGCAGAGCAGCTGGGGAAGAGATTTTCAGCCTCTGCAGCCTGGCACTGGCTGTGATTAAATTCTGGCCTCTGTTGTATAGAGGGAGATTTAGACCCTCTGCTTTATGGGACTCTTCAACAGCTCTTGACTTCTGGAATTATAAATGGTGTGGGTTGAAAGGGACCTTAAAGCCCATCCAGTCCCTCCCTGCCATGGGCAGGGACACTTTCCACTATCCCAGATTTGCTCTAAGCCCCATCCAGCCTGGCGCTGGACACTTCTGGGGATTCAGGGACAGCCACAGCTTCTCTGAGTGTGTCAGGGCCTCCCCATCCTCACAGGGAAGAATTCCTTCCTGATACCCCATCTACCCGCAAGTCTGCCCTCCCTTCACTGGCCTTGGTCCCATGCTTTCTTCTACTCAGCTGTTTCTTTTCCATGTATATCCATTCTCTATCTCACATCTGCATGCTAAACTATGCTTACGTGAAAGAACCCTCTGGATGAGATCTTTAGTGTACTCCTTTATGTCCTTCTTGTCTTGTTCTTCCCCCTCAAAGTACTGCATATCCTCTGTTGTAAAAAGCTGGTCAATTTTGAGCTACAACATTTGACTTCTCTGCCTTGCCTTGCCCAGCAGCAAATTCTTACAGGAAATTGTGCATGACATGATGGCAGATGGAGCCAGAGTGGGTAGAACAAACCCTCTCTCAATACATTTTTTGGCTGCAGAATTATTGGTATACATTTCTTCCTTTCTGCAGTTCCTCCCGTAATTGAGGGCGATGCTGATACAGCCCACAGCAGGCAGGTGGTTGCTGGGAATTCCCTGACGTTGGAGTGTAAGGCTGCTGGAAACCCTCCCCCTCTCCTGACCTGGCTAAAAGATGGGGTTCCAGTGAAAGCAAGTGACAAGCTCCGTGTCCTGGCTGGGGGGAAGCAGCTGGAGATCCTGAACGCTGTGGAGGCTGACCAGGGCCAGTATTGGTGTGTGGCCACAAGCATAGCTGGAGAACAAGAAATCAAGTATGACGTTGAAATCTTAGGTGTGTGAGTTGCAGATTTATTAGTCTCCCCTAAACCTAAGATGAAAAGTTTCCATGAAAGCTATGGGGTTTTTTTGTTGGAATTAATATATTAAGATCAGTTAGTCACATCTAGCTGAACCTGGGTACTGCACAACTTTTCTGTCCAGGGCTACAGAACAGTTGAAGACTTGTACTTTCAGGTTAGTTATTGAAGGATTTTTGTGCATGTGGTAGGTAAATATTATTCTCAGTAACCTCTAAAATTCTTCTTACTCATCTTCAGAGAAGAAAATCCCAGAAATCCATTGAAAATATCTCTTAGTAGTTGCCTCTGGGAGAGGACATCTTTCTCTAAATTTGAGTTGAGTTGTGCAAGTTTTGAACCTTATACTGAAAAATATACTTCCTCTTCTGTATCCCTTGGATCTATTACCATGGTCTATGTCTCAGCACTCCCTTCTGAATGTGAGGTCTTCTCCTGACATGGAAGGGAACTGTAAAGAACTGATTTTAGGTTTTGCTCACTTGAACATAATACTGAATGCAGATGTAGAGCATCCCTTTTGCTTCTGCAGGTAAATGTCACTGGTCTTGATAGTGGAGGAGCTGTGCTTCCTTCCCAGGGAGGATGAGACAGGGTAAAGAGGATCTGGGAGAGGATCCTCTGCACCTCTGTTTTCTCCTTCTGCTGACAGAGGGTGCCAAAAGGCCTCCCCTTCCCACCCATTCACAAGGTTCTTCTGACAATCTGGAAAACCCAACCAAACAAGAAACAGTAAAGAACTGAGCAGTGATTTGAAGCCACAAAATATCGCTGGGCAGATTTTCCCTTCAGAAAGGAACAGTGGTTCATAATGAATCAGTGTGTTTAACAGTGCTAATTGAGAGACTTTTTTGATATTTCTGATGTGTAAATGTTTCTGTTGGTGGATTTTTCTCTCTTGCAGTGCCACCATTTGTGGAAGGTGGGGATGAGCTCTTGGGCAACATTGTGATTCTCCATAGCCCTTTGGAACTGGATTGTTCAGCAAGAGGGACACCCTCACCAACTATCACGTAAGGGCACTGGTATGGCAGTAGAAAAATGACAAATCTGCTGGTTGGTTAGGTGAGCTTTGTGAGCCACCTGTGTTCATCAGTGGTGGCTAATGAGTAGAGGACAAACTCGTGGCTCCATCGATTGCACCATCTTGGCAACATCAGGATTTCATTTTAAAGTGGTTTGGTTTGTTGTGCCAGTATCCATGTCCTGGAGGTGAGAATAGAAAACAAGAGCAGACAGAACTTAAAGTCCTTTGCTAATGCAACTTAATGTGCCCTTTTCTTCTGCCACCCATGATTGCTTTTGCTTTGGAGGTTCCTTTCTGCCTCTAGTATCTGCTGTCCCCTTTCTGACACTGTCTTTAGTGGCTGTTCCCCAATATTCCTTTCTGATAAACCCTTCAATCCATGGCACTCAGACAAGGGGAATACAACCTGACACTTCCAGACTTCCTAGAAATGCAAACAGAGTTACTGATGCATTCTGTTTAATAGAATTGTGCATACTTTAAGATTGTTCTTGATCTTGCTCTCACTGACAACTGAAATGGAGCTTTCATTTTGATAGGTGGTTCAAGGATGGCCAACCAGTTGGAGAGGAGGCTGGACACCAGGTCTTACTAAATGGACAGAAACTTGTCATCTCTCAAGCTCAAGTGTCAGACAGCGGCCGCTATAAATGTGTGGCTGCAAACAAGGCAGGAGAACAGGAAAAGGAATTTGATGTTACAGTCCATGGTAGGTTACTCGATGTGGGTGGGAGGCAGCAGAGTGCTCTTATTTCAGATTACTGACAAGAAGGTGCTCAAACTTTCTGTAAATGTTTATGTGCATTAGCAGGTTGAAAAATTGGAGAGGAGATTAGATGAAATAGAATCATAGAATGGTTTGGGTTGGATACCAGCCACAGCAGGGCCACCTTTCACTAGATCTGGAAGTAGAAGTAAAGCTGCACTTACCTCTGTGTATTTAAATGTACATGTTTAAATGAGGCATCGTTTTTGTTTCTGGTGCTTTTTGCAGTTCCTCCAACCATTAAATCAGCTGAGCCTTCTGAGAAAGCAGTTGTGATCTACAAGCCTGTGACACTGCAGTGCATAGCCAGTGGCATCCCCAGCCCTTCCATAACCTGGTTAAAAGATGGACAGCCAGTAAACACAGCCAGGGGAAATATCAAAGTAAGCATGATTCTTTTATGGGATCCAAACCATGGAAGATAATTGCCATAAATTGTACATGTTAGTGCTTCTTTTCCTTTTGCTTCCCTCACACTGTGATACAAAAGTGCTTAAGATCCATCCTGCAGTGAGGGGCTTTTTACCTGATTAGGGTGGTGTCTCAGGTAATAACAGTCTTCAGTAGACTGAAACCCACTAGGCACCTTATATCAGGAGAGTCCATGACTGGAAATTCAGAATCTGTCTCCTTCCAGTTGTACTTTGCCCTTCAAGGTCACATAGTTATCTGCTGATTGGGAGGTGGCTCTAGCCACTCATCCCTGTGAAGTGGGATTAGCTGAGCTGTTCTGTAATCACAGGCAGCGGCAGCTACCTGTAATTCCCTTTTCCTGGTGAGATCCTGCCTTTCCCTGCAGAGCCCTCCCCAGTGCTCCCATGTTCCAGGGGTGAGTGCTTGCAGTGGCTTTGATTTCCCATGGCTGGAGCAGTTTTCAGCACCTTGCCTGCAGTCTCTTCTGCCTGCCTGCCCCTCACCAGCCGGGTCTCCTCACACCTGCACCCTTCCTGATGCTGCTGACATCTGTGACCCAGCAGTTCCCTTGTTCCACGAGCCGGGGCTGGGAGGGGACGAGCCCGGCCGTGTCCTCTCGCCCTCTCACCCAGCAGCTGTGCCAGGCAGTGGTGTCACACAGCTCCTCTCTGTGTTTGGGAACAGCTGGAGGCCTCGGGCCGTGTCCTGCAGCTTGGCCAAGCCCTGCCTGGAGACGCTGCCCGCTACACCTGCGTGGCCACCAACGCTGCGGGGGAGGCGCAGCAGCACACCCGGCTCCACGTGCACGGTAATGAATGGGCAGGGCTGCTAATGGACAGGGCTGCTAATGGACAGGGCTGCTAATGGACAGGCTGCCCACACCTCTGCCACCTGGGCACTTTGCTCTGGCTTTTCTCCTGCCTCTGCACCTCCACCTCTCAGGTCTCTTTCTCTGTCCCGCTCCATTAGTAAGGAGTGAGGGCAAAAGCTGGCTTTTGTAGAGTTTGGCCTCTCTCCTGTAATAAAGGACACAGAAGTGAATGAATTAGTGTCTTTCCAGGTATCCCAAAAAGCCAAACACATTCGTACTAACCCACCCCTCACAAGGGTACTCTGTGTTTCTGAATCAATGTGTGATATACCACCACTGGCATTACTGATTTCATCCAAGCTTTTTGTGGATGCTGGTATTCCCCATGACCCTGGAGAATGGGAATTTTTAACAGGAATAACTTTTCTAAGAAAGGAACATTTTCTTGTGAGAGGATTCTTCAGCCTTTTTAAAAGGAATCTTCTTCTGCAGCTAAAAACAGTATAAAAAGAAGCAGGGGAACTTGAGAAGCTGTTGTTTGCATGTGAATTTAATAAATGCTCTCGCCATAATTTACATATATTTGGCTCAGAAGTGGCCATGAGGTGTTGTGCATTGCTGATGTGACCCAGTCCTCAAAGGAGGTGTGGCAATCCTCAGGAGGTTCAGGAATAGACTGTGACAGTATTCTCACAGAGTAGGGCTATGCTGACTTCTATTGCCAAACAAAGCCAGTAACTGGAAAACTTTAAAGTGAAGCGAGGAGAGGTTGCAGAGTCACTGTGAATGGGACTTAGAAAGAGGAGCCACATTCAGACTGTGATAATTGCATCACAACCAATTTCAGTGTCAGTCCCGTGCTCATAAAGCTCTCCTTTGCTGTCAGTCTTCATGTTCAAACTGTTACTATCTGGCATTTCTGTGATGTTTCAGATTTTGGAACGTCAGGAAGGTAAAAACTGTCTACACCACTCAGTTTGCTCATGTGAAGTGAGAGGAGTGTGCCACAAGAAAGCATTGCTGTTTTGTGTTGTGTACCCATTACTTGCAAATCTACTTTAAATTCCCTTTTTTTTTTTTTTTTCTCAACTAAAATAAAAAAAAAAGTTTTATTCCTCTTACCACTAATGAGATTATGTAATTAGAGAGTATTCCCATTTTAGAGATGATCTTTCTGGAGATATTCCTTGGTCACCCAGCGGCTGAACCTTGTGCAACTTATTGCCCAAAGTTTCTCCGAGGGTAGATGAGTTTGTGATTGGCTGCTTTCCCAGCTGGGTGGCTGAATTAATGAAAACCTGCTGCTTTTTTTTCTTTTCCCAGAACCACCCAGTCTGGAAGATGCAGGAAAAATATTAAATGAAACAGTGGTGGTGAATAATCCAATCCATCTTGAATGCAGAGCATCTGGGAACCCTCTGCCAGGTATCCCTGTGCACCTCAGGGAACATCTCAAAAAGGGTTTCACTTTCATGTGTCTTTGGAAAGTAATGGATATGCTGGATGTGGAGCTACTTGTGTGATCTTAAACCACCTAGAGACTGTGTGATGGGAAATATCAATGTATGGGCTGACATGGAGGAAGGATTGAATTCAGTGATCCCCACTGATAAATGAGTGAAAACATATCCCAGAGGTAATCTAATCCCTTGTGATGCCCTGTCCACAGGCAAGAGCACTATTTGATTTCTACTGAATGAGCTTTAAACACATCCACTTTTATCTCCTGTAAGTTCAGTATTAGTTAGTGTAAGGCAGACCTGAAATACTTCCTGGATTGAGCGTGCCTGTCAACAAGTGTGCCTGTGTCTAGGACTTTTTTAATGTGTGGTTTATGTTACCTGGTAAGATATAAAAAGACACATTATTGTGAGAGCAATTTGCTGTATTCATTATTGTAAAGCAAAACAGGGAGAATAGTTACTAAGAGCTTAATATAGCAAATTATTGTCGTGCTGATTATAGCAACATTTTCAGAAGAAAGGTGTTATTACATTTCAGATGTGCATCCAGCTTCTCCTTTCCTGCCTTTTTAAGAATTAATTCACAGCAAAATATTATTTTGTAGAATAATTTATGCTTATATAAAAAATTAAAATATTGAGGAAGTAAAATGTTATAAAGCATGAGAATTTTACATCTATTTTATACTCCTTTTACATTTGTTTCTCCTTTTATCCTTCAAACTTTGAGTTATTTTAGAACAAACAGTTAAAATTATGGATTTCAGATAATTTATGCAATAAGAACAGTTTGGTCACTCCTGGTGTGATGTGATGGCATATCCTATTGTCAAGATACAGCATGAGTCAGGAAAGTGAGAGCACAGCATCCCACTGGAAGGGAGAGAAGCTGTGTGCAAGTCTTGTCTATCAGTCAGCCCACAGCACTTAGTGGGTGTAAGTCTTTCCCCAAAACCCCTTGTGTATTACAGATAATCCTTTCATGAGCAGTAATTTCATCTGAGTAGTGAAGTGGTGCCAGCAAAGCCTCAGTGACCCATTCTTCTGATGGATGGTGCCATCTTTTGGCTGAGATGCAAAGTCTGCAGATTTTCTTGGTTGTCAGCTCCCTATAAAATTTCTTCTGCTGTAACACCAAGTATTCTGCTCTTTATTTTCAGTTTTTTAAGCTGCCAGTTGCACTTTGATTTAGTTGCTTATGTTTTGATTCTTTGCTCCTGTTAGTTCAGTTTAATGTAGTGACAATTTAGGGTAAAAGGTAAAAAATTTGATCTGTATTATAGAATCCCTGAATAGATCCCCTGTATTGTAGCATCCTGAATGATTTGGGTTGGAAGGGACCCGAAAGCTTATCTCCTTCCATCCCCCTGCCATGGGCAGGGATGCCTTCATATTTTTGTGTGGTTTTAAACAGCTGCTCTTTATCTTGGTATAAGATAAGTAAATTTCCTATAATTTGCTTTGTGTGTTAATTTTTCTATTTCAGAACACTTTTCCATAAATATATGGGGGGTGTGGATCATAGTGTCAAATTTCCTGTTGAATTGCGAGGTGTAATCAGTATTTTGTACAAATCTGGCTATTTCCTAATTTTCTGTTATGTTTTACGATTCTTGATCACGATTAACAACTGTTAGATGTTGGCACGTGTGTGAAGCTGAGGTGGCAGTGTGTCAGGGCTGTCAGTGATGTGTCAAATTTCCTGTTGAATTGCAGGGCACAGTCACTATTTTGTACAAATCTGGCTATTTCCTAATTTTGTGTTACATTTTATGATTTCATTAACACTGCCACTGACTGTTAAACGTGCATGAAGCTGAGGTGGCAGTGTGACAGCTCTGGTGCCAGGTTTGTGGGGGCTGTCGGTGATTTGTCCCCCCTGTTCTCCCCCAGCTGTGTCGTGGTTCAAGGACGGGCGTGCCCTGGCTGCCAGGGGACAGGTGCTGCTCATCGAGGGCGCCCAGGTGGCTGATGCTGGCCTCTACAGGTGCCTGGCTGCCAACGCTGCGGGCACGGCCGAGCTGCTCTACAGCCTGCAGGTCCATGGTGAGTGCAGAACACGGGGCTGGCACTCCTGGAGCTTGGGAAATGCTTCTGGGAGCACTCAGTCCAGCTGTTCCCCCAGTGCTGCCAAGGCCACCCCTGACCTGTGTCCCCTAGTGCTGCATCCATGTGGCTTTTAAATCCCTCCAGGGATGGGGACTCCACCACTGCCCTGGGCAGCTGTGCCAGTGTCTGACTATCCTGTCCATGAAGAAACTTGTCCTAATATCCAAATTAACCTCCCTATCCCCAGCACAACTTGAGGCTGTTTCCTCTTGCTGTGTATTATGAGACTTAAGAATAATACATGCAAGCTCCACCTTTGCTTTCTTCCTTTTCCAGTTTGCTTAACAGACTTTGGGTCACTCATCACATGACAACAGAATTTCAGGGTGGTTTGGGTTGGAAGGGACATTAAAGCCCATCCAGTGCCACGCCCTGCCATGGGCAGGCACACCTCCCACTATCCCAGATTGCTCCAAGCCCTGTCCAGCCTGGCCTTGGACATGTTTAGGGATCCAGGTGCAGCCACAGCCTCTCTGGGAACTTCATTCCAGGGCCCTCACCACCCTCACAGCCAGGAATTCCTTCCCAGTATCCCATCTAACCCTGCCCTCTGGCAGTGGGAAGCCATTCCCCCTTGTCCTGGCACTCCACGCTCTTCACTCTTCTGTTTTCTCACTGACATTAGAATAGGTGTTTTGAATGCAGAAAATGTGCCAAGGTAAGTCATTTCTAAGAAGAAGAAGAATTGTGGAAGAGGTGTTTTGTTTAAGGGATCACTTGAGCAATTTGGAGGGCCAGGCAGTTGCTGGGGTTTGTTGTAGGTACTTTGAAGCTCACAGTAGACAAAGGACACAGATCAAATGCTCTTTCATGATCCAAGAGTTTTAAAGAAAAATGTGCTGTATCTAAGAAGATGAAGTGGAAGTGTGGGTGTTTGCTGGCATGAGACACCTGAGCAAAAGCCTAATTGGAGCTTTTCCAGTGATTTTTGGATGTGGCCATAATCCAAATTCTTATCTTTGATACATGCATGTGCATGTAGCTGGTTTTCTGTGGGAGTCTTCAATGCAAAAGTGTGGCCCAAATTTGTCCCCAGCTGAGATGTACACACAGTATATAGTTCCTATTGATGTTAATTAATGAGTTGGGCAGTGTGTTTCCATGGATTTAATGACCATCATGGGAAAAACTGATGGCACAAGACACAGTCAAAGGCAATTAACCCCACCCAGTAATTAATTCCCAGGAACTCCTTAAAGCTAAGGTCAATATTGTAGTTAAATGGAAAATAACCCCTCAGTACACATGCATCTTTTTAGGGGTGGCAGAATTTCAGCAAACACATCCAGAGTTTTCTAGAGAACTAAAATTTTCTGACTAAGACACAGAGCTTCCCCTTCTAGAACAGAGTATATGCAGTTGCAGCCACTAATGACATCAAAGGAACTAATTGAATTGAACTCCTGTCCATGACCCTGCTTCATTCAGCTGCTGTCCTGCCAGGCTGGCAGTAGAGAGGTGCTGGAATTCACCATCCACAGGTTTACCATCCACTGTCCTTAAGAGTTTATGAGTTTGAGAAGGCAAAACTTGAGGGTTTTGCCCTCTTTACCAGTGGAAACAATGACTCCCTAATGGAGAGCAGGCTCAAATGCCAGGTACTGAAAGTTGTGCTCCATTTATAGAAAGGCTGTTCTAGATTTTGATGAGCACCTGCCTTGGTCAACTACTGGTGTTATTCACCAATTTCTATTGTTAAAGACAATGCTTGATACTGCAGGCTTAACACTGAATGGAACCAGGCAGGCCAGCTGAAGGAAGCAGGTGGAATTCCAGTGTAGTTAGAATTCACAGGATTTTGTATTATTTTTTTCACTTCTTTTTTTCCCACTACAGCTTTTCAGGCATGTTTTCTCCCCTCACACAGGATGATACATATGAGTAGCTCACACCATTCTCATCCCTTTGCAGGAGTGACTTTAAGTGTTTTCATCTGATGCTGACTTTTAAACTTTATCACTAAGTTATTAGTGGTAGGAGCAAATAAAATCATTTTGATTCTCCTAGTACTTGAAACATCTTCCTTTTTTAATGAGTCTTGTCTCCCTTTCTACCAAAGCCCTACAACATTTGCTAGACTATGTGCCTAGAGTAAGTGCTTTAGATATTCCATTGCAATATATTTTGTGTCATCAGAGAGGCAGATGTTTTCCAGTCTAATCTGGTAAACATTTCCATATGTTCTGCCAGGCCAATTTATCACTCTGTGTATGGATTTTCTTTATGTGGTTTATATGGTAAACTCCTTTCTTTAATCCCCACCACTCCTAAAGTCTTTCACAAGATCTAAATGGAATGGTAGAAAAGTTTGAGGGAATATTTTCTGGCTTTATGGTGTGGTTCCTGGGTTTCACAGCTGTCCTCTGGGCTGTGGGCCCAGTCCCACATACCTTGCTCACCGCAGTTTCACTGCCTGCTCATGTTAGGGAAGAGCAGGATCTGGTACAGAGCAAAGATGTGACAAGAGTTCAGCAGGAATAACATGAGAAAAGAGAAAAAACATCCAAAACTAGATAGCCTATTTTATTTCATTGTGATTAATACTCTTATGTAGCTGTTACAGCCCATTTTCTGTAGGTATTTTTTTTTTTCAGTTCCCCCATCCATCTCTGGCAGCAGTGACATGGTGACAGTAGTGGTCAATAATCCAGTGAGACTGGAGTGTGAAGCTAGAGGCATCCCTGCCCCTATCCTGACGTGGCTGAAGGATGGGAGCCCTGTGTCCAGCATCAGCAATGGACTCCAGGTACCAGGGTCAGATCCTGCTCTGTGGTGCTCCCTGTTGTGGGAGGAGGCTTTTAAGTCAAGGCAGTTTAATGGAAGAGAATAAGTTGGAGGGTTGGAATAATAATATAATGCCTTTTGCTCTGGATTGTGTGAGTTTAGCTCCAGTACTGTGTGAAGTGGAAGATAGAGATATATTGAAATAAAGTGGTCCTTTCAGCTGATGTCATACTGAGTAAGTTGGATCAACAGATTTTCCAATTACTGGGAAGAAGAGGAAATTGGACCAAATTCCTCTGCTGAAGAGATCTGGAGAGCTCATTGCATACAACAGTAATTTAGAAAAGAAAACCAACCTCTGATATAAGGAGATAAAACGAGAGGCCATGGTTGATTTTTGGAAGTTGATTTTATATGAAAGGGAAGAGGGGGAATTTGTGTTCTGTGGGGACAGCTCAGGGCACAAATGAAAGGTGTGACAGCGTGTTTGAAGCTGGTGGGAGGGAGGGAGGGGTGTCCAGATCCTGCAAAATCTTGAGAATGCCGGGAATTGTGGTGTGCCTGAAGGTGCTGTGCTCCCACTGCAGGTGCTGTCAGGGGGCCGGGTGCTGGCTCTGCCCAGTGCCCAGCTCAGTGACACGGGGACATACGTGTGTGTGGCAGTCAACGCTGCGGGGGAGAGCCAGAGGGACATCGACCTGCGCGTCTATGGTGAGTGACAAACACCTTCCTTCTGATTCTGATAAAGGAAAATACTTGTTTGTGTAAAACCAGGTGCATCTGCCAGGTGAGAGATTCTTGGAGCCAGTGCTTTTTTGTCTTTATTGCACCAGAAGGAGGTACTGGGAGTTCCCCATTCAGGTCTGTGATTCCCATGACATTCCCAAGCCTTGCTCTGCCTGCCTAAATGGAGGGGACTCTTATAGTGCTAAATAGTGACACTGTTTTGAGCCCAGCCAGTCAGCTCTGTCTCCTTCAAGGAGCAGGAAAGAAGTGGTTTTTTTTAGTTTGTTAGTTTTCCAGATTGTCAGTAAGCTAATTCTGAAATCTTTCTGCCTTTTTTATGTAAATTCATTCTCCCTTCTGGTTAGGGCAATGCTCTCAGTTACATGATGTGATTATTGGGACTGTCCCTGTGCAGGATTTTGGTGATCCCTGTGGGTCCCTTCCAACTCAGGATATTCTGTGATTCTGTGCTTTCTTGTAATTTGTGTAACTTTCATCCTGAGTTTTTTCTAACTTGTATCAGATGCCTTTTCATATTCATGGAATGGTTTGGGATTGAAGGGAGTTTAAAGCTCACCCAGTCCCACCCCCTGCCATGAGCAGGGACGCCTTCCACTATCCCAGGTTGCTCCAAGCCCCATCCAGCCTGGTCTTGGACACTTCCAGGGGTCCAGGGGCAGCCACAGCTTCTCTGGGCACCCTGTGCCAGGGCCTCCCCACCTTCACAGGGAAGGATTCCTTCCCAGTATCCTGTTTAACCCTGCCCTCTGGAAGGCACTCCTAATTGTCCTGTTCCTCCAAGCCTATGCCCACAGTCCCTCTCGAGTTCTCTTGGAGCCTCCTGAGGCACTGGAAGGGTCCCTAAGATCACCCCATGTTGTGCTCTCAGCACCCATGGGTGCTGTGCCAGCAGGGATGCCAGGGAGTGTGACTGTAGTAGGTTTTGAGTTTCCTTGGACAGCTCAGAGGATTTGTCCAGCAGCGAAATGAGGATGAACAACAATCTGATATTTGTTTTAGAAATGTTACAGTGTCAGATGTGTAGAGAGGTGCTTGAAGTTGAGGCACCTTGGTAGTTTTGCTTCTGCTTTCCTAGGTCAGTGGTCTCTGCCAGTCTCCAGCATTATGGCAATCCCATGTGGAAAACCTTGCAAGAAAAATTAAGAGTTTGGATGAGTTCTAAGTAGGGGCAGCTGGCCAAGTTATTTGTTCCTGCATTTAACTCTCAGAATTGTCTCCCTTGGTTAGGGTACCCCTGACTGAGGTCCTGGTGACTTTTGCATTGGGAAGGAGCAGTTCAGAAACCCAGGACTCTGCTGTGGCAAGTGAACCAAAGTTAATATAGGCTGGAACATTTTATGTCTAGAGCAAGGAATATCAGGGTCTCTTTTGGAGTTTGAGGACAGGTGTGTATGTCTGTGTAATATGACAGATATATTTATTATTCTTCTTATTTTCTGGAACCTCTGTCCATTTTAGCTGGAGGAAATGAAAAGAGTTAGGAGTTGTGTATGTTTAAAATTAGTGTTGTATTAGAAGCTGGCCAGGGTTGAGCTTAGCTGCAGGACCAGCTTGAGTGAGGCTGTCACCAAAAAGTAATATTGCTCTTCAGACTTGCCTCATAAGGGCAATCTAATTAAGAAGCCACAGGAGGAAAATAATTTGGAGTAGAGTTGGGGCTGGGTTGGTTGGAAATGTGCACTGAGCCAGGAGTTGGAACAAGCTCGGTTACTTACAGTTACTATGAGCATAATTAGATTAATTTTAAATCCCATTCCTATAGAAATAAATGCTTTAGTGTCTTTGTGTCATAAACTCAGTTTCCTTTTGAGCACATTTCAATTCATTGAGCCAAGAGGAAAAGTCATTGGTTAAAAGTCTTTGTAAATAAATTTGCCTTCTGCAGGAATGAATCAGCTTCCAATTCTCAATCCGCAGTACTCATAAAGAATCTGGACCTTCATGAGTTCTAGAAAGAAAAAAAGAGAAACAGATTTTTTTTTTTTTTTTTTTCACTTACTGTATTTCTTATCCACAAGGACCAGGCTTTTCCCTAAATTATTTCCAAACTGTGAAATCAGCAGCTCTGCTCTGTACTTCCTGGGCAAGAAACACAAATCTTGATTGTTCCTGGTCTTTTCAGGCCACCTCAAGAGCTGTCTTGCTGTCCCCTGAGTGCTATTTTGGGACACCTGGTGTCTAACAGTCACACTCTGTGTGACTAACCTGGTTTGCTGGTTCTCACAGATGGTTCCACTGCCTCCCTCTCACCCCAAGGTTCTGTGCACTCAGACCCTCAGAGTCTGGGGTCGTGGATCCCAAAACCAAAGGGCAAAGGAAATGTGACAATAAAGATTGTTATATTTGGTCCTGGTCAGCTTTTGGTGGGGGGCAATATTTTGTCTGTTGTTTTTGACTATAGCCATGAAAATACTTTCCCCACAGAAAGTTGCTGACTTGCTGTGTTCAAGGTTTAGTTCCCAGTTGCCTTCTCAGTTAGTTTTGTTTTTCTGATTGTGGAAACACAGAATTTTAAAACAGGGGAAAAAAATGTGTTTTCTTAAATCCTGGCACCGTTCAAGAACAGCTAATGGGTTTCAGTTGAAGTGTCCGGTGTTTAGTGTTTTTTATTTCTACACAGAAAACTTTCCTTTCAAAAGGAGATTTTTCTACAGTCTGATTTGGAAATAATAGTGTAATAATGAGGTTATCACTGAACTGCAGGACAAATGTAAACATAGTGCTCAGTGCCAACAACTGCAATAATTAGTAGATTCCACACAGTCCTGATACATGAGCTAATTGCAGGTTATTATTTGTTGATTAAGTCATTAACCCATTGACTTGCTTGCCAAACATGCAACTTCTCATTCTCTCAGCTGTATTTGGCCATCTCTGGACAAGTTCTCTGTAAGTCAGAGCTTTCCTTAAGGCCAAGAATCCTTCTTGGCCCTGTCTGGAACAGCTTAAGGCGTTTTCAGCTTCTGAGGCTGGTTGTTACCTCATGAGCTGTTTCACCCAACAGCTCTTTTTCCTTCTTGCAGGAATGCATTCCCTCATTTTTATATACTGGGGATTTTCACCCAACAGCTCTTTTTCCTTCTTGCAGGAATGCATTCCCCCATTTTTATATACTGGGGATTTTCACCCAACAGCTCTTTTTCCTTCTTGCAGAAATGCATTCCCCCATTTTTATATGCTGAGGATTTTCCTTTCTAGGTACTTTTCAAGGGGATTTTTGCTAGTCTTGGCTTATCCTTATGATTTCTCTGTAGCTGATACCTCACTAGTATGTATTTTGTGTGGAAGATATTCTGTAAATAATAAAAATTTTTATTGTGGTTTTTGTGGTATAAAGGAGACTGAAGTTGTGGGTGACTTAAGGTGTGCCATTTTATCTTTGCTAAGTTAAGTCCCTTAACTCCACATTATGTTTGCTCTGGGAAGTCTTCAATGCCCAAAGGTCCCTTAGTTTGAGCAATAAGACAAGAGGAAACAGCTTCAGGTTGTGCCAGGGGAGGTTCAGGTTGGATATTAGGAAAATTTCTTCACAGGAAGGATGGTGAGGCACTGGCACAGCTGCCCAGGCAGGGGTGGAGGGATTTCAGACCTGTGGGTGTTTTCCCTGGGGGCAGTGCTGGGGAATGGCTGGATTTGCTCTCAGAGGGCTCTCCCGAGGTAACCAGCGTGGCGGTGTCGCTGCAGTTCCCCCCGACATCGCGGGCGAGGAGCAGAACGTGTCGGCGCTGCTGGGCCAGGCGCTGGAGCTGCGGTGCCGCGGCAGCGCCGTGCCCCCGCCGCGCCTGGCCTGGCTGCGGGACGGGCGGCCCCTGCTGCAGAAACCCGGCCTGAGCATCTCCGCCGACGGCAGCCTGCTCAAGGTAAGCCGGGCAGCCTGGCTGGCCTGCCTTCCCGGGGAGCTGGGACAGCCTTGGGCTCTCTGCAGACAGCAGTGTGTGGGGAGGGAGGGTGTGGGAGTCCAGCGAGTTCCCCTGGCTTCCCTGGACGCCTCGAGGCCCGGGCGGTGGGCTCAGAGGCCTTGGCACAGTGCCCAAGACCCTTGTGGTTTTGATTGAAGTCCCTGGAAAAAATTACCATCGTTGCAGGAAGAATTACAAGTCATAAAAAATAGAGTGTAAATTAGATTGTTAGAAGGTAGAAAGGTGAATTTATAGTATTGTTTATAATAAGTTTAGAGCTAAGATGGAGGATTTTGGCTGTGGTATGTCTTTTCTTCTTTGTTATGTCATCCGTTTTCTGAGTCAGGATGGCACTTCTGGATTGGTTTGGGGGAAAACTGGACAGGGCAATGTAAGGGTCATGTATTGGAAAGTAATTGTAAACATTAGGTACGTAATTTATAGTATAAAAGATAAGACCTGTCCTCTGGGCAGTGCAGTGTGCCTTTGACCAGCTTGTTAGACAGATCTCTGTAACTCAGAGAAAGAGTTCCTTGGATAAGAAAGAATAAACAACCTTGGAAACCTCAGAAAACGGCTTCTGCCTCATCTTCGGTGCTTGAGCTGCGAAAAAACACGAACTCTAAAACCACCAAATGTCCTGCTGTGAGGGATCTTAAAAACCAAGAGACCCCACAGGCAGGGACAGGAGGGATGTCAGACACCCTGGCTGGCTGGGTACAGAGCTTGCTGGATTCATGCTCTATTATTAAGATTGTTATAGATAATAAAGAGATTAAGCCGAATTAAGTATAATCAAAAATAGACGATAATTTATTTCGTGACCGGGATACGGTCCACGACAGCCGCAATCGTAAAGGACAGCGCCGAGCCCGGGATGGGCGCCGGGTGAACACACACTGATCCGAACTCTACCGCTGTGGATCCCCAAATGTTCCCAAAACCACCTTGGTCAGCCCAGTTTTTATACAGTTTTTCTAGCCCTGAGCAGAGGTCTTTGTCTCCTTTCGTCATTTTGCATATTCCTATGGTTTTCTTTCACTGCGTTGGGCCGGACGAAACCATATTCTGGGAGATGATGAATTCTGATGAAGGCAGGCTCTGGTTTATGGGAAGCTGGCATTCAGATGTATTTTTCCCCATGGCTCTGGTTATCTTAATCGTGGGTGCTTGTCAGGCTCTCATCGTTTGGGTGTTCCCTGGACAGTTCTATCTCCTCTGGGCCACGTCTATTTAATTGTTAATCTGGGCTGCCCTGCTTTTGTTGGATATTACAATGAGGTGATGAAGCAGTCTGTGTCCTTTTCGTCCGTGGTCCTCTTTTTGGTTTCTGAGTTTTCTTTATTATTTTATTCATACAAACATGGCTTATTCTACATTATTGTACAACTTTACACGAATTACATTATATGGTATATCACAAGATTCAGGGAGACATAGGTAAAAATAAAATTGAAACCATGAATAATTATGTAGGAAGAAGAAACCCAGGTTTTCCTTTTGCTCCCCAGATTGAAGGAGCTCAAGTGCAGGACGCTGGACGCTACACTTGCGAAGCGACAAATGTTGCTGGGAAAACTGAGAAGAACTATAATGTCAATATTTGGGGTAAGATTTGTGAAGCTTATATCAGAAATGGGAATGAAGCTCAGAGCTGAATTACAATGTGAGACACTGAAATCCTCTGTAGTACATCAACACTCAGTTGCTGAGGCTCGTGCAGGGAAATGTTGTATTTGCTGTACTTGAACAGGCCCAAGGCAGTGCACACATTTTTCAAATTGCTTAAATTTAGTTATAAATTAACACCAATTACTCTACAGGCCTTTGTTGAGCTTGCAAGAATGAGAGCAGTTAGAGCTATAACTAGTGAGTGGCATCCCTTCTCACGGCAGGGGGCTGGAGCAAGATGATTTTAAGGTCCCTTCCAGCCCATACCATTCTGTGATCTCTGATTCTACAGTAAATACCTGGTTTGGATCCATAGCTTTAATGCTATTTAAAGTAACATACCAACTTTCCAGTTATTGAAATGCTGAAGCATTGGAAATTCAGATAAATAAAAGCTGCTTTACCTAGCTTTATTTGCTCTACAAAGTTATTAGTGCTGAATCCTAAAAACAGCTTTAATAATTTTTTTCTATGGCTCTACAGTGAATGTGGATTAGGACATTATTTTAATAATTTCTTTTGAGGGTGTTTTCTGCACCATCATTTTCTTCTCATATGCAAATTGAAATTTGTCCCTGTTTTACTATTATAAATCAATTTCTTGTTTTGGAGTCACGAGACTAGAATTACCAATGAGGGTTTGTAACACTAAAATGATATTTTTCAGTACAGATTTTAAGTCTGTCTTTATTAAAAGACCCATTCATGGCATTTAAATTAGAGGTGGGGGTTGTAGTACCATGCCATTTTCCCATGCTGAAGCAAATTACTGTTCAGATCAACCTCTGCTCTCCTCTCTCTCCCAAATTTTTGCACAGGACCTTTGCTGGAGGGATTTAGATTTGTTCCTTTGCAGTAAGACCATTCCAGTAGGATTTGAGTTGAGGGATAATTCTTTGCTAGTTAGCAGCTTTGATGGGATAAGCTTGATAGAAACCACAGGCTGCCTGTGAAAGCCATCTGTGGATAATTGTTTGGAATTATAGTTTTCATTTATGCCCCAGCAGCAAAAGTCTTCCTTGCCATATTTTGACATTTTTAATCCAGGAAATGTATCCTCTGAGTATTGGTGTATTCTAAGTGTGGATCCAGGAGCCAGCCCATGAGTTAAATGAAGGGAATAGCACAGGCTTGTCCTGGCTGGAAACAGGACAAATAAAGGGTAAAGCAGACAGTACCAAAAGGCCCTTGGCAATGTTGTTTCAAACCCCAAACATCTGGTTGCTGCTGGAGGTGTCAGAAGGAAAAGCTGGCTATTGTCACATGCATTAAAAAAAGTGCTGTATAAATTGTTCACCTGGGAGGTTTTATTTGCCAAATTCAACCTACATTCTCCTCTTGGTCTCTACCTACTCCATTTTCATCTGATGGAAATGATTCCTTGATTCCTAAGAGGCAATTATCCCTTCCTTAGGGATTGAACCGAAGTGCTTTAAGACTTGGAGAATCAGAGTAAAACACTGGTGCCCTTTGTCTGCAGCTGGTTCTGGTTTAGAGTCACAGAGCTGTAAAGCAAAGTGATCCTTCTGTTGGAGGAAGGTGATCAGAGGGGTGGGGTCCATAGCCTTGGATGTAGCAGCCAGTGTGCTGATGCAGGAAAAAGTCAAAGGAAAAACGTATTTTAAAATGAATTTTAAAAGTCACTGATGGTGATCTCTGTGGGTTTATTAGCTGAGGTAATGAATGAGGCAGACTCTTATAGCTGGAGTCATTTGACAAAGTTCCCCAAACCAGCTTTGTTCAGTGAAGTCCATTAAAGGCAGCCCAAAATAAAGCCTGTGCATGCAGCAGCCCTTAGAGCCCAGAAGGATGGGTGCAGTCATTCCCAAGTGTATTGTTCCCTACCCATGGCCTGGTTAG
Organism: Cichladusa arquata; assembly: GCA_026413545.1. Lineage (NCBI taxonomy): Eukaryota > Metazoa > Chordata > Aves > Passeriformes > Muscicapidae > Cichladusa > Cichladusa arquata. The sequence continues at coordinate 6,282,455 of JAOTQP010000403.1, read as the reverse complement.
CATTGAGGAGACAATCCTTGTCATTGCTTCAGAGCTGAATGGGAGAGATTTGCATGAGGGTCATTTGGGTTTTACTGCTGGCTTATAGTGTGTTGTTTCAAAGGCTGCACTTATTTGACTTTTCTTTGCAGTGTCACCAAGTATTTCTGGCTTGGATGATGTCTCTCAGCTGACAGTCACTGAAGGGAGCTTGATTAGCCTGATCTGTGAGTCCAGTGGCATCCCACCACCCAGTCTCACCTGGAAAAAGAATGGTGGGTAACTGCCAATTGTCTGTTTTGTAAAGCAGGTGGGATAATTCTGACCTGCTGGGTTTTCTTTTCATCTTGTGTACATTTTGGATGGTGTATTCTGAGGAGCTCAAATGTGCAGATATCTGCACAGTCCTGGCATGGGGTAAAGTGAACTCCAGGAGTAGATTATTTCCTTCTCTCTATCTCACCTCTGCTTGGATTAGCTGTTCCTAAAGGTGCAAGAGAAGTGCTTAGATTGCTTAGCTGACAAAAATGAACTGTGGAGCACTTAATATGTTTATTTACTGCGGGGAAACAGGACAGAAGCATGGTGCTCCATCCCTGGAAGTGTTCCAGACCAGAGTAGATATCTCTTGAGCAAGTGGAAGGTGTCATGGCAGAGAGTTGGAATGAGATGATCTTTAAGGTCCCTTCCAACCCAAACCATTCTGGAATTCTCAGACTGGTTTGTGGATCCCAGATGTCAGGGCCAGGGTCACTGGGAGTCCCTTGGTGTGGAGTTGGGTTTCTGCCTTCTGATCCACTGCATAATAAAGATTCTCTGAGCTGATTTTAAATCTGTAGCCATGGCATCCTCCCAGGTGGTGAAGATGCAAGTACTTGTAGTAATTGTTTTGGGGATTCACCAAACCCTTTCTCTCATCCCGTCTTGTTGAAGAGTAGTCTGCACACCTTTTGCTTTAGGGGTTAAAGTTACATCACCAAACACCTCTTTAGGAATGGGCAGACAAAGCTAGCTGTTTTCAGTACTTTCTGTTAAGCATTGACACTGTTGGCGACGGAATATAGGACAAAATAAGATAATTTACTCTTCCAGTGTGGTAATTCTTGTGTTATTAATCAATCTTACTTATATTTGTGTTTTTCTAAGCAGCACAATTCAATATGGTAGGTACTTGCTTTAATTAATTTTGGCTCATGGAAAGAGCAGGTTTTAATTACAGAGCTCTTATTCCAATGCATAACATTTTCAGAGAACAGGAAGTTGGTTTTAAACCCTGTCTCTTGGAAGCCAGAAAGGCCTTGTATGACATGTAAATGCACTGCAAGGCTAATGTGTGTACACTTAATGGCAGAAAGGAGACTTAAACCTGCTGGAAAATCTAGAAAAGCAGTTAGAAAGGAAGAGGAGTATATTTTTCACCATGCTTGACATTTGGTGCACTTTGTGGAGAGGACTTTAAATGCACAAGAGGGAAAGAAAGATTAAGTCTGTTAGAAGTATCCATGGCAGGTGCATTCCTTCTGTCACTAAGTCTCCCTGCAGTTTGGGAAGATGAAGATGGATAATCTGAGGTCTCCTCAGCAAGACTTGAGGAATCTGCTCAGAGAATGCAGTGAGAGTTTGCTGTCATGTTTCTGCTGAGGATTTCCTGAGAAAAAGGCTGTGACACACAACACACAGATGGTGTGAAACCTAAATTACATGTTTCTAAGCACCGGCTGTTCTGTGTGAGACAATTATACACTGAAAAATGAGTCATGTTTTACTGAAAGTGCTGAGCTTTCTGCTTAGTGGAGGTGTTCCAAACTCTGCATGGATGTGAGGGAGAGTCAGTGTGCTTTAGCTCAGGGTATCCCATGAAGTCAGTGGTTAATACAGAAAGTCCTCAGGATCTGCTTGTGCCAAGTTCCTGCTCTCTGGAAAAACTCTGACAAGAGTACTTCTAAAATGGGCAATTGTGCAACTCAGTCTTTTTGAATGAGCCAATGGACTTCACACCATGTGATTTTCATTTGCTCCTGGCCACTTGTGTGGCCTTATGTGACAGAAGGTCTCTTGCAGGTTCTCCTGTGGTGCCAGAGCCGTCGGGAAGGGTGCGGGTGCTGTCTGGGGGCAGACAGCTCCAGGTTGCAGTTGCTGACAGGTCTGATGCTGCATCTTACACCTGTGTTGCTTCAAACGTGGCTGGGAGTGCCACCAAAGAGTACAGCCTGCAAGTGTACAGTGAGTGCCAGGAAAACTGATCATGGTTTACCAGTTCTGCAGTAATGTTATGAGAGTGTGAGCCAGCCACTGATGTTGAGCTGCAGGGTCTGCAGAGACAGAGTGCTGGCTGTAGGACAGTTTAGAGGTAGTTCAAGGAGAGTGTCATTAAAATGTCATTAAAATTTTGGCAATTTGGACCTGTAGCTTGACCAAAATATTGCATATCTCTGTTGAAAGTACACAACTCATGGATGTAACCCCTTTAGTCTTGTTCCCAAGCTGCAGTAGTGATGACAACTGACTGAACTTACCTTCATTACCTTAGACTTTACTGTATTTTTGTTAAGAATAAAACAAAATATTTTTAAACAATCCCACAGAGAAGAAAATCTTCCAAAATCTGTAGGGGGATTGACAGTGCTGGGGGAGTCTTTTTAAATTTAATTTTTTTCCTCTTTGTTCACATTTTAAAACTTGCCTGTAAGTTAACATTTTAAAAAAAACACTTTTACTTTATGCTATGGGAGAGGGGGAAAGGAAGCGATCTGGAAAACTGACTCAGCAGCAGGTGAAGGTTCTGAAGTGCAGCTTCTGGTTGACTCCTACACTGTGTCCCTCATTCTTCCCTAGCTCGACCGACGATCTCCAGCAGCGGTCCCCAGCCGTCGGAGGTGGTTGTGACGCAGGGGAGCGCGGTGTCCCTGGAGTGCGAGGCTCAGGGCGTTCCTGATCCAGCCCTGGTGTGGCTGAAGGACGGCCGGGCGCTGGGCAGCAGCAGGGACGTGGCAGTGCTGGCTGGGGGCCGTGTCCTGAGGCTGCAGCGTGCCCAGGTGTCCGACACCGGCCGCTACGTCTGCGTGGCCACCAACGCCGCCGGGCTGGCCGACAGGAAATACGACCTCAGCGTCCACGGTGAGTGGGGGGCACCTGGAAACTCACCACAGGGTGGCCAAGCAGTGGTGGGGAGCTCAGTGCACCTCCTGGATTTGCTGCAGCTCCAGTTGCAGTGTTAGGAAAAGCCCAAATCCAAGTTTATAACTCCTGAGCATTTTAAAATTGTAGCCCTCTTTCTGTTAATATCAATTGTAGGAGCTGGAGGTGGATGGTGGTCAGGACAAACTCAGGCGCTCTCTATATTCTGGTCTTGAAGTTTGCAGTTTAATACATCAGGCATGGGTGCAAAGGGCTCAGCTGGGAGCTGCCAGACGCTGCTCAAAGCAGGCCCAGAGGAGTAAGATAACAAAGGAGGTAAAAAGAATTTTGTAAGCAAATTGAGTTTGTATTGCTCTGAAGTATGGCTTTTCCTTACTCTTTGCTGTAGTTCCCCCAAGTATTGGTGGTTCCCTGCAGCTACCTGAAAATATCAGCACTGTGGAGAAGAATCCCATCTCCCTGGTTTGTGAAGCCTCAGGAATCCCCTTGCCAGCAATAACGTGGCTCAAGAATGGGTTGCCTATCACCTTGAACAGCTCAGTTCGAATCCTCTCAGGTACAAAAGCTGGAGATGGCAACATCTCACTTTGTCATGCCCAGAAATACACTTTATTGGCTCTCCTATTTATTTTTCTCCACCTCTTCTGCTTCACAGTTGTTTTTAGTGTTCAAAGAGGAAAAATCTTTGAAAGAAAAAATGATAAAAACCAAAGCATATCTTTAATTTCTCTGGGTCTGTATATGAAATCAAAGGGAGCCTCAGAGATGAATGTATGCAGAGGCATCTCTGGCCGTGTTGTTTCTTTGACACTGACAAGTGAAATTTGGGGTGACCGTGTCACTCTCTACAGCTTCCTGAATGGTGGCCGTAGTCAGTCTCTTTCACCAGGCAGCAACTGACAGAACCAGAGGACACAGTGTCCAGCTGTGCCAGAGGGAAATACAGGTTGGATATTAGGAAAAAGTTTTTCATGGAAAGAATAATGAAGTACTGGAATGGTCTGCCTGGGGAGGTGGTGGAGTCACCATCCCTGGATGTGTTTGAAAAAAGACTGGATATGGCACTTGGTGCCATGATCTAGCTGAGGTGTTAGGGCATGGGTTGGACTCGATGATCCTGAGGGTCTCTTCCAACCCAGTGATTCTGTGAATTTCATGACAATAAGTTTTGATGGAGTTTCTAGTACTCTGTGATAGCCACCATGCAAACCCTGCATCATGAACCCGAGAAAACTATCAGACAAGTAAAGACCTGGAAGGTATTTAAGACTGCATTTGAAGCTGATAAGCTTCAGGATATTTTAATGAGTGCAGCTTTTAATGTTACAGATAGTCCTGTCCTCTGCTTTTCCATTTTTGCATATGGTGTGTGGAAAAAGGAGTGTGTGTGTGATTATTTCCCAGTATGAACCTGGCTCTGGGAGCTGCTCTGCAGTCCCTTCTGTGTCAAGCTGCCATCAACAAAAATAACATCTTCTGGGCTTGATTGTTTCTGTCCTGTCTGTTGCTTTCTACACCCACACTAATCTCACCTCCTGGATAGTGAGTCAGGAAGGGAGAGACAAAAAGATGTTTATTGTCTCTGGATATTGGCTGTGTGGGAGGGGAAACATGCCAGGGCTCAGGGATTTGTTTTCCTCCAAGCTTTGTGCTTCAGAAAGCTACACGTTGTAGTAGTGAACTGCAGCCAGCATGGCACTTCGAGCTTTATTTGTGCTTGCAGATGAAAAAAACAACAACAACAACAAAAATCCTCTTCCAATTTTGGAGTTAAATACTTTGCCAAAGCAAGATTTTAGCTCTGTTGATTGAAAACATACTTGGCATTGTAGATAATTTCAATGTGTGGACACACTGCTGGCAGCTTTTAGTCAGTTAATTCAGATCATGGAATCATGGAATATCCTGAACTGGAAGGGACCACAAGGACCATCCAGTCCAACTCCTGGCCCTGCACAGGATACCCCAACAGCCCCAGCCAGTGCTTGAGAGCATTGTCCAGATACTGATGTTTGCTTTTGATGATGCTTCCTGCATATCTTCCTGTAAATCTTCCTTTTAAATGAACGTGTCTGTACAAAGGTGATTTGACAACTACAGAGTTAAGAAGAATCTGTTCTTTTAAACCATTGCCATGTAAACTAGTGCTATTATCAGCTATTATTATTATTATTGATGGCACAATTAATGCAAATGCTAGAAGGCAGAAGTGGAATTTTATTCCTTATCTATACATATGAAAATACCTTAAGAGTATTTATAACACAAGGTGTTTATAGAAATAAGCTTATTTTTGTGTGTACACATATAAAAAGCACTGATGAGGCATTATTAATTTTCCTGAGTATTCATCTAGAATTTCAGTATAGCAAAGCACTCTTGTGAGTGAAAACCCTGCTGTCTGAGGTACTGTGTGCTGTCCCAGTTTCCTGCCCAGAAGTGTGTGTTGCAAGCACAGCATTCCTGCCACATCCCAAGTGCAGATACGTGAATTCCATGCAGTGGAGCAGGGTGTGTGTGTGCCCTGCCCAGCCCTGGGGTGGTGCTGGGTGGCAGAGCAGGGCTCTGATGCTGTTTTGACTGTCTCAGGGGGCAGGACACTGCGGCTCAGCCCCGTGGGTGTGGCAGATGAGGGACATTACACGTGTGTGGTGACCAACGCTGCAGGGGAGGCCAGGAAGGACTTCCACCTGTCTGTCCTGGGTGAGTACCTGCTCGGGTTTGGGACAGCACCAGAGAGGGGTTTGTATGGTAAAGGGAAGGCATTCTGTATACTTTGCTGGTATTTTAAAAAATGTTATGCCAAAACATACATCCTTAGGGGCAAAAAAAAGTGAATTTAATACCACAGACAGAAAGTCAGGTTGTAAAGAGAAGCTTCTCCTACACAGAATCATAGAAACCTGGAAGGGTTTAGGTTGGAAGGGATCTTAAAGCACATCTCATGCTGCCACCTCAATGTACACCACTATCCTGGGTACAGCCTTACCACCCTCATAGGGAAGGATTCCTTCCCAGTGTCCATCTGTCCCTGCCCTCTGGCAGTTAGAAGCTATTCTCCCTTGTCCTTCTCTCCAGATCCTTATCCAAAGTCCCTCTCCAGCTCTCTGAAGCCCACTGAGGTCCTGGAAAGGGCTCCAAAGTCTCCCCAGAGCCTTCTCCAGGATCAGCAATCCCAACTCCATTACAGTGGGAACCTTCAGTCAGCAGAGCCTTTAGTATGACAAAGGATATAAGCCAATGTGGTACAGGGTGATCCTGCTGATGTACTTAGACCAGGAGCTGTCTAGCAGGGTCTTTAGATGCTATTTGGAACCATTAATGCATTATTTTGTCACATTGCTTAGTTTTGCCAATCAGTATTTTCCCCAGAAAACATTGCTTCTTGCTTTAGTAACTGCTATTTTTATCAGTAATTGTCAGGCCTGGCACAGTGCAGGTTTTCTCACAGCATTTCTGTGTAGAGTTTTGTTCTCAGTTTCCTTTCTCTGATGTGCTGGGCACCGTCATCTTCCCTTGCCTTCAGCTGACTTGGACATATTGAGCCTGTAAATGATAATTCTCATTCAAGTCAGTTCATGTGTATTTGATGAGCTCATGGAAGTGTAAGTGGGGTAGAATGGAAGAGATGGATAAACACTGGAAAGCATTCATTGTCTGACTGTTTTCTTTGGAGGGTTTTAGTAGCAGGGTGTTCTTGAGGCTTCTGGGAATCTCTATTGCACAGTCTTTGTTTTCCTTGAAGAAAAATGCTCAGTGAAGCTGATTTCAAGTGGAAAATTCCATTGTTCAGTCCTCTCTTCCCTCCCCCTGGTAATTTCTTTGTCTTTCTAGAGGAAAGTTACTGGAATGGGGTCTAACAGTGGCACAGAATGCTCACCAGTCACTGTCAGTGGGAATGTACACAAACATGCCAGGGGTTTTCTGGGTTATTGTTGGAGGTGCAGCAGTTTGCAGGCAGAGCTTGGTGCAGTAAGCACAATATTTAGATATTTGTGAGGGGTTTGGTGTGGCTTTGCCATATTTTTGAAATTAAGATGTGTTGACGACTTGCTGTATTATTTTGGAGTCAAAGCAATGAGTTGGTGTCTTTGTTTATGAATAGTATTAACTTCTGGCTTAAGTCCTGAACTTTATGATTTTAAGTTTTGTTTTCCCCCATTTGTTTCCTTCGCTCTAGTTTGAACTCTTCATTAGTTACCAGAAATCTGGTGTAACATTCTTGTCTCTGTTGACAATGAATTCTGCATATTTCCATGATTTCACTCTTTTATAAAACTTTTTTTCCAGCAACAAGCTAGATCACAAATAAGCTGCTAAATATATATTTAATTCCCTTCTTTTTAGATCTTCTGTCTAGGCTGAAAGTTTGCATTTTGCAAGATTATTAAAGTATAAATCTGACTCCATACTCTGACCATTTTGTTACAAAATTTCCTGTGTCTCCTGGAGATGAAGCTACTTTCTAATAACTGCAGGTCTCCTTTTTAGCCTGTTACACTCCATGCCTACTTCAACTTGTAGTGCCAGTTTCTTTTGGCTCGATCTACAAATGCCTCCTCTTGAAAGAAATAATTGATCACAGCTTTTAACCACCACAGCTACTCCCCAGCATGCTCATAATCTGCCCTCCTCATCCAAAAGCACAAGTTAACCAGGATAATTTGGAAACATGTCAGCCATACAGTAGGAGTTTCCTTGCCTTGGGTTGGTTGTTTGGGTGGGTGGGATAAGTATTTTAGGGGTTTTATCTTCTACTTCCCTAGAGAAATATATTTATACCACAGCAAGGTGTCCTTAGATCTATGTAATATGTTCATTCCCATATGGAATTAGCTGTATTTGCAGAGAACATTGATAAGCTGTGGCACAGCATCCACTTGTTGGGAATGCTTTTGGTTTTTTATGGCAGTTACTGTGTAACCAAAAAAGAGTTTGTTTTCCTAATCCTGTGTTCCCGGGCTGATCGCTCCTAGTGCCATCATCAAGCAGCCTGTGGCATTTCAGTGTTGCAAAGAATCCGTGCTGATGTTGTTTTCTTGCCTGTTGCAGTGCCTCCAGGGATTGTGGGGGAAAATGCACTGGAAGATGTGAAAGTGAAAGAGAAGCATGGAGTGACGCTGGTGTGTGAGGTGACAGGTAAAATAACAGTTTATGATTTACCTTTGCTCATCAAAGCCGTGGTTAGATCACTACTGGTGCTGCACAGCCTGTTTTTAATGGGATTTCAGTCCAGTGGGATTTTTAGATCTCAGATTTAACTGTGGTGCTTGGAGCAGGACTGAGCACCTCTTGCTCAGATGAACCAAGAGGGACATTGCTGTGATATTTCTTCTCCAAAGGCCTGTGGAATTTCAGAGAAGGTGTATATCACTTGAGGAGGTTCAGAGACTTCAGAATGCATGTTCCAAAACTTCCCTCCTTACCTGCACATGAAAAGCACACTTGAAACTGTATTTTCCTGTTTCTCAGAAATCTTAGTATATCCTAGAGGTTCTGCCCCAACTGATGTTTGCCATTTTCCCACCTCCATCAAGGGAACCCTGTGCCACAGGTGACGTGGCTGAAGGATGGGCAGGCTCTGGTGGAGGCTGGGGATGCCAGGATCGTGTCCAGTGGGGGATCCCTGCACATCTCTGAGGCACAGCTCCTGGACACAGGCCGCTACACGTGTCTGGCATCCAACACTGCTGGGGACAGGAGCAAAACCTACAGCCTCAACGTGCTGGGTGAGCAGCTGGGCTGCCTCTGCCAGAGGAGCAGGCAGCTCGGGAGCAGAGTCCTGCTGGAATTCTGTAGGGCTTTATTGACAGCAGTGCACAGGTTGCCTGTCTGTGATTAGAATTTTACATCTTAGTAATTGATAAGTGGTAGTGGTTTAATAGATACACCAGTGCTGTGTTTTAGACTGCAGAGCTGGAACGTAGGGACCCTTCACAGGACATGTCCCTATGGAATGGGGAGGATAGCACTTTGGCTTACTGTGATTCAAGGAAGGAGCATCTGAGGAGCATTTCAGATTGTGATCTCTTCAGAAAAGCTGAAACCATCTGCACTTCTCATTTTGTTTTGTTTTTTTTTTTTTTTTCCTTGAGGGTTGTTGCACAACAAAGTGCAAACAATGGTGAGTTTATTTTCCACAAACAACTTGTTCCTAGGCTCGTCCCTCCTTCCAGGATCATCAAGCAGCAGTTCTGCTCAAGGAGCAGTGTGTGGCTTCCTGGGGACCTGATCTTGACAAAGGCATGGGTGGGAGTGAATTCCACTGATTTGGGATTGCTTTTGATTTCAGGACAAAGCATAAAACCAGCTGAGTGTTGTCTGGGTCTGGGTTTTGGTGCTCCTTGTAGGACTGCCTCCCAGCTAGCTGAGGCTGCAGCCAGATTGCTAGACTGAACAGGGACCAGAAAATAGGCTTTTCAGAGAGGAGCTTTCCTCCCTGTGGTTACGGATTTTGTTGTTCCAGTGGCTCCAAGCATTGTGGGAGCAAACAGCCAAGGGAATGCAGAGGATGTCACAGTTATTCTCAACAGCCCCACCTCGCTGGTCTGTGAAGCTTATTCCTACCCCCCAGCCACCATCACCTGGCTGAAAGATGGGAAACCCTTAGAGTCCAGCAGAAACATCCGCGTTCTGCCAGGTAAACTCTTCTTACTGAGAAATAACACCTAATTATTTTATTGCATGTTTTTTCTGTTGCAGACTTCTTTAAAAAAAACCAAAGGATATATTTTTCTTAAGTGCAATGCACTGGCACAGATTGTCCAGAGAAGCTGTGGCTTTTCCTGGATCCCTGGAAATGTCCAAGGCCAGGCTGGATGGGGCTCGGAGCAACCTGGGATAGTGGAAGGTGCCCCTGCCCATGAATGGGCTTTAAGTTCCTTCCAACCCAAACCATTCTGGGGTTCTTTGTACTTCTCTAGCACTTCTATTCCAATAATTTTTAAGTACTTCACAAATGACTGATTGTTTATTTGTGTTTTATTATGTATTCATCCTTTTGTACCATCAAACAAAATGATGGGAAAATTCATATGAATTAATGATAAATATAAATGACTTGCAATTAAGTGTGGAAATTAGATGGGGAGAGATAGAAATTATTAAAGAGAATGAGGTGGGATTTTTCTAAGTCATTAGTAGTTTGCCATTTTCAGTTATTAGAATAATTTTTCCCTTGTACCTGTGGAGGTGGAAAATGGAAACAAGCTTCAGAGGGAACACTGGAGTACTGTAGATGTACAAATACCTTACCTTGTTAACTGCAAGTATTCAGAGAAAGAATGAGTCCTGGCTAAATATCTTCAAGAAATTCCCTGCACAAATTTCTTGAGAAATTTCTTAACAAATTTCCCAAGAACCCATAAGCAGCAGGAATTGAGATCCACAACACTGCCACGAATCATGCACTCATTTGTTACACATGGTATTAAGCAGTCAGATTTTCTTCTCTTCAAAGGGCAGATTTTGGGCCAAAGGGTTGGAAATATGCTGCAGGAAGTATTTAAATAACTGGGAAGCAAGAGTATGGTGTGAGTGCTATTAAAGGTTGTTGTCTTTGGCAGGTGGGCGGACCCTGCAGATCCTGAATGCCCAGCAGGACAGCGCTGGAAGATACACCTGCATAGCCACAAATGAGGCTGGAGAGACACTGAGGCACTATGAAGTGAAAGTCTACAGTATGGCAATGCTTTCAGTTTTTGAAATTTCTTTTAATTTTGCATTTCTCCCTTTTCCTCATTGCAGTGTTGTCTGTCCTGGTGAATGCAGGATTTCCTATTAATGGCTTTGCTGAGCAAACATCTGCATTAGCTCCTGGCATTGCTGGAGGAAAGACACCAGAAAAGTTGATTGCATCCTTTGCATTGCTACAGTTGTGCTAAAAGCCTTTATATCACCCAGGGGAGGACATTTAAGAAATACTGAACTCCATTTTCCTCTGAAATGCTTCTTTTGGTGCTGATTTTCAAGTCACATGAGTACAGCAAAGTAGGAGACATGAGCAGAGAATCTCTTGAGCACAGAAACCATTTTAGAAAAACAGGAGAGGGCCTCTAACATCTAGTGAGACACTTTATTGAGGAAAGTAAAACAGGAGGATACTATTTTTATATCCTTCCATAAGATTCCATATGCACAGAAATTTTCCCATTCAAGTTTTTCCGTCAGCACATTATCCTTTGAGTATTTCTACCTAAATACTCAATTTTAATGCTCAAACTCTTCATTATGGGCTCAATCAAGCATGATTTTTATCATTTTTTTTTAATTTCCCAGTCTGATTTGGAATTGGTTTGCTCCCTTACAGTAACCATACTGTTATTTAATTACACTAAGTCCCTCATAAGGCCCCAATGGATTTGGAGTAATGAGAAGATGACAAAAGAGTTCATTACTAATGCATGGCTATGTGGGAATGTAATGCCTTCCACCCCCAAATGCCATTGCAAATGTCAGTTTTTAGGGTACTGTAAGTATTAGGGGAAAATTTAAAAATTCCCAGTGGGAAAAAAGAGTAGAAAATGCTCTGAAAGCATTTTGCATAATTTCAAAAATAGTATGAGACCAAGCTGGGGGGTAGCTGAAGAATTTTGAAACATTCTGTTTTCCTTCTGATTCAGAAAGAAACAGGATTTTGCAACACTGGGATTTCAGTGGAAATGTTGAGTTTTGACCAGCTACCCTGAGTGTGGACTTGTGATCAAACATGTTTCTGGGAATATTAGTTTCCATTAAAACACTTTTTAATGACTACAGTACCCCGCACTTTATGGAATTGAAGCCAGACACGTAATAATGTGCTGTAGTTAGGTAGGGCTGTAGCCAGGTTTGTAGGTTTAAAAACCTGCATGTTTAAAAGTGTTGAACATAGTTTTGTGTATTTTTGTACATAATACATGTAGTAAAAGTAGCTGAAAATACATATGTATATGCTAGAAGTAATAATTTGGCTGTGGGCAAGAGGCAGTTTATTGGGAGGATGCACTTGCTTTCCTGGATGTTACCATCAGGGATCTCCCTTCTTTTAGTTAATGACGAAATGCTGCAGCAGCCAGTGAGCCATGACAGTCTCTCTTCCCTTTCTGCCTTTGTCTGTGTGCAGTTCCACCCACCATTGCCAAAGGGGATATCTCAGGGATAGGGCTGTCCCCCAAGGAGGTGAAGATCAAAGTGAACCACAGCCTGACCCTGGAGTGTGAAGCTCACGCCATTCCTGCTGCTGCCATCAGCTGGTACAAGGATGGACAGGCCAGTCACAAACTCATTCCTTCCTCTGAGGGGATGTGGGACAGGAGCAGCTGTGTGTTCCCTGTCCCTGGAAATAGCATCTATGCAGGGCAGCAGGAGCAGCTGTGTGTTCCCTGTCCCTGGAAATAGCATCCATGCAGGGCAGCAGGAGTCACCCTTGCTCCCTGTTGCTGGCAGAGTCACTGCCTGGCAGTTTGATGTGTTTGCTGTCACCCAGAGCTCTGAAAATGACATCCTGGCTTTTGGTGGGTGCCTGGCAGTGCCTGAGGCACAGGGGCTGGAGTTTCCAGGCTGTGAGAGGGAGTGCCCTTGGCAGGAGCATCCCATGGTGTGACCACAGGGCCCGTGGCTGTTGTGTAAAACCCCCAAAGGCTCTGTTACAGATGGTTCCCTCAAGTGCTGCCCTTGCAGAAGTTGCAGAGCCTCCCCCTCGGTCCTGGCAGAACTCACAAAGCCACAAGAGCATCTGGCTGCTCTGGGGGGTGAGGCTCAAGTCCTGCCACACACAGTGCTTCATGAATCCATCTGGAGAGCTTGGGAAGGGCAGGGCCATGGGGACACACTGAGATACAGCACAGGGATCAATAAAAATGGAACTGTGCTGCTCTTATGTAAGAAAGGAGAGTATAATCTCTTACTTGAGCTGTTCTTGGTTGGGCACTCACTATGGAACAGCTCTTCCTGGATTTAACGAGCACGAGGGAGTAACTTGGATGATCACTCTCTGGCTGTTTCAAATGTGCCCTGCTGTTCTGGGATCCCTGGGAGTCCTGTATTGCCAAAGAAGAACTCAATTTGGGGAGTTGAGGTCCCCAAAGGCAGTGGCTGTGCACACCTGACTGCCAGTGGCACAGCAGCTCTGCTCCTTGGGCTGCCCTGGGTGAAGGGCTCTCACTCCTGTCCACAGACTGAACAAATTGTCCCCTGCAGGCCAGGAGTTCAGTGCTGACTCCCTTATCATGGAAGCATGGATACATGGTATGGTTTGGGTTGGAAGGGACCTCAAAGCCCATCCAGTTCCACCTCTGCCATGGGCAGGGACATCTCCCACTAGACCAGGCTGCTCATGTAGATGAGTACATCTAATGTGTTCTGGACACACAGGCTGTGTCACTGCAGCCTCTGCTGTCACGTGTGAGCCACATTTGGGCACAGGAGTATCTAATCCTGTGTCTCTCTGTGCTGCTGCTCTGTCCATTCCGTGTTCAAGCCGTGTCCTTGCTGGGCAGCACATATGTAGGATGGATTAGATCCATTTGTTCACCTCACAGAAAGCTGGGAGTTTTCCATGTATTGGAAACTTGGCCAGTGAGCTCAGGGGTTGGGTCAGCCTGATTGGATCCAAGGTCTCAAGAGCCCTGGCCTGATGGGGATGGCATTGCTCCTCTTAGCAGCATCCTGGGGCTAGGAGTGATGGAAAATCACATCCCTGAGGAGACCAGCCACCACCATCAGAAGGATGAAGATGCAGAGTTTCTGACAACCGTGCAAAGAAAATTGTCTCCGGGAACTTGGAGCTTGATTGAGTTTACTCATATTGCTACCACAAATCTGGCTATTTCTGGTGTGTTCTTTGCTGAGCATTAATTTTCTTTTGAATTGAATTGCAGCCACTGCAGGCAGATGAGCATGTCCTGATCCAGGGCAGTGGGCACACCCTGCACATTAAGGAAGCCCAGGTGTCAGACACGGGGCGCTACACTTGTCTGGCCTCCAACATTGCTGGGGAGGATGAGCTGGAGTTTGATGTAAATATACAAGGTAAAAGGGTAATAAAACTCTCCTGGTAGCCTGCTTTTCTAGTATTCTGGGATGTTTGAATTAATAATTTTAGGTCCTTTACCCTTGCGTGGTCAAACCCAATGGTTTTGTGTTTTGTGTGGCTTTAATTTCAGGGATATTTTGCTCATTGCTGACATTTTGTGTTTGATTATTCTTTTATGCATTGTGTTTCTGAGATCAATGCAGTGACATAGCAACTCTGATCTTCCTCTAAATGCCATGAAAAATTTTAATTAGTTTTGAACTAAGACATATGTTATTTTTCTGTTTTGAGTAGTATTTAGAGGCCCTAGACATAAGCATTCTATTGGCCTACTGTGTGTAAATACAAGGAAACAATCATGAGTAATTTGTGAAAATTTAGACAAGATGAGAGCTTGAGTGAAACCAGATACCTTGTTGTTTAACTATTTTTGTTCATTAATACCCTCTGTGTTTGTTACCGGGTCATCTTACACTGCTATTTATTAGTCTTCAAAAAATACTCAGTAAATTGCTCAATTGTTCATTCTAGAAGAACTAGAATTTTCCTGGGTATCTTAAAGTAGAGGGAGGGGTTGATTTAATACGCTTAATTTTTATTGCTGCTATTGAACATTACAATACCTTCTTGTTTCTTAACTTTACCAGCTATTTCTGCAGAAAAATGCTAACATTTTTCCTCTTCTTTGTTGTAGTTCCTCCTAGCTTCCAAAAACCTTACAGGGAGTGGGAAGCTGGGAACATGGTTGATGCAGAGAGAGGTGGAGAAAGTAGAGATGTGATTGTCAACAACCCCCTGTCACTGTACTGTGAGACCAATGCTGTTCCTCCCCCTGTGCTCACGTGGTTTAAGGATGGGCATCCCCTGAGTTCCAGTGACAGAGTGCTCATCCTGCCAGGTGGGTGTTCAACTGGCACTCTCTGCCCTGCACTGAAGTGATCAGAGGGATGGAGCTCCTCTCCTGTGAGGACAGGCTGGGAGAATAGGGATTGTTCAGCCTGGAGAAAAGAAGCATCAGGGTGACCTCATTGTGGCTTTGTGCCTGAAGGGGCTAACAGGAGACTGGAGAGAGACTGTTTACAAGAGATGGAGGGACAGGATAAGGGGATATGGACTCAAATTGAAGGAGAGTGGGTTTAGATTGGATATTGGGCAGCAATTATTGGCTGTGAGGGTGGAGAAACCCTGGCACAGGGTGCTCAGAGAAACTGTGGCTGCCCCTGGATCCCTGAAAGTGTCCAAGGCCAGGTTGGACAGGGCTTAGAGCAACCTGGGCTAGTGGAAGGTGTCCATGCCCATGGCAGAGGTGGCACTGGATGATCTCTAAGGTCCAATCCAACCCAAACCATTCTATGATTAAGGAATGGCTTTAGTGCTGATGATGACACACTTCTCCCCTTCAAAGTGCTTTTTTAATGTTCTTTTCAGACTTCATTAGCTGGAAATGTTTCTCTCCAGTCCTTGGCCTTAAGTTGTTACCTTTAGTTTAAGAAGTAGTCCCTAAAATGGTGTGAATGTCACCACTGAACTCTTACAGTGAATCATGGAATCTCAGAACAGTTTGGGTTGAAGGAGTCTTAAGGCCCATCTCATTCCACTCTCTTCCATGGGCAGGGACACCTTTCACTATCTCAGGTTTCTTCAAGCTCCATCCAGCCTGGCCTTGGACACTTCAGTGTGTTGCATAATGAAGTACAGCAATGATACCTTCTCTCTGATTTGTTCCTGATTTATTTCCTTATTAAATTTGCTTTGACAAAAAGATAATTGGAGTGGAAAAGCCTCTTAACCAGGGGATGAGGCATGGAAAGCATGTTTGCAGCAGAAAAATGGCCATGATCTCCTACTTAAGCTCATGGGGAAGGGAAAGAGCCGCCTACAGTCCTGAATGTTGCTATGCAGAGGTGGTTTGGGATGGAGTGTTTAAAGAAGGGCAGTGGTAAAAGGGGAACATCTGCCTATCCATCTTGTCTATCTCTTGAGAGAGCAATGACAAATACTCCCAAAGTGTATTCCTAAGATTTCCTCTCCTGGAGGTATTGATATGGCTATGCTTTTATGAAGAATAGAGTGAAAAGTACCTCAAAGCCTCAGAGGTGAATCTTTTCAGTTTGGAACAGAATATTCTGTGCTTATATTTCCTTTTGCCTATTAGTTCTGTGCCATCTTACTGAGAAATATTTCTATTTTTGATGGAAGAGTAATGCCTGGCTGCATATTGCTGCAGCATGTTCTTTATGTGGAGCTAATTGCTGTTTTCTAACATTTCAGTATGAGCATGGCTGCACTCCAGCTATCTGCCTGTAGAAGTAGCCAGGAAATAAAAACCTTTAGCTACTCATAGTTCAGACCAAATGCTGACCATTGATGAATTTGCTTGTTCAGGTCTGTGGTGGGCGATGGTGGGGGTGCCTGATGCTGGCCTGGTTTGTGTTTGCAGGAGGCCGGGCGCTGCAGGTGGCGCGGGCGCGCGCGGGGGACGCCGGCAGATACGCGTGCGTGGCGGCCAACGAGGCGGGGCAGGACTCCATCCACTACGATGTCCGAGTGCTCTGTGAGCTCCCCTTCTCCTCTGGGTGCCAGACAGGCCTTCTGTGCGAGATAACCAGCCACCAGAGTCCTGGTGGTTTTGATGTTTAGTTGTAAAGTATGACATTAGTGTGCTTGGGGTGCTAGAGTTGTGTGAGCGGAGTGTTGATGTTCTTAGTTCCATGTGAGTAGGTTATTATTATAGGCATTCAGCTGTGTTACAGCTCTCACCATTCACCAGAAAGAAAAGTGCAGGTAAAAATCCAGGTTTTGTCTTGGTATCTCTTGTTCTCTCTTCAGCTTCCTGTTGAGAATTGTGGCCAGTACTTTTCTCTCTTTCTTTATTTTGGCCATCACTTTCCACAATAGTTGCAGAACTCCTGAAGCGAGCTGAGGATTTCGATTAATGAATGCCTGCACAACCATTTGGATGACTTTTTGTGTCTGTTGATGTACTCAATGTTTTAGCCTTGGGAAACACTTCTTTGCCTCTATGGCAGTGTTATACCACTGAAAATACTGATTTATTGTTACAAAGGGGTCCTGCCTTGGAAATAATCTTTTATTTTGATGGCAAAGAACAGAGTGGAATAACTGGAAGATGGGTTTTTGCCTCTCCTTCTCTCTGTGTGCTGTGAATAAGTGTAGTTCTGCTGCAGTTCTGTAGTTCTCCTTGGAGTTGTGCTGGGTTGTTCCAGCTGAACTACTCATGGGATGGCTTTATCTTCCACTGGAGGTTTCACTCCTTCCTCCTGCTAACCCAGTCTGATCTCACAACCACTTGAGAGGTGCTGAGTGTGTGTTCTTCTCACCTTTGCTGCCTGCAGCTCCCCCATCCATCAGTGGGGCTGATGGGGACCTGCCAGAGGAGGTGACTGTGCTGGTGAGCAAGGAGGCAGCCATGGACTGCATTCCCACTGGGAGCCCTGCCCCAAGGATCACCTGGCAGAAGGATGGCCAGCTCCTGGCAGAGGATGACAAACACACATTTCTGTCCAATGGAAGGAGGTTACAGGTAGTGTAAGCTTTTTAAAAGTGGAAAAACTGGGTTTTGGCAACAAAAAACTGTCTGGTTTTGTTGAGTAGGAGGTATTTTCTTTCTCCTACGAGGTGCTGCTAACATAAGGTGTTTTTGTCCTTTGTTCCTGTCCCTCACCTGCTGCTTCTTACTCCCATGTAGTTCCTCAGATCCAGTCATTTGTGAGTTCATGCTATGAAACACATCCTTTGAAATCACTTGCTTTTAAATATTATTGATTTTTTTTTTTTTTTTTTTTTTTAGATTTATTCCAGCATTAAAAAATGAAGCACTGTCAAATAGTACTTGGGGAATTATTTATCTGCTGAGTTTTGTCTGA
>JAOTQP010000403.1:6247283-6264427 GCA_026413545.1 Cichladusa arquata | reverse complement strand
TTTTTTTTTTTTTTTTTTTTTTTAGGATATAGAGAAAATAGTGTATTCTGAAGAATTTCCCATTGATTAATGAAATTTAAAAAGGCATGAAAGCAGAGAGCTGGGCTTAATCCTCTCTACTTGCTTCTTTGGCAGTGAGTTGTCTACATATTAGCTCCAAAACCATGTTGTGTCTTTTTTTTTGCCTTAGATTCTGAATTCCCAAATAACAGATACTGGCAGGTACGTCTGCATTGCAGAAAACATAGCTGGAAGTGCCAAGAAGTATTTTAACCTCAATGTTCATGGTAAGTACCATCATCCATAACTTCTGTCTTCTGTCAAATGCTGGTTCAGCTTGGATGTATTACTCTTAGCAGAGTGCTCAGACCCCCTCAGCTTCATTTGTGGGAGTCCTACTGGGTGTGATGGAGATTGACAGACCAGAACTCAAATATCAGTTTAAAGTAACTTGACAACATCCTGCTCCTCATATGTGTTCCAGAAAGGTGGGAATCATTATTGAGGGAGCCTGGTGTGGAGGCTGTGTTCACCCAGTTGGGGTTGCTGAGCCCTGGAATCATGAATTATAAGCGGGTTGGATTATAGCCTGTTTTGATACGTTCAGAAAATGCATTTTTTTCAAAGAAATTAATGATAGAAAGCATTAAACAAAGATACACAGCTTGTAAAAGCTGTTTTTTAGGAATGTGCCCCTTCGGTTATTTTCTGTTCTGTTTTTGTTTTCTTGTGGAGTTAGAATAGAGTTAAAATAAATGTTGGCTTTAAGCATCAGAAGTCTAAGACAAATCTGATCAAGACATTTTTCATGTGACAGTGTCCACTACTTTGCCTTCCCTCTCCTGATATCTTCAGAAAATCAAGGCATCTGTAATTAACATTTCAGAGTAAACCCAGGCTTGCCCTTCTATTTCTGCCCACTTTCAGCTTCCCATCCTGAAGAGAAAAGAAGCTCCATTCTCACCAATTCTTCTGCACCATTCCATGTTTCAACCCCACAGGGAATACTGGCAGCTACATTTTTTTCTGCTTTAACTGATAGAAAGCAAGGGCTGTCCTTTCTCCCACCTAAAGACAGTACCAGCATCCCAGGAATGTAAGGAGTCAGTTTATTGCACACAGAATAATTGCATTTTTTCCTCTGTCACACATGCAGGAAATTTGCCTACTACATGACACAGATTCATAGCACTTTTTGCTACTCAGTAGTGCATTTAGCCAAAAATAGTGTTGTCATGGGAAGAATTTGCCCTGGAATTGTTCTCTGAGAAGTTATTTTCTGGACAGACAGTGGAATCTGTTCAGATTTCCTGATGTGTGAGTTTTGCTTTTAAGTCAAAATATTTCACTTTTCCTGACATTTGTATTTAAATTTAAACTTCTGACTTAAAAATATTTGGTTTTAGTGACTATGGCTAAATTCTATTCTCTTAAAAGAAATATTTGCATGAAGTTTCAATTCTAACTCAACAGTATTACCAACTTAAGTCTACTTTTCTTAATGTATTTTAATTTGAAAAATTAGAGTGTAGCTGGTCATGAAAAGACCACACTGGCTGAAGCACTAAGGAAAATGCATTATCAGTAAGCAGCAGGATCTGTGTTTTGTCCATGTCAAAAAAAAAAAAAAAAAGGCTATTTCCAGCATTTTTATGCATTTCTAATAGAGCTGCTCTCATAAATTTCCATAAAATATTAAATATTATGCTCTTTATTAAATTGAAAATTTCACTTCTGGTCTCCAAGGTGAGGTAATAAAACTAATACAACACCTTTTAAAACATAGGAAATAAGCACCCAGATTTAAAGTAATAGGGAAATAATAGGTAATTTTCATGCTGAGTGCCATATTTGAGCCCATGACTGTGTCTTTATGCACATACAGATACATTTCCATATGCAGATTACCTGTGGTACATTTGTGGGTGGTTTTTTTTTTGCAGAAATTGAAATCACCCACTGATATTATTTAAGCAGATTTCATTAAAGACAGCTGATTTTTGGCCCTGTGCATTAAATTACCCACTGCCAATAATCCTGTCTGTGGAAAAGGAACTATAAAAGTAAATAATATAAATAACTATCAAATGCCATCAGATCAGAATTCTCCACTTGCTCTAGTGAACCATTTTATCCTCTTTATCAGGGAAATATTCTTCAGTTATTCCTAGCTGAAAAATATGGACTGAATTCCCCATTTACATGGACTGCTCTTGTTTGTGCAGTGCCCAGAGGAGCCATAAACTTGCCTTAATGACTGCTTTGTGTCACTCAAGTGGCAGCAAACAGCTGGAGCATTTCAGGGGGAGATGGGCCAAAATACTTCAACGTTTCTGTCTTTGAAGAGGAGGAGTCCGTGTGTTCTTTGGAATGATTTTTCCACACAATAAAGCCAAGAACATGCTTTTGCTTTCCTCTTAAGTGTTTTATATATCCCCACTGCAAAAACATGGCAACTAGAGCTTGGGGTTATTTAAAAGGAGAGATTTACAGTTCTTTCATTCTAAATGGTTCTTGTAGAAAGGTCACATGTCAAACTGTTCTTGATTTAAAAATTCTGGGACTTGTAAGCTTAAGGAATGCACCCCTTGGAGCAATGCTGCATGCCAGGATTTTCCAGTGCTTAGCTCACTACTATCAACAGGTTTGTCTGGTTGATGGAACAACTCTGAACTGTGTCGGGAAGAATAAGTTTGGGGTGTCTGTAGGTGGAAAATGGAGTGTTCCAGAGGGAACAGGAGCAGCAAGGAGTCAGGAAGAAGTGATAGTAATCCTGCACATCCTGACAATGGGAGTTTGCTCTGTCCTGCCTCACTCAGCAAATGTGCATGAGCAGCATTAGAAAATTGGCAGTGCATTGTCAGGATCTTGTGTGGGTTCCTTAGCCCTCCCAGGCCTGCAGCACAGAGGGACTGCAAATGAAATAACTGACATTGTTGTGAAGTACAGGAACAGGAGTGACCATTAGATTCGTTTCACTCATATTTCCAGATGCATCCAGAAAGGAGTGGCTCCGTTCATAGGACGTGAAAGATTTTGCAATCTCGCCCTTTGGCAAAGTGCAGCAATTCAGCTTTATTGTAGTAAATCAGGATCTTGTGGGAAATCCTGTGATGATGCAGTGGCAGATGCTATTAATGTATTTTTCTCTCCACAGTTCCTCCAAGTGTTGTTGGGAATAACCCTGAGAATCTGACCGTGGTGGTGAATAATTTAATCTCTCTGACTTGTGAGGTCACGGGCTTTCCACCTCCTGATCTCAGCTGGCTCAAGAATGGAAAGCCTATCAGTTCAAATTCCAACACTTTCATTGTGCCTGGTGAGGAATCTCAGCTCTTCTGCAGCCTTCAGGCTCAGCTTCTGTCTGGTTTGTCTCAATAGGGCCCATGGCCACTCTTCGTGGGGCACAGTGCCTGTGCTCAGCCTGTTGCACCTATAATCCTAAACCAGCCTTTGGGATTGACACAATCACCCCAGAGCAAATCTCCAGCCTTCTCTCCTTGCTCCAGGTGCTCGGATGCTGCAGATTCCCCGAGCCAAGCTGTCAGATGCTGGAGAATACACTTGCACTGCCAGGAACCAAGCTGGGGAAATTCAGAAGATGATCTTCCTAACTGTCCTTGGTTGGTGTTCTAGTGTTCTACTGTTCTCTTGGAAAGTGTGGGGAGGTTTATCTCCTTGAAATGCAGAACTGAGTGTGGGCTCCTTCCCCAGTGCCCCCGAGCATCAAGGCGCAGGGGGGAGCGTCGGTGGCGGTGCTGAGCGTGCGAGCGGGCACCCCGGTGAGCCTGGAGTGCGAGTCCAACGCCATCCCCGCGCCCGTCATCACCTGGTACAAGAACAGCCGCCTCATCCCCGACTCTGCTGCCCTGGAGGTCCTGGCAGATGGGCAGACCTTGAGGATTAAGGCTGCAGAGGTGGGCCAGGCTGGGGGGAGGCTGCATCTGCCACTGCTCTGCCACTGCCAAGCAATTATTTCAGTCTTTCGTGGTGTGTTTTGCTTGCTGTGCAAGGATGTGTTTCATCCTGTGATTCTCACTTTGAGTTGGCAGAGGCACAGCTTGTTAATGTCGCTAAACGGTAGCATTAAGATAAGAATCCATAATGATTTCTTCTAAAACTTGTTTTTGTTTCAGGTTTCTGACACGGGGCAGTATGTGTGCAAAGCCATAAATATTGCAGGACGAGATGATAAAAATTTCCATCTCAATGTTTATGGTGAGCACTCTCTGCATCATCTACAGTAGTAATTATAACAGCACAGACTTAGCAGATTAGGCAATTCAAAATCGGTTTACATAACATTCTTGCTGCTTCCATTCAATTCAAAATCAGTTTACATTACATTCTTGCTGCTTCCATTCAATTCACAGTGCCTCCAAGTATAGAAGGCCCTGAGCAAGAGCTGGTCAGTGAATCCATCAATAATCCTGTCACCTTTGTGTGTGATGCTGCTGGAATTCCTCCACCCACGTTAGTGTGGCTTAAGAATGGAAAACCAATAGGTAACATTGTCTCATGCTTTTCACTCCTCTTCTTCCCCTCTTTGAGGCACCACTTTGCTGTTTGCTGTCTGGTTTGTGTTTCTTCATTTGTCTCTAGACAGACTCTCATGAGAACTGATTGGAATCTTTGTTTTGAAACTTCGATGGGACAATTTCTCCCAAAAGAGATGTTTGCTCCCTGTATCGTGGTTTGGAATGATGACTTGTTTATGTATTTCAGAAAACTTGGGTTCTCTTGAGGTTCATATTTTATCTGGTGGAAGCAAGCTTCAGATTGCTCGCTCTCAGCTCCTGGACAGTGGCACCTATATGTGTATTGCCTCCAATCCAGAGGGGAAAGCTCAGAAAACCTATGTGCTTTCCATCCAAGGTAAGAAATGGGGGAGGATGCAGGGAACAGAGCTGGTTGAACTTTGGGTGAACGTGACACTGTCTGTGCTAGGGACACTGAGATCACATAACCATATAGAAAAGTGGAGAGTTTGAGCTGTTACTTTTGTAACCAGAGGGGAGAGTGCTTGGAGAATTTAATACTTGTGGTTCAAAATTTGCATGGAAAAGAATATCCTTAAGCCCTGGCTGTGGAACTTGAACAGGGTTGTGCAGGTTGTATGTGTCTGCTGCTGGTCACATCTTTCCTCCTCTTGAGCACTGGAGCTGCCTTGCTTGGCTGCAGAGCAGCACATGGAGATGGATTCAGGAGCAGTGGTACCTATTGCGCCATAGGAGGAGTTAGCAAAGACCTACTGCCACGATTTCCTTAGGAATACTTCCCTCACCCCCACCTGAAATGACAAACCCTTATTTGTTATGGAATTGTCTCCTGCCTGGCTGTGAATCACCCTTAGTCTCCAAGTGTTGTGTTTTCCTCTGTTCCTAATGACTCATCCCCACTGGTGTACTGCCGCCTGTCAGTTTTTCCCCAAGTTTGAGAATGGAATGTGAAGCTGGTTGTTTGATCAAATGTGTCTGAAATTGCATGAAATGCTCAGAACTTATTAGTGGGACTGAGAGTCTTGACTTCATGGCTAGCAAGACTGTCATCCTTGTTCCTTGGGAATGCAGGCTGGAAATGGCTTTGATTAGGATGGAATTAGTGTGCATGTTCACAGGGCTGCGATGATGTTTGTCACAGACTCCCAGACTGGTTTGGGCTGGAAGGGACCTTAAAGCCCATGCAGTCCCACCTCCTGCTATGAGCAGGGACACCTCCTACTAGCCCAGCTTGCTCCAAGCCCTGTC
Organism: Cichladusa arquata; assembly: GCA_026413545.1. NCBI lineage: Eukaryota > Metazoa > Chordata > Aves > Passeriformes > Muscicapidae > Cichladusa > Cichladusa arquata. The sequence goes on along the minus strand of JAOTQP010000403.1, from coordinate 6,258,680 downwards.
CAGCCTGGCCTTGGACACTTCCAGGGTCCAGTGGCAGCCACAGCTGCTGAGAACCTGCCCCAAGTGCTGCACTAAGTGCTGGTGCTCATGAGCTATTGCAGTGTGGCTGTCTCTAGTTCAGGTTACATTTCTTGCTGCTGATTCTCTTCCCTCCATGGTGCATTTCCAGTTCCTCCCAGCATTGCTGGCTCTGAGATGCCAAGTGAGGTCGGTGTTCTCCTGGGAGAGAGTGTCCAGCTGCTCTGCAATGCCACTGGAGTGCCCACCCCGGATGTGCAGTGGCTGAAGGATGGAAAAACAATTGCCAGTGATGATTTACAAAGGATAAGGCAAGAAAAATAAGCAGACACTACATTCCCTTCTATAATTTTAAGGGCCCTAAGGAGGGAATGTGAGGAGAGCCTGATCTGGCACTTAGCCAGGTTAAGAACATAATCTCCCTCCTTAGCTTCTATAAATCAAGTATAATTTGTTTGATTTTTTTTAAATTACATTTTCTCAACAGAGGTAATTGTATGATATTTTTATCTTTCTCAGTTAATAAATTCCGTAAAAGTTCATCAGCTTCATGGAAGTTTTAGGGTAATTTAGTTCCTATGGAAGGGAAAGATCTGAGGCATAGAACCATTTTACTTGAGGCTTTTCATTATGAGTCCTTCAAAAGCCTGGCTGGAGTTGAATCTTAAAGTTAAACAGGACATCCCTAGGAAAAACTTCTTAGCCTATCTCTAACAAAAATATTTTGCACAACACAGTGATTGTCTCATCAAGCTCCCAGGAGGATAGAGGTAGTTACTGAAATCTTCAGACCAGACTGTTTATTTGCCAGGTCAGAGGAGCACTAAACAAGCTCACTATGCTTTGTGATGGTCCTTGTAGAGTTACTTCAGATGGCAGCATATTAAACATCTCCAGAGCTCTCACCTCAGACACAGGAAAATACACTTGTGTGGCTACTAACCCTGCAGGAGAGGAGGACAGGATTTTCCACCTGAATGTATATGGTAAGTTCTGCCAGATGTGAGACCCAAGTCTGCTCTGTAATCCCATCCTTGGGAGTGCTCCCAAGGGAGAGCCCAGAGAGGAATGCCTGTCTGCAGTGGAATCCTGCATGCACATGTTTCCAATTGCCTGTGCTGTAGATATTTTGTAGATAAATTTGTCAATGACAAAAGGGTTGAAATTGCTGGTAAATGTGTTCTGGGATAAACAGGAATTAATTCTTTGGTGGATTTCATAATAGAAGGATTCTGCTTGCGGTGATTTTTTATTTCTTGTGGTGAAGAATATATTGGGCCTGACTTCCTGTGACACTGCTGTTTTGTTGTATTGTCTTCCCTAATTCCAATCAAAGCACATCAGTTAAGAGCAGAGTGGTATGAAGGGAACTGATAGTTAAAGGTCCCGAGAGTTTAAAAATGAAGGAATATTGGAGGAAATAGCTCAGTTTTACATCCAGTGGCTAGTGAGTGTAATCCTTTAACAGCACAGAGAGTGGATGTTATAAGTTGTGGAAAATGTGGTCATTAAGTACAGTGGAGAGGAGAGGGGAGAGTTCTTCCCAGGCAGGGTTTCACCGTGGGGTAGGTGTCTGTCCCACTTATATAGACTTAGAATCAGTGGGAACACAGGCATGAGCAGGGCAATAAGTGATGACTTTTGGTATCATAAAAATGCACAGCACATCTTTTTGGGACAGAATGGCTCTGCACAGCAGCAGGCAGTTTGTGCTCAGTTTGTATTGGTTGAAGTTCAAGCAATAACCAACTTTAGAGTCTTACTGGTGTCGCTGTCACAGTGAGTGATGGGATGCTAACTGAGCCAGTACCTGGAGATGTACCTGCCTGGGCTTCTTGATGTAGTGAACCCCCAAGGCTATGGCTCCCAAAGCTCTTGAGGGTTTGTGTTATCATCCAGAATACTTACCTAGACATTTTGTGCTTTTTCTGTTTGAAAATGAAGTCAGCAGATGCATCCAGACATCAGCAAGCTAACTTTCCTTGTCTGTGATTCACTGTATTTGAGGTTTATTGAAGGCCATGAGTTTGAGTGGTCCCTTTTGGCCCTGGGTTCAGCCCTGCCCTTCCTGCACTGTCCTTCTCTCCCCAGGAACTTCAAGCCCTGAGCTCTGTCTTGCTTGCTGCAGGCTGGCAAATCAAAGAGAATTCTACTGTCATTGTAAAGTGCCTCTGATTTAAAATATATAAATGGGTGATTCTTAGTGCTCAATATTATTGTCTGAGGATTTACTCTACGAAGAATGGGATCCTCTTACTGAATTGCCAGTGGGGAATTAGGGGCACGATTTCCTGCATGGTGGAATGATTTCAAGAGCCTGTTTTAATACATTCCTTTCCATCATCTACAAAATGCAGTTCCTCCAACGATAGCCAATAGTAAAGATGAAGCAGAGGAGCTCACTGCCCTTTTGGACACCTCCCTAAATATTGAATGTGCTGCTGCTGGGACCCCCCCACCACAGCTCCACTGGCTGAAGAATGGCCTTCCTCTGTCCGTCTCCTCCCAGATCAAGCTTCTCTCAGCTGGGCAGATCCTCAGGTTGTTTTTCTTTTCTTTTAACTAGATGGCTTTCTGTTCTTTTTTGCAGTATCAGCATAATTCTGCTGTGTTTTTGGAAGCAAGAGTAAAATTTGATCCGAACCATGCCATAATAAAAGTAATATGTTCCATGTATTCCATTCACAGCTTGCTTTAATTGCTTTTTCCTTAGAATTGCCCGAGTGCAGATAGCTGATACTGGAGTGTACACTTGTGTAGCATCTAACAGGGCTGGAGTGCACAACAAACATTACAACCTGCAAGTTTTGGGTGAGTGTCTCTGAAATGTTTTATGTAAAGAATCTTATTTCTTGATTTCTTAAACCTACTCTTTAGCTTTCTTTCTCACCAATACCTTATTGCAGACAGCCACAAGTATATCTTATAAGATGCTGGGGAAATACTAATACTAATGCTATGGCAAGGCAGAGAGTCTTTGCTGGTTGAAAGACAGTTAGCAAGATGAGGATTTTTTCCTTCCCATCCTTGTGACTACTCACAAAACAGGTCCTTTTCAACTGAGCATTAAAGTTCAGTTATTAATTGAACTTGATTAAAATTTGTCTCTCAACCTTTGTTCATTATCACTGGGGAAATACTAACTTTTAAAAGTATTTTTTTTTAATGGAAAGTGTTTAAACGCTAGAAAAGTCCTGACTTGAATTGTCACCAATAACCATAAAATCACAGAGGGGCTGGGGTGGAAGAGACCTTAAAGCTCATCTAGTTCCAGCTCCCATAATGTCATAGGTTTTTTAGAAAGAATATTTAATTTGTAAGCAAAGTTTAGCACAGGAGTCTAAGTGGGGAAGTGCAGAAGGGCAGCTGTTCCAGCTGTGCTGTGCCTGAAATACCTGTGTTGTGTGTGACTGAGCTCTGTCCCCGCAGTGTCCCTGTGCTGTGTGACTCAGCTCTGTCCCCGCAGTGTCCCTGTCCCTGTGTGACTGAGCTCTGTCCCCGCAGTGTCCCTGTCCCCTGTGTGACTCAGCTCTGTCCCCGCAGTGCCGCCCAGCCTGGACAATGCAGGGAGCACGGAGGAGGTGCTGGTGCTGCGGGGTGGCGCGGCTGCCCTGGGCTGTGTGAGCAGTGGCTCTCCTGTCCCCAGCGTGTCGTGGCTCAAGGACGGGCTGTCCCTGCCCCCCGGGGCTCACCTGAGCTCCGGCAGGCACGGGATGGTGCTGCAGGTGCTGAGGGCAGAGCCTGGGCACACGGGCACATACACCTGCGTGGCCTCCAACGCCGCTGGGCAGAGCAGCAAGCACTTCCACCTCAAGGTGCTGGGTGAGTGTTCATCTCTCAGCCTGAGCAGGGACATGCACTTCAAACACCTCCAGGGATAAGGAGTATTTTCCTAGGCTCACAGAATCCCACAGTGGTTTGGGTTGGGAGGGACCCTAAAGCCCATCCAGTCCCACCCCTACTGTGGGCAGGGACACCTTCCACTATCCCAGGGTGCTCCAAGCCCCATCCAGCCTGATCATTTCAATAAATAATAAATGAGAGCAATAAGGAAATAAAAGGTACCTAAAGATGTGTGAATGTGCAATACACTGTGTATTTCCCTCGTACTGAAATGTGCTATAATTAATATAATTATATGCTATAAATTAATAATTTTTCTTAGCAGAAATTTAGCTTGACAGGAAGATGCGCAGCTGAAAGCGCAACAGTTTAAAAGCTGATAAATATTTGCTGAAGTTATATAATGTTTTTTCTGCATTTTTAGAAACGTTTTCTAACTAATAATTCTAAATCATAAAATATTCAGATTAACAGGCAGAGTCAGGTAGAAATTATCCGAGTTCCTCAGTGAGTTCGTGGTACAGTCAGAAATAATTTAATGCAGACTAATTGTGCTGACTCTATCCACAAAATCATGTTTTCAGTTTTTACAGGTGTTTTGAATCCATAAAAAACTGGAATGTTTTTCCTTCTGCAGAGCCACCTCATATCAATGGTTCAGATGAACCAGAAGAGCTCTCTGTCATTGTTAACAACCCACTTGAGCTTTTCTGCATCTCCTCTGGCATCCCAGTGCCCAAAATCTCCTGGATGAAGGATGGGCGCCCACTGCTGCAGACCGACAATATTCACATACTAGGAGAAGCCATCCGAATAACCAGTGCTCAGGTAAAGTGTTTGTTTCAAAATAGGCTCAGTTCTGCAATCCCTAAAATGGTTCCTCCTGCCTTAGGACCATCCTCAGAGATGTCCTAAAAACCCCTAAAATTCACCCACCTGCATTTGTGGTTAGAGAAGGGTCCAGGTCAAACAACCTTTAACAGCCTGCATCAATAAACTAAGGCTGGATCCAGCTGTGGATGCCCAGGTGAAGTTCCCCAGACAGTAGTGGGATAGGGCCTGGGATTGATTGCTGCTTGTTTTTAAAACAAACACTTCTGGGCTGTACAGTGAGGAGTTTATGGGAAGGAGAAACCAAGATGATGTTAATGACTGTGTGCACAAAAGGATTTCCTCAGTGCCCAAACCTGAACCTTCCTTAGATGGATCCCTATAGCCAATTCCATCTTTAGTGCTGGACACACATTATCCTGAGAGATTTTATAGAGTCCTGCAGCTCCTGAGCCATCTCTGAATAACCTCATCAAAGTGAAATAAAGAAGTATTCAACAACTTCATTACTTTCTTTCCAGGCGTTCTGTCTCTCCTGTGCTTGTGTTCAAGTGCTGCCTGTTGCATGTTGTTGCTATGTTTGTATTTCTTGGCTTTGCTGAATTTTTCCCATCATCTGGAGTTTCTGCTGTTGTTGTTCCTGTGTTTCCAGGTGGAGGACACAGGAAGATACACATGTTTAGCATCTAGCCCAGCAGGAGATGATGATAAAGAATATTTAGTACGAGTGCATGGTAAGTTTAATTTAAGGAAAAAAAATTTCCTTGAAGTGTAAACTGCTGAGGTACATGTCAGCATCTCATTTAACAAACACATATTCCTAAAGGTGAAATGATCATAATTAATGTTTCTGATTAAGGATGGTTTTTCTGAATGTGATACACAATTAGAAGGGAAGTTCCACCAGATTTATCTTACAATTCCAAGTCTTATTTTGAATATCTAGGAAGCTCACAGGTGTCAGTATTTGGTTGGATCAAGTTTGTTGTGCTCACTCTATAGAGATGTGAAATATTCTCATATATTTAACACAGGTATTGAGAGGAAGAACTGATTAATGATACCACCGCTTTGCATTTATTTTAAACTTGAGATCAATTGGAAATGTTCAATAAGCAGTTTTCCTGATGGTTCCCGTGTGTGGTGCTGATAAATTAGAAATGTTCAATAAGCAGTTTTCCTGATGGTTCCCGTGTGTGGTGCTGATAAATTAGAAATGTTCAATGAGCAGTTTTCCTGATGGTTCCCGTGTGTGGTGTTGACTTTGTTCTGTGTTTTGGTCCCAGTCCCCCCCAACATCGCTGGTACCGGCGGGCCGCAGGAGCTGGCGGTGCTGCAGAACAGCCAGGTCATTCTGGAGTGCAGGTCGGACGCTGTGCCTCCCCCCACCATCTCGTGGCTGAAGAACGGGGAGCTGCTGGAGGTACCGAGCTGCCAGCCCTGTGCTGGCCCTTTGCTCGCGGCAGGTGTCACAGCAGGGCTCCAGGTCTCTCGCTGCGCTCGCTCGCCCCTCAGCCCCAGTTACAGAGCAGCTGGGTAGCCCCAGTGCCGCTGCAGTCAGCCCCAGTGAGCCCCCAGAGCCAGCGGGCATGTGGAGTGGCATCCCGCTGTCACTTGTTCTTTTTTCCTTTAGGGGGATCCCTTGCTCCTCCTGGATCCTCTGAGCAATGCTAGAAGCCTTCGGTAAACTCCTGAATGGCTTCCCAGGAAAGGTAGCTGAGACAAGACTGCACTCTATGTTTCCTTTGGCTATATTATGCATCCTCCTACTCTAGTAGCATTTAGAAAGGAATTGAAGTTCTTCAAAAGCAAATGGGTTTGTGCCAAGTGCATCTTTCCCACTCAGAATTCCATAGTGCTATGGCAAGGCAGAGAGTCTTCTCTGGTTGAAAGACAGTTAGCAAGATGAGGATGGTTTATACAGAAAGAATTTTTTCCTTCCCATCCTTGGGACCACTCACAAAACAGGTCCTTTTCAACTGAACATTAAAGTTCAGTTATTAATTGAACTTAATTAAAATTTTTCTCTCAACCTTTGTTCATTAATAAAGAGGAAGCAAATAGAGATTATGAATTGTCTCCCTTAACTGTGATCCATCACTAAATCTTCACCCAAGTTGCTGCTTGTTTGCTTTCCTCTGACATGTCATTCCTCAGACTCTTTCTCTGTGATAGATTTAGAAGAATTAAATATTTCTGGAAGAAAGATATGGTGAGTGAATGTGTCTCACAGAGTGCTGCTAGGGACCATGATCTTAATATAGCCAGAAACCAGCTGGAAACAAATTTAACAGGCCCATTCTACTTCTGGACAGTTAAATCTCTAATTGACTGTGGGGTTTTTTAATAAAAACAAGGTTGAACAAGGCTTGGAAATAATAAGATATATGAATGCTTTTTTGCCTTAGCCTTCATTGGAAAGCTTGTGTTTGAAAAGCAGTGTTTAGGGAACATAAACCATGAAAAGCAGCTACTGTTAAAAATACTCACCAGAAAACAAAAGTAGAGGAACACTGTGGCAGCCAGAGGTGCTCAGCTGGTAACCTGGGAATTACCTTTGCACTGTTAGTTCTCCTTCTGCCTCATGAACTCATGTCAGAATGTGAGGGTTGAAGCTTCTTGGGACTTCTAAGCCCATCCAGTTGCACCCCCTACCGTGGGCAGGGACATTTCCACTATCCCAGGTTACTCCCAGCCCTGTCCAAGCTGACCTTGGACACTTCCAGGGATCCAGGGGCAGCCACAGCTTCTCTGGGCACCCTGTGCCAGGGCCTCGGCGCCCAATATGAGCTCATACTCTAGACAGCAGGAAAAATCAGTGTACTGCCCAATGCCTGTTTGCTGTCTCAACCCCAAAGAAATGTAACAGCTCAGCAGCTGGAAATGGATGTCCTTGGGTGTGGGAAGAGAGGTGAGGAACTCCTTGGCAAATCATCCTTGCCTGGAAAAGTGGAGGTGTCACAGTGACAATAGAGAGCTGGAGAAAGGCAAGTTCTCAGCCTGCAGTGTTATTTCAGTTTAAGTGTCACTGGTTTTGTGAAGCAGCCTCGTTGTGGGGATTGTCATTCCTCCCACTTTTGTTGTCTCCCACAGGGCAGAGTTTGAGGTGAGGCCTGCCCTAGTGCATCTCTGTGTGCTGAGTGATGGAATTGTGCAGCACCACCTTCTCTGGCAGCAGATCTATGGAAAGGTCTGACCTCCAGCAGCTTTGAAGTCGTGGCACTCAAGGGATTTTGGAAATGCACAATGAGGGTTAAGAAAAGAATAGGAGCCTCCTGGCCTAACCTGGCTTTTTGCAAACACTAAGTGACTTGCTGAGTTTGTATTTTTTTTTCCAACATGAGTTTTTTGGCTGACTTTGAGTAGAGCCTTGGGATTAAGTTATAGCTTCATCCCCCATCTTCTGTTATCTCTAGGGTGTCTGTGTTTAGAAACTGTCACACAGGTTGCTTCTCAACAGGAAATGCCCGTGGTTGCCCAAAATCTATCGATAACCCACCCTGGTGGTGAATTGTGTCACCTGAGAGCTCCAGCCCTGCACTGCATCCTTGGAGCTGATGCCTAGTGTGAGAGCAGAGTACCAGGGTGCTAGTGCAGAACACTCTGGGGTGCCCTTCTCAGACCCTCTAACCAGAGGAGTAGATGGGAATGTCAGCTTTCAGTTCCATCCAGAGGGTGGGTAGCACATACTGGAAAAGCCAAGTTCATGCTCTTTTTCCTGATGTTTTTTTATCCAGTCAGGTCTCTGAGCCCTCGTAGCTGATGTTGCTGTTGGTGATTGATGCAGACACAGCCCAGGCTGGGTGTGGTAAAGCTCTCACTGAACTGGCTCCAGGCAGGGGCTGTGGAGTCACTGCAGGGCTGGGAAGAGGGGCAGCCTGTGCCCAGAAATGCTAGCTGGTGAACTCCTGGCTGGTCAACTGAGCTGGCTAAGCCTGTGCTGCCTCCCAGCTGAGCCAGACTGTGATCCTGGAAGAACAGTGTAGAGAAACTTTGATTCTTTCTGCCTGTAGAGTGCATAGATAACAAGATAAAAATAATCATGTGCTATTGGTTGCCCTTTCCATAAAGTCTCCAAAGCCCTTTGGCTCTGTAACAGCTGCCTCCATCAGGCACAAGCCTCAGCAGGGGTTTCAATGGAGAAGCAGTAAGCAATGCTCAGTTCTGGAAGCTTTCTTTGCCCTCTTCTCTTCAGGGCTGTAAAGGCAGCAGTGCGTTCAGTCCCTGGTTTGTTGGTCCCTTCTCCCCTGGCTGTTCCTGCTGAGCAGTGGAAGATGCTGTGTGCTCGGGAGAGGCAGCAGGGAGCTCTGAGCCCTGCCTGTGTGTGTGCCCGCAGGGAGGCCCCCGGCTGCGGATCCTGTCCGGCGGGAGGTACCTGCAGATCAACAACGCCGCGCTGGGGGACAGCGCCACCTACACCTGTGTGGCCAGGAACGTGGCAGGGGAGACCACCAGGGAGTTCCTGCTGGCAGTGCACGGTAACCCCCTGGGGCAGGCTCGGCAGGGCAGCGTGGGCTTTGCATGGCGTTTCTTGCAGGAGTTCAGGCAGCAAGGACTGAGCGTTTGTGGTCACACAGCTGTGTGTTGGTCACTCAGGCCATGCCCAATCTGGGAGGCCATGTGCATGGCCTCATGTCCACTGCTGAGCACACAGCTGGCCACCAGACCAAGGGACCTGCTGGGCACCTGCCATGGCTCACTCTCCATCCATCTGTGCTTCCTACAAGAGGCTGCATCCAGCCATCATCTGACAGGGAGTGAGGATGCAGCCAGAGTGAACACCCATATCTAGCACTGATAAATGCACTTGGACCCAGCTAATTCTAATTCTAACCCAGAGCAATTCTTTGGAGCATTTGACTGGCACCTTGAGGACAAGGTTTCACAGCTGACATGACAGGTTACTTGAGAGCTGTGGCAGCTTCTCTGCACCTGGAGAGGACAGGGCTTGAGGGGCCTTACACTTGATACTTGTCCTGTGCTACCATAGCCCTGAACTCCATTTTAAACCTTTTTATTTTCTCACCTCTAGTCTGATGACAAGCTATTTTACTCTCACACTCAGGTGACTGGAAGGAACTTGTCCCACTTTTTCTATTCTGTTTCCACCCCTCACATGGGCTCCACCTTACACTGTGCTCTCAATGACTGGCCTTACCTGGTCCAGCTAAAGTCCTTTTTTCTCCTGAGTGTGTAATCAGGAAGCAAGGATATCCCCACAGCCTAAGCTTGCTGAATTCCATGTGCTGAACTCCTGCTGTTTTAGCTCAGTGATACCCTTTGCAGTAACTTGCAGAGCTGACCTTTGCAATACATTTCAGCCAAACTTTCTTTCTCCTTCCCTGCTGCACCTCGGCAATCACCATCACTCAGAATGGTAAGAAACTTGTTCCTGTCTTTGCAGAACCCAAACCTGCTGCTGCACCTCTTTTCATGTGTTTAATTTCAATTGTTGCAGTGTAGAGTTACTTCCTTTGTATCATCAGCAGTTCTCCCTTGCAGTGGCTCCCACGATCCAGAGCAGCCCCCAGACTGCCAGGGTGCACATCAACACCTCTGCCCTGCTGGAGTGTGCTGCAGAAGGAGTCCCAGCCCCCAGGATCACCTGGAGGAAGGATGGAGCTGTTTTTACTGGAAACAGTTCCAGGTATTGCCCAGAATTTAGGATAAATATTCTTCATTGCTACTTAAGAATGTATTTATTACAGAAACTTATTTAGACATGAAATTGTTCTAGAGAAAAGTAGCAGCACCAAAAGTTTCACTTTTTTGTTGTTAAGAAGGATAAAAAAACTCCTTTGGCAACCAAATGTAATAATAATTACTCTGACATTAGAGATTTTGAACAGTAAATGTGAAAGATCTTTAGATTTTTATTGGGATGAAGCCAAGCAATTTCATGCAGTCCTAAAGCTATTCTGTATTTTCTAATACATGAAACTTTATACATATTCTAATACCAGCTTCTATTATGGTGAATGGTTTCTGTCTCCTGACTGTTTTGTAAGAAAGTAGTTTGGCATTTTCTAGAACTGAGGAAATAATAAGGAATTCTGTTATATTGCAAAGAAAAAGTACAGAGATTAATTAAGTTTTTTAAAGTTAAATGAGAAACCATAACAGAGGAGGTTGGCTGTTTTCTATAAATCCAATATCATTTATGTGAAATCACCATGTCAACCAGATTTCATAATTTCTTTGGGAAATGGATGTGCTGGGAAAGAGTGAAATAAGTGAGAAAACTCTGTGCCCCAATTAACACATGCTTCATTTAGCCCGTTGACTGTGTCCCCTGAGTCATCTCTTCCTCTGCACTGCAGGGTGCCCTGTTGAGGGGTGGTGGGCAGCACCTGTCCTGGTTTGAAGGACAGGTGTCTGCCAATAAAGGCAGAAGCTTCTCTTTGAAATGGAGAATGTAAACCCCTTTCCTCCAAATTCTTATTATAATTTTGAAATTAAGGGGCTCTTAGGCACAGATATGGGAATTAGGAATAACAGTTCTTTACTAGGGAAATTAAAATAGAAATACAGTATTACAAAGAACAATCCCACCCCTGACAGAGTCAGAATCCAAGCTGACACCCTGTCAGTCAGTCAGGGTGTTGGCAGCAGTCCCATTAAATGGTGACTGCATCCTCCTGCAGTGGCAGATGTGGTTCAGCTGGAGCAGTGCTCCTGTAGAAGGTGCAGTTTTCCTCTGAAGGT
>JAOTQP010000403.1:6202157-6224660 GCA_026413545.1 Cichladusa arquata | reverse complement strand
TTAAACAACTAAAAAGACATTGCTTAGGAAAGCAAAAATAAAGTGAATTAATATGTACTCTGAAGTCTCCAACCTGGCACAGTTGGAATGAACAGTAACAGCATTAAAAGTTAGAACATACCCAACCTCTTGCCCCTGCAGCCTTGAAGCATGTTCTTGAGCCCAATGCTCCATCCCTGGAAGTGTCCAAGGCCAGGTTGAGCAGGGCTTGAAGCAGCCTGGGATAGTGGAAGGTATCCCTGCCCATGGCAGGGGGTGGGACTGGCTGAGCTATAAGATTCCTTCCAATCCAAAGTATTCCATGATTCCCCCAACACAAGGCACAGTAACCACATCAGAGCCTGTTGTGCTTCCCTTAGTGTGGGGTGTAAGGAATTTCTAGCACTATACTTCTCTGGAATGCTCTGTGGTAAGCACTGTCTTTTAAAGGAGGACCCAGCAGCTTCTTCCACTCATCTGTGGAGCACTTAAGGAATAAAACTCAATTACTAAGAGAGTATTGAGCAGCTGAGGCTGAAAGGAGGCTTCAGCAGGGCTCCTGTCCTGGTGAAGACAGTCACATCAGCCTGTGGGAGAATGAAGATCTCTTACAGGCCAGGACAGTGGATCCTGCCTGCTTTGGCCTAGTGTTCTCCACATTTTACCTCCTCCAAATCTTGCTTTTATGTCTTCAGCTTGTTCCTGAGACTAAGTATCCATGTGTATATATACGTATAGTTATGTGTTGTTGTTTGTTTGTTTTCTCTCCTTTCCGCATGGTTTGGGGCTCTGGATCATGTCACATGAGCAGACATTAATGAATGTGAACAAGTGCCTAAACCCTGTGCACTTCACTGCACCAACACCCCCGGCAGCTTCAAGTGTTTCTGTCCACCTGGGCAACAGTTACTGGGTGATGGGAAATCTTGCGCTGGATTGGAGAGGGTGCCAAATTCGGGTGCCTATTACAGTAGCTATAACTATGCTCAATTCTCCCCTGGGAGAGACAACCAGCAACTGCAGCACTATTACAGGCACTCCTCAAATCTCTACAGCTCCTTCTCAGAGTATAGGAACAGCAGAATACCTTTCTCCAGGACTAGAAGGAACCTTAGAGAAACTTGTCCTGAAGGCTTTGAGGCAAGAAATGCCAGATGTGTAGGTAAATGTCAGTCCTCTCTATGCAACTCTGTTTTGGGCCTTATTCTTAGGTTACTGTGTGATATATACCAGGGGCTGAGGGTTTGTGGTGCTGGGGTTGTGTTTTCTATTACCCTGGTCAATATTCAGAGGGTTCTGCATGTTCTGGTCTGAGCTGTCTTGGCTCACATTGTAGCAAAAATGTTCTCAAACCTCCTTATAACGTGTTGTTTTAATTGTGCTACTTATTACTCGTTTGCAAAGTATTTACCTCTTAGTCTCTTTCTCCTGATCACAGTGGCTCACCTCGGTGAATCTTCTCACACTTTAAAAACCACCAGTAGCCCCAGTCTAGTCACAGTGCTTCTGTTAGACTCCCACTGGCAGCAGTAATCTGTGTCAGAAAATTTTAGAATCGATCACACTGGGGTCAGTGCCAGCACTGCCACAGGACTGTCAGTCACTGTCACATGGGCAACAGGCACAGAAGCTTTAAAATAATTATTATTTTATAAATAATAACTATTTAATGTAAGAAAAGGGGTTGCATTGTAATTCAGCGAGCATGGAGAAGACATCAAACATTGTATTTAAGCTATAAAGAGGTTTCAGTAGTCATATCCATGTGGGTAGTTATAGTATAGGAGTTTAATTGATAGACCAGGAATACAACTCTCACTGAGGGAAGGAAGGGTTTGTTTCAAATTTGGATCTTCACGCCAGCTTTCAGTTGGAATTAGTTAATGTGCCATGAATATTAATAATACTAATACTCCATGAAACTTTAATTTCATTGAATAAATATCTAAATTTGAAAAATACCCCCAAATGATGCTTTTGTTAAAGACAATTCTTTCAATAGGCAACCATCAGGATTTGCTAACAGCACAGAGCTTTGTAGTAACATCTGTTTCTCTTCTCTGTTTGCACTTTGATCTAATGCAGCCCTTGTCAGTCAGACAGAGGTGAACCCAAGACCTTCCTTCCACTGATTTAACCATCTCTCCTGCACGAGATTACTTTATTACTGTCCTGAACTAGGCAGATGTTTCAAAAGCCATTATAATTATATATTATCTCTGTCTAAATCGTGCTAATGTGCTTTGTAAACTTTACATGATGTGGTCTTTTACTGGTACTTCTGTATTTGAGAGGGAGATTTAAAAAAAAAAAAAAAGAAGAGCATTTAGTGACAGTCTTCTCAGCTACTGAGCCTAATTCATTCCTCTGGCATGGGCAAGGTCAGTTTAAAAGGGAAACAGCTTTGCCTGAGGAGGGAGTGACTGTAAGGAGGACTGCCCCAGTAACAAGGCTTCCTCTGGTGAGATAATGAGTCTGAGTGTTCGCTAAGCACGTTGCTTAAAACCTGATTGATTATCAGGCAGCTCAGATTGCTTTGGGGGCAGGACTGTTTGTATGACCCTGTCAGTGGACACAGGTGGCACATCTCCCTTTCTCCCAGAGCTCTGTCTCAGCACTCAGCTCTCCTCAGCTGTAAAATCTGTCACAGCTGCTCTTCACCGAAGGGAGGAGCCCCTCAAAGCTGACTTCAGTGCCTGCAGTTACAAGGAGTGGCACAGGTAAAGGGAGAGGACACTCTAGTCTTAGCTGTCCAATCCCATCAGAAAAAAAAGACCCAGATGACTCCCACCAGCTCTGTCCATACCCTTGCAGTACATAAACAGGGGAAAAGTGCCTGTGTTGATGGCAGGCTCAGGGAATGCTGAGGTGTTGGTGCTTCTCTCCGCAGACATCGATGAGTGTGAGAGCAGAGACACGTGTCAGCACGAGTGCAGGAACAGCCTGGGCAGCTTCCAGTGCGCCTGTCCCGCGGGATACCGCCTTATGGCCAACGGCAAAACCTGCCAAGGTACGGAGAGCCAGCCCTGCAGCGCTCAGGGCAAGGCCTGCACAACAACCAGACACAAACCAGGCCAGCACATGGCTAAGCCACCTCTCTGAATTGGCTGTTGGAGAGTCAGCATTCAAAATTTCAAGTGTTAGAGGTTTTTATATTCCACACTTTATTGTTTCATAAAACATCAGGAAACTAGACAATTGCGACTTCTAATTCTCTGCAGTTCCCCTGTGACCTCCCATTCCACCTTGAGCTGCAAGCTCTAGGGTCAAACAGAGGCACATTCTGGGCTCTGCTCAGCCTTTACCCACTTTGGTTTCACCCTTTAGTTCTTTTACCAGCAGCTGATCCCTTGCACATTTTTCTATCCAGATATTGATGAGTGTCTTGAAGAGAACATAAATTGTGGATCAAATCAGATGTGTTTCAACATGAGAGGAAGCTACCAGTGCATAGACACTCCTTGTCCACCCAGCTACCAGCGAGAGCCACATTCTGGGTATGTTTTATTCTCAGCCCCTTCTCACCTGTCCCAAGCTCACCTCTTTAACCTGTGCTTGTTAAAGGAGAAAATTTAATTTTGCCTGACACCAGTAGAGCTCATAATAGCTAGAGGCAAGGCATTGACATTGAAGATCAGAGAGTCCTGGGATGGTTTGGGTTAGAAGTGAACCTTAACAGAACATCCAGTTCCACTCTCTGCCATGGGCAGGGACACCTTCCACTAGCCCAGGGTGCTCCAAGCCCTGTCCAGCCTGGCCTTGGACATTTCCAGGGATGGGGGCAGCCACAGCTTCTCTGGGCACCCTGTGCCACTGCCTCAACTGTTAGGAAGAATTCCTTCCTAGCATCTAATCTGAATCTCTCTAATGGCCTGACTTGCCATCAGCTTCAAAGCATCAGATACATTCTTTTAGTCATGAAAAGTGACGCTAAGTTCCTGTCACAGTTTGTTATTTCCCCATTCTGGGGAAAAAGTCCATATTGATTTCTTTTAATCTTTCGATATCCTGAAAGAAAAATAGCTTGTTTCATAGCCAGAAACCATCTTTTGGGATCAAACTGCAGTGACATCTATGCTGACGTGGAGGTCATGTCCTTTGACCTCCATTAGCACTGACAAACTGCACTAGCAAAGATTTCATGTTTTAACTTTTCATTAATAAAAGTCAGTTTTATTCTGCCCCTCATTCCAAATTCTTTATTTTATGACCTAACAGACACATACCTCAAATGCTGCCCAGAACATTTTAAACTTGATCTTCCCATTCTAATGTTTAAGAGCCCAGGGATGTCAATGACATCAGTGTAGCCAACATCTTTCTGAAATGATCCTGTTGAGGCAAATGGGGGCATTAAACTGAGTGCAGCTTTAAAGGAACAAAGGATGAAGAGTGCATGAGCACTTCTAGAGAAGTTTTAACTGCAACAGTGTAAACAGGGGAAGAATTTCTCCTCTTAAGATCTACCCCAGTACTTCAGATACTGGGCTAAAGTCTTCTGCTTGTTCCTAGATTCTGTCTCAAAAGCTGCCCAGCCAACGACCTGGAGTGTGACCTGAGCACCTACGCCCTGGAGTACAAGCTGCTGTCGCTGCCCTTCGGCATCGCGGCGGGGCAGGATCTGATCCGGCTGGTGGCCTACACTCAGGAGCGAGTGATGCACCCCAGGACCACCTTCCTGCTGGCGGAGGAGGACCCGGCCGTGCCGTTCGCGCTGCGGGATGAGAACTGGAAGGGGGTGGTGTTCACCACGCGGGCGCTGCGGGAGCCCCGGACGTACCGCGTGGGCGTGCGCGCCCTGTCCTACAGCGCCGACGGCAGCGTCGAGTACCGCACCACTTTCATCGTCTACATCGCCGTGTCCGCCTTCCCCTACTGAGCCTGCAGGGGCCAGAGCCGAGCCTCCCCAGGGCCACCTGCTGCTGCTTCAGCCTGACTGCTGCCTGCCCCGCCTGGGGAACCACTGCACTTCAAAGGTGCTATGCTCTCTTCCCCTCCCCTGCTTCCCAGAGGCTGCCTCTCCAGTTCCGTTGTTCCAGCTCAAGAGGAAGATCCGTGGCTTTGAGGACCTGTTACCACTTGCTTTATTTATTACACTGGAATAGTCATTTTCCACAGTATGTTCTGAAAACCAGCAGAGAAATCCATGTAGTCTAAGCAGTAAACAACGAGCAGCCTCCACTGAAAGTAACTGAAGAAAATAAACCCGTAATTTCAAGTGGTCTACATATTTTAAAGGTTGCTAAGTGATTTAAATTTTATATCTATTAGATTTTTTCCTTATCAATTACCCAGTAGAATTAGGGCTGTGCTATACTATGTTGTGTGCTCGAACCCACCAAATGCCACTGTGCCCAAGGGTTGCAAATGCTGAAACAAATGACATTAAAGTTTGTTTGCAGCTAACAAATCTCCAGAAGAATTTGGAACTGGTACCTTTGGTTTCCATGCAAGTATAGAGATGTTGCTATTTTTTGGAAGAAAAAACCAAAATGGCTTCTTCTACTTTATAGAGCAGGTATTTTATAACTTGTTTTTACTCTACCATTCTGGTATAGCCATTTATTTAACCCAAACCCATATCCGCTGCCATACTCCCAGCTCAGTAAATGGTCTGGGGTTTTACGCACATGGAACATTTTTCTCCAAAGGTGATGTTAAGTTTGGTTCAATAATGTCAATACACTGTACACAAGTAATTTTGCCAAGATGTATTCTATTTTTATGGACGTGTATATATGTGGTTTTTCCTATGTGTATTTTCTATGCAGTATCTCAAGAGTGTTTTACAATTAAGTTTGCATAAAAGGACAATGTCAGTACAATAAAAATAATCAAAATAAAGGTTCCCATCACCTTTGAGACTGCTGGGAGTTTTACCTTTGAAAAAATTTCATTTCTAAAACTCTCGCCCTAAGTGCCAGGGGAAAATGCAGAAGGTATTGTGCCCAGCAAACCAGGGAGCAGCTCCAGCTCTTCTCCCTCTTCCTGGCACTCTGGGGTAGTAAGAGATTATCACCAGCTTTAAAGTAGATTTTTAGCCACAGGGACAAATTGTCTCCCAGTAGAATTTTGTCTCTATTCATGTATATTACTAACTAACTTTAGACATCTCCACTTGTTGTCCCTTGTTTTTTCTTCCTTTTCTAGTGCACCAGGTGAAGTAGTTCTTCAAAACAAGGACAACTTAAAATTACTTTACACTTCATACAAATTTATCTGAGTTACAGACTTCAAACTGAACGTGTTTGCTTCTTGGAAACCTGACTTTAAAAATAAAAGCAGCTCAAAGAAGACAAATCCCATGAAAAAGACATGAGGAAAGAAGTGAGAAGTTAAAATAGGTACAGGTAATTACCTAAGTGTCTTTTAAGGATGAGAATCAGACTGAAAGTGATGTCCTTAAGGGAATCTAATTCCACTCCCAGAACACAAAAATTTTCACTCTGACGTATTTTTTGAGAAGGGAAGAAATGTCAACAGAGTTGACAGCCTTTAAAGGCCAATCTGACCTTAAGTAATAGTCACCAGATGGAAGTCACATACAGCCATGGCTCCAAGTTTGCCTTCTCATCCAGGCTTCCCAGGAGGAGCTGCTTGTGCATGTGCAAGGTGTTCCTTACCCTGAGATGATGCCAGGACTGAGGGCCCAGTGAGATCTGGTGAGTGTGGTGGTTTTCACTCAGGGACTCAGAAGGGAAGTGCTGAGTAAAGGACACCTTATGCCATGGCCTTCTCTTCTTTGGACATCTTGAGCTGTGTTACATCTTTCACTTCTGTGCTATTGAAAACGTTGCAAGTATGTTAAATAAGATCTCTGGGCAACTGTACCCACTGCTGCTGCTCTACCTCCACAGGCTACCTGGCCCTGTTGCTGACATTAGTTTCCTGGTCTAACTTGAGAGGCAAAGGGCAGGTTAGTACATGTTTATGTGCCCATAGGAACTTGGGTGTTTGCTAAACATTAAAAATCCTGCTTTCATAAATCCAAATTTTAAATACAACAAATATTCTACTGTGTTTCTTACCACTTTGAATAAGGCTGCCCAAACCTTAGATGCAATTTTCAGTGTCTCAGGGCTGTACAGTCACTTTGTCCAAGCCTCTCTATTAGTCTGCAGCAATAATTTGCAGTTAAAGGTTCACTACCATCACATAAAAGAGTGATATGGTCACCACATCATTTGTCACAAAACTATTTGCAAATGCCCTCCTATCATAAACAACTAACTCTCTAAGAGCAGTATGTCAGAATGTTAAGTTCTTATTAAAAGACAACCACCAGAAAAATTGTACTTAAAAACTGAAGGGAGGTCTCAGGGAGAGCAATTAATGAACAGTTAATGGTCCACTGCTACCTTAGGCCTGTGCTTACCTTCCTTCTGCACCAGCCTACTGTTCCCACTGCTTATTGGATTTTTCTGGAGCAGCATTTTCTCCTGGCTGTTTATCCCTGAAACACTGTCCTGTGCCACAGGCTCCTGCCTCTGTTCCTGGCCCTCACCTCTGTGCAAACACAGCAACATTTCATTAACTACACTTCTGGGGTCAAACACCCTATGGAAGATGGCAAAAGAGGATTTACCTCCCATAGCAAGGAATTTGTTCATAGGGGTGGTTTCAGGGTGACATCTGGTGGCATCTCAGCAGCTGGGCACAAGTGTCCTGAGGGTCATCTCCTGGTGGGCACACCTTGGATCCCAGCCACCTGCTTGCTACAGCAGTGCCCAGAGTACTCAGCCCACACCTGTATTCCAGGAAAATATCTGCTAAACCCCAGCCTTTGCCAGAGTACAACCAGACTCACTCTTCCTCTCAAAAAAATCCTTTCTTGGTAAAGCCTGAAGGAAACTACCTCTTAAATACAGACCCTGTGATTCCTTCCAGATGTATGGTCTAGGAAAGGAGTAAGGCAGGAAAAGGAGTTCAGGGATTAAACTAGGGCTGACTGGAGCCAGGAAGGATGGAAAATTCACAACCAGCATCTTTAAAGGCGACTGATGCCCTAATGCCAACCCCACCACAGCATCAGGTTTCTGTATCTCACACCCTCCAACAAGGCAGGTGTTCAGGAACAGAGGCAGGTAAGGAATACCCATCACACCTTCTGTAGGGATCCAGCTGGCCAGCCCCTGGAGAGAGGAAATACGCTGGGGTTTTGTTTTCCTTTACACACTGGCTGAAGTAAAAAGCTACTGCACGAGTACAGTAATGAGCCTGTGCTGGATGCACAGCACTGTGGACTAAAGGGAAAACATGTCAGCAAGGACCAGAGCAGCTGTGCCTGACTGGGAACCGTCCACATCCAAGTCAGATCCAGACAGTGGGTGCGAAACCAAGCCAGTGCTGAGTAATGCAGCCGTCATTGCCCACATCGGCGGGGCACTTACAGGCAGGACACTGCTCCTGGGGTCCAGGGGGGAGTTCTGCTGCCCTTTCACTTCACAGGCGTTTCTAGTTCTGGCAGCTCCAATCCAAGGCTGCTGCCAGTAAAAACTTGGCACAGTGCAGAAGTTGAAATCCATGGATTATCTTACGAAGCTGGAATCCCAGTGCCTGTCCCGCTGTCCACACGGGTGGGAGCAGGACACAGCACTGGCTGTGGGAATCCCCCGGCCAAAGTGCAGAGAAGGCATCTGGCACATTTCCCAAATTTCCCGTTACCTCTGTAAGGATATGGGATGTACAAATGCGTGGATGGGCGAGGGCTGCTGGGCGGTGCCGTGATTTGTTTCTGTGGAGAATCCTGAGGGCAGATAAGGCTCCTCCAGCCTTGTGGTCTTGGGCGTCAGCTTCAGTGGAGAGCTTCGATTCAGCCCAAAAACCAAATGGATCTCATTGCCATCCCTCAGCATCACAATGAAGTCTGAAACCTAAAGCACCCTCTTCACCAACTTCCATTTAACTTCTCAGATCATTTGGTTCAATGTTCACATCTTCAGTGCACAACTGGGGCCAGATTATTCTGCTTTGATAAGTTTAGTGTTAGAAGGGGAAGCAAAGGAGACTTGCTACAGATAAAGCCATATGGATAAAAAAGATGCTCTTCAGCACCAGCATAGATTCAAATTATAATTTATGAATAGCTAAATAACGGAGGCATCACAAACATCACACCAAACCAAGGGGCTGTTCAGAATACAGAGCAAAGGTTAAGAAGTGCTCTGAAGTAATGCTGTGCAAGGAGAAGAGAATCTATTATTTGTCACTGTATGTAAGCACTGCACATCTCCTGTGGTTCTGGATAGCTTAAGTAGCCTTGCAATGCAGTGAGATGCAGCTGGCTTTCTTATTAATAACTTCTCATTGCTAAGGACTGAGGCAAGCTCCCCCACACACCTTTTAACAGCTTACTGCACAGCAGTCACACAAATGAAGTCTTGCCCTCCTGCTCAGTCACAAGAAGTGTCTCAAGGACTCCACTCACAGAGAACGCCTGAGAGGTATGAAGAGATCTGCACTGCACAGCCCAAAATTCAAGCAAGGCCAAACTCTTGCTATGCAAAACTGTAGCAGAACCATCGGCAAACACAAAGTTGTATGTAAAAGCTTTCAAAAAAAGGAATGTATCTAATTTGGGGTCTCCAGCTTCAGAGGCAAAGCCAATCAGCATCCCTGAAATAAAGATTCCTACGAGTATTCCTCATTACCACTGTCCCTGATAAACACAGTGGTGCATAAAAAAAGTCCAGTTCCAAACATCAGCAAGGTTTCTTCACAGGGTTTTAGCTGCATTGTCTCTGGAATCTACTGCTGTAGATGTTAAATAGAGGTTTACAAATCTGGGACAACAATGAGTTCCCAAATACCAGAGGAACAACTAGAGTGTTCTTCACATAAAGCAGGCAAAGGAACAGGACTTCCCCATGTCCGGAGAGGAAAATGCAGAGTTCTCTGGTGCCACTGCATGACTGACTGAAATGGAAGAAACAAAAATAACATGAGAAAACAACATTAAAACACACTGAAGAGACTACAGGAGCCCCAGGGATAAGCAGGGGAGGACAAAGCTTCCTTGCACTAGAACCAGACAGTTTCTGCTGAGACATCCTAGCAGCTCCCATCCATCACTTCTTCAATTTGTCTTCTACTTAAAAGAACTGGACTTTAAATATAAACCTCGTAAATAACTCCGATTGCATCAAATTTATTCATCCTTCCTCATCTGTCTCATCCTTCCTCCTCTGTCTGTGAGCAGAATTAGCTCACCAGTACTCACTCTTTACCAATCCTTCAGGCCAACCTGCTTTTCTCAGCTGCGGCCTTGTTGAAAAGGAAATAGTGGTGGTTTTCTTACTGGTTGCTCTGCCATGCTGTCAGTGATGCAGAGACTGATAGAGAACCTCAAGTTGGGTGTAACCCTGCAAAGCCTGTGCCAAAATATTACTGCTAACGTTTCACAGCTCATGTTTTGAAAATTTTTGGATGCATAAACAATGTTGTCCTTTAATAGATGAGGCTCTAAGACAGAAGTGGTTTGTGTTCACCAGCCCAAATGCACAGCAAGGTAATATCATGGTGTTTTTACTACCTGTAGTAGCTTTACTACAGACAGGCAAAGAGCCATCAGCAATTACCAAAAAGTCACATCTAATGAAAGCCAGTCACAACCTTGCTAAAAAACTCCAACTGCCTTCAAATTGAGCACCTCAGCTAATCAAAATCTCTCTTAATCACGGAAAACTTCTCAGCAGATACTACAAGTAATAGCAAAAGCTAAGTTTTACTTAGAGCTGATGTAACCCACATGGTCCTGAAATGGACACAAATGGACCCACTGGCATCAGAAGTCTTGGACTGCAGGTGGCCCAATGAGACCTGCCATGAATATTAGATGCTGCCATGAGCACTTGCGCTTCAAACGGTGGTCACAGAGACAAAAATTCCCTAGGTCAGAGATGTCCATGAACATGAGTGACTCAGCAGTACCAAACCCCCAGGAGTCACAGACAGACCTGTGGTACACTTAAACCAGAAAGGGAATCCACAAACACCAGGTCATGTTTACTTTACACCATGGATGTATGGATTTAATTCAAGTGGGAGCTATCAACAACTCCTGATAACATCCTGAGCAGCCAGTTCGAGTACATGAGCACTTACCAATGCACCCTCAAGCCCACAGCACACTGGGACAACTGCAAAACAGAAATCAGAATTAGAGTCCATATTTGCTGGAACAGTGGACAGGTATTTTTTAAAAATATAATTGGGATTTCATTCTTTTGTTTCAATTTTTCTTAAGCTATCAGAACACAGAGCATCAAAAAGTTCTGCTACTTGCAGTTACAGGTTTGAGCTTAGTTCTGAACTTCTGGGATGAAATTCCATTTTTTTCAGTATTGTCTCCAGCACAAAAGGAATATGTATTTATAGTGTTTATAAGACTGTTGGCATATAATAATAATATTAACTTAATCAAATTAATTAATAAAATGAGAGTTAATGTTGTCACACAGAGATCGAAAAAGCTCCCTATGAATACGTGAACAAAGCATTGCCTGCATGCTGTGAATTCTTATTTTTTATGAGTTATTATACATTTTCACCTGGAGTATTATATCCTGTGTCCCCATATTCCAAGTGAGCTGTAGATCCTCTTTGAGAGAGACTGACATGAAAACCACTGCTATTGGCTGAATGGTCACAGGTTAGGTAGCCCTCTTCTATTGACAGATGTTCTCAGAAGACTGAGATTTCAAATTGAATCTGTTGTATTTTAACAACAACAACAAAATCAAATATTTTGAGAGTTATAATTTCTGTGTCTGTACCAGAACTGATATGTCAGTTATTCAGTCAATTTTCTACTCCAGTTTTCCATAGACAGATTTTGTAAGTAAAGATAATATTTGTTTGCATTTACCTACTATGCAGTGGTTGTTTATTTTTAAGGTGTTCTGGTCCTGCCTTAAATGCATTTACTTTAATAAGATGAGCAACAGTACTTGTAAATCAGAACATCTGGAAATGCCTGCCATCTGCCAGACAGTCTTGTGAAAGAGTAATCACTCCAAATAAATGTTACTTGCAATGCTCTTTAATATTACGCCAAATAAAGTGATTATAAAAATGTAAAAAGCAAAAAAGGATGAGAGTAACATCATATCCCTGAAATCATCACCAAGTGTCTATATTTTCTGACGTTCACATATGAATCACAAGCAAACTACTGTCCTGGTAGGACCCAAAGGTCCCAGAAGGGGAACATGCAGGATGTTCACAGAGGGAAAAAAAGGAAAGAGAAAAACAGAGCAAAACCTACAGATTATCATGTTCTATGGACAACTTAATTGTTCAAGGGAGTGTCCACAGATTAACTGAGACAATTAAGGGTGACACTTTTGAATTAAACTGCTTTCATTAACAAATGCAGAGTTGGAATGGACTTCAAAAGAACATCACCATTATCTTATTTATCATTAAGCCAATACCAATATTTCCTTTCATTAGAACATAAAGTATAAGGTTATAAGGAGGAACTAATGGCAAATATCTACACTTTCTCACTCTTCACTATTTAATAATGTGATCTTGCTACAAACCAAGCAAGCTGCTTTTAAATTATCTTGTATTAACCTAAAGTAGTGTTTCAGAGAGATCAACTTTGTCGTTGAGATATGTTTAAATTTTAGCTTTGGTTTCAAAACTGAGTTAAAAGGCAAACTAGTACAGTGATCAAAATGCTCTAACAGCAACTACAATTATCTACTTAAACATTACTTCTGAAACTAAAAACACCCAAAACAAACCACTGGTTGGGAAGTTGTTGAGCAGCAAGAACGAATATTTTCCCCATTTCACAGAAAGCTGCAGATGCCACACACCTTTTCTTTTACAACTACTGGAGTGATTTTTCTGGTTCTTATTCTCGTCAAAATTTGCCTAAATTTCACAGTTAGCAAGAGAAACCAATAATTGAATGACAGAGCTCACAAACTTGGAAGGACAAATTTCAGAAGGGTGACTGAGGCCTTCTCCCCTCTCACCCCAAGCTACTGAGAAAGCAGAAATTACCTTAGCAGAGGAGGGACTGAAGTGAAATACTGGAGCCATTGTCAGTTGGCAGTGCCAGGAAGCTGGGAAATGAGTGTTGTTGCCTCTCCATTAATTATGAAATGGCAAGGTTTTACTGGCTGCCCAAAGAAGACTCTGACAGATGGCTGTGATAGACAACTTAGTAAATGGAAATACATCAGATCTGTTTACAGTGAAGTAATGTCTCCAAAATAACTGTCTCTGCTCTACTGTCTTACAGCAAGAGTCTTCCAAAACCACCTCAGGCTCCTGCTACAGCCTCAGCTTCACTGTGCTCTTACAGCAATGCAGACTGAGAGGGCAGACAGGGAGGGACACCAGGAAGGAACTCCTGCCACCAAGATCCTTCTCTCACCTTGCTCAAAAATGCATCCAACTCCAGCTTAAAGCTCATTTGGTCAGCAGGCCGTTCCCAAGTCCCAGTGATAAAATGCTTAAGAACCTTGTTCTAATTTCCTGCAATCTTACTTACAAAGTTCTTAAAATTATTGGACTTTGGCTGCTTTAGCTAAAGGTTTTATTAAATTAAAGGTTCAAATAGTCCTCTTCCTCTTGATCCCACAGATCCTTATTGCCTGGAGGTATTTACGCACAGAAATCAAAGTCCTTCTCTGCTAGAATTAACAAAATAAACTCCTCTGTGCTTTCCTCTTGCATCTTTCCATTACTTTATTTATTATTGCAGCCTCTTCTCATCTGTCTTACTTTCAGTACCTTGTGCTCAGACAGCCAAAGCTGCTCATAGTATCCCATATCAGTCTAAAAATATTAGTCAAGGCCCGTGGTCTTTCACTGAATCCAGGCTCCTGAATTTCTGAATTGTGCTGGTCTAAATGTCACCAGAAGAGTTTGAACAGTGTGTTCACAATAATGGGGGAGTTTTATCTGGCCACACAGTGAAGTTCACTGAGTAACCCAAGCCTTTAGGAGCAGAGCACCAGGGCGTTGCCATGAGGTAACACAGAGTCATCAGCCCCAGCCAGAGCCCTGGAACAGAATGTTATGAGTATAACATCAACCTGAAAATGGTGCCAAACTTCTGCAATCCTTGCAAATTCCACAGCCATCTCCCCCATCCCTCAGGATTCCCAAAGACAAAAACACTTAAGGCTATCTGCTGGCAGGGAGGGCTATTCCCAGCCCCTCCATGAGTGAGTATTCCAGGCAGTGCCTGCTGCCCACGGCTGGTAGCTGCTCACTGACGCCAAATCCTCCTTCCCTCACGTCCTGTGTCTGCAGCCGAGCCCATTCCCATCAACGCCCCGCTGGCCAAACAAACCAGCACATCACTCAACCAACACTGAGGGACTCACTCAGTGCCCAGAGCCTCTCAGTCTCTGCTGACGCCTTCCAGCGCCTCCTTGACCTTCACTGCCCACCTTCAACTTGCCTCCTGCTAAGTTCTCATTAATGCCATATTTAAAATTCACCTGAACTAGCCCCATTTATCACTGGATCTAATAATGCAGCTGGTTAAAACACAAGGCCACCCCTGGCACAGTGCACCCTCTAGTCACTTCATATTCATATGTATTCATATTCATATGTATTTCAGTAAACCTGAGGAGAAACAAAAGGGCTCATCCCATATGGACACCACCTACAAACCAGGATAGTCCAATAACAGTACCAGTCTGTCCTTCATGTTTTCCACCTCAAAAAACACCACAACTATCTCAGCAAAGCCTCAAGACAATATTCAGGATTTGTACATATTCTGAAACCACTGTGAAACTCCTGGGAATTTAAAAGCATCCTAAGGTTTAAAATTTATTATATGGGGGAAAAAATGCTTGGATGTTTCACTTAGAGGTAATAAGCTGGAATATATTCCAATAGCATCTATTATTTTATGTATATATTTTACTGACATAACTAATTTAGGAAATTTTCCTAGTTAAATGATCCTTTCTAAGGATTACTTAAGTAGTTACTTGTTGCAAGGTCCTAAAGGAAATATTTATCATCACATTTATAAATTAGTGCAAATAACTGAGTTTTCCTGTTTGGTCTTCATTTTGTGCAAAATAGGCACAATTGATATTCAAGCTTCATCAGAGCCTGATGTAAGCTTAGAAAAATATTATATTATCTGTGTTCTATTTCAGAAATAACCCCTTTAACCTAGTCTATGCTCACAGCTCTAGTATTTGTATATAAAAATTACCGTATGCATTAAAAGTAAGCTCCAAATGGTTTGGGAATGTAGTTTATAAAACTAATTTTACTCAAGCCAAAGTCACAAATTTAGCTTTCTCTAGGCTTAATGGAGCTAAAAAATATTCATAGAAACAGATGAGACCATGTAGCACATTAAAAAGGTCAAACATGCCCAAAACACAAGCAGAAGCACCTTATCTCTATTTATAATTTACATCTTTCTAGTTTAAACTCATACTTTCACACGAGAACAGGTTTATTAAGATAGAACGTCTTCACAGGAACCCTTTATCTACAAATAAAAGTTGCATTTTTTGGCGATTCTGAAATTAATTTCCTAGAATTTGACAGACAGCCTGCAGTCCCACTGCTTTAGCTTCTTCATCCTCAAACCTTTTCTAGCAATTCTTCCTCTAGTAGATGTCCACTTTATGGATTCTGAGGGTCATTTTGAAAATGTGGTGTTCATATCACAGCTACATCAAATTACTTTAATCTAAGAGTTACACCAAACACTTAGAAGGACTTGCTGTTCCCCTGAACACACTGGTGAGTTTGGAGCATATCCTTAGTTGAAATGTATGCTATATTCTTGAAGAATTAAGGAAAAAAAGATTAATTGAAACATCAAGAGATCTGGATTTCCACTGAGTTTGGCATGAAAGGCTGACCAAAATGCTTCCCTTTTCAGCTCCTTTTCCTTTCAGTGTATTTAGAACAGAAGAAGAACCCATGATCAGGTATCAGGAAAGGACCATTGCAGGATCTTTCCTTGGGTTGCTCTTCCTCACGTGGCCCCCACATTCATCTGAGAGTTCATTTTCACTGGTATTTCACATCACAGTATAGTCACTAAGTTCCTGTGGGATTGGCTTTGGCAAGCTGTTACACTGAGCTTTCCCATAAATGGTCTCTCCACCTGCTCATTTCTCACATCCTGCATTGAACAGCAGCAAGAATTTGGCTGAATCATTTACTAAAGCACAGGCAGAGCAGAGGCTCTAATGTTCACTGTCAGTATTTTGGCACATGCACCTCCACCCCATGCTGAAGGTTTTCACTCCTCAGCAGAAAAGGAAGCAATTAGCAATGTCATTTTGTTACTGACAGGATTTCTGGAAGGCCACGCTTTTAAGCAGCAGTTATTGTATACAATTATAGTTATGCAAATTCTTTTCTTTCCAGTCTAATTGAGCCTTTATGATATTTGTTTCTCACAGCACAGCACCCATAAACACAGGATAAATTATGTTCTCTTGTTAGAATATGCTTATGTCAACCCATATTCTTTACCAACATCCCTAGGATCTTCTCTTATTTTCTGAAATCTACCTTTGAGCAAAGGACGTTGCCAATACTCTGAGCTCAGTCTTTCAGGAATAGAATTGTCTTAAGGGTGGTGCATTATTTATAATTTTCATTTTCAAACCAACTGCTTTGGTCACAAAAACACATGACTCATTCTGAAGTGACTGAAAGAAGGCTGCCCGTGAAAAGTCCCATCCTCCAGATACATCTCAGATGATGTACTGAAACAAGACTGTTAGGTGCAGAGGGAAAGGACTTCTTGTTTGGTTGCAAAGCATCTTCCTTTTCCTTTGGGAGAAGAGAAGCTTGTAAGGATGACCTGCTACTTCCCTTAAACACCTTCTTCTAGCACGTCCTTTATAAATGCACCTCCCTCCTCATGTCAGAATCTGACATCTAAAGCCTGTTCTAATCTTTTTGGATAAGAGGAAAAAAACCAAAACAAAACAAAACAACAAAAAACCAAAACAAAACAACAAAACAAAAAACCCCAAAACAACAAAAAAGTGTCTATGCTAGAAAGGGAAAAAAACCCCAAAACAACAAAAAAGTGTCTACGCTAGAAATGGAGTCTTCACAAGGGAAATAGTCCTTCTTCAAACTACGCTTTTATTAATAGTCTTTCTTCAAACTAGGCTTTTATTGCAGGCAGGTATTATCTATAAACCTGTCAGTCCATCAGAGTGATCCAAATGGCTCAATTCTCTACTGGAGAGATTTTCTTTTCCTTGCAGTCCTCATTACAGCTCAGAGTCCCCCAAAAAGTTGAGTTAAAGAGCCATCAGCATAGAGAACACTGTGACAGAAACAGGGCAGACACAGACTCATTCTCAGGTGTCATTTACAGAAAATACAGGAAACTGATGCCAGACTTTGGTATTCCTTTTCCCTTGACAGTGATGCCAATCAAGGTACAAAAGTCTGTCAGATGCACCTGCACTCTCATCCTGTGCCCCAGGGAAGAGAAAGGTTGGTAGCCCACATTCTTCTCCTAGACATGCATCATGTTCATATATTCTATATGTGAGTGAATGAGCTGGGATG
Source organism: Cichladusa arquata (assembly GCA_026413545.1). NCBI lineage: Eukaryota > Metazoa > Chordata > Aves > Passeriformes > Muscicapidae > Cichladusa > Cichladusa arquata. Next base: position 6,207,131 of record JAOTQP010000403.1, on the reverse strand, counting down.
GAGAGATGCTTCTGTTTTCTCTTTCTGGGAACATTACAAGGATTTTTTTCCCTGGCTGTTATTAAGGCTACAGTTTGTGATGGGTTTAGTCTGGTAGGATAAGTAATACCAATAACAGCAATGAATAAGATGGATTTCTGACACTGACGTTTCTTAATTGTTAAAACAGACTATAACATACCGATTTATGCAGTAAAAAATATTATTACATATTTAAATATCACTTATTTACAGCCAAAGGTTGACATCAGGACAAATTACAGCTCTGTAAAATACACCAGAAAACCAGATCTGGGACTTCAGACTAAACACAAAAGCAATGCCCAATTAAAATCTAGGGATGCCAATGACCAAAAATCTATACCACAGAGGGCTCCAAATTTCATAATTCGAATTTGAAATCCTCTAACCCTTATCTTGAGCACCAGATTAGATTGCTCTTAACTCTAATCCTATCTCTGCAATCCCCAGATAATGTATATATTGATGTGCTGAATTGTTAAATCCAATATTCCTTATAGGCAGAGATCAGTACCTCTATAAAAAAAAATACAAGGCTGTGGTCATGTCTGCTGACATTTTTTGGGCTGTAGAAGCCTAAGTATTGACTCCAGTCCACACCCTTAGGCTAACCTCAACAATAAAACCAATCCCTACAGTAAATGAAAGCAGCAATGTGAAGCAACTGAAATACACAAATCTCTGAAAACTTAGACGGAAACTGAAATATATAAATTGAACTTTAATGAAATCAAAGGATTTCACTGAAATTCTATTACTAAGCATATAGTGAATGCTAGCCATAAATTTTAATATTATGAAGACCCCAAACTGAGTTTTACTGTAGAGATCAATTCCTATGATAATGCAGAAGGTAACACCTTTGTCAGCCCTCAGCCCTCCTTTTAACCTCCTAGTGTTAGAGCTCCAACACCAGAAGCCCTGACTGTGAGCCCAGACAAATGCTTAGTAATATCAGTATATTGATCAATCCCTACAGTAAATGAGAGCTACAGGGCTGTGCCAGGCACCTCCCTAAAACTGAACACCACAAAGTTGAATCACTGACTTATAATCTAACTTTAATTCAAACCATAAAATTAATTTGAAGTCTAGAAGGGGGATGAGTCATTTAAACAGAAAAGCTGCCAGCCCTCTTTCAGCTCCTTTAAAATCCACAGAGGCTCATCTTTCCAAAGCTTGATTGACCTTGACCCCAGCACAGTCATCCCCTCGGAAGGATATGGGGACTAGTACACATCCCCAGCCCCAATAGCTGTGAGTGCTGGCAGTCCATGCTGTGAAGGAGAACTGTTTAGGAGAGGTGAGCACCTGTGGACACTGCTGAAGGCCTGGGCACATTTCAGCCAGGCCTTTGTCTCAGGTTCTGAGACAAACTGAAACTTTCTCAGCTCTGGCCAGGATTTTTCCCAGGCTAAAGACTTTTTCTTTACTGTAAACACAAGAGAAGAAATCATAACAAAGATAAACACCTGCTGGATCCATGGGAAACCCAGGAAGAAGAGGTGTCTCTTTCTCTGTCCAATGAACTGTCTGTATTTTGTTTTTCACTAACTATTTTATTTAAGCCATGGCTTCCTTCAGTAAATTGCTCTTTCTTGTACCAAGTAAAAGAGTGCCTTGTTGCTGTGTTCTCTTGCCGCTCCGTAACCCTTCATATGGCAACAAGCACCTCCCTGCCAGAAGGGAGCTCCTACCACCCTTGCTGGTGCCCTTGAGAAACAGGTTACACGGGCTACATGGGCTTTCAGTTTTAGATTTCCAAAACCTTATACTCAGCCCTAACTCCAGATTTAATTATAGGAGAACAGAAGCTAACGCCTAGAAATTTCCTGATATATTGGAAAGATATCTGGATAACAACTACAGCTTGGGGGGGTGTTAAAATTTTATTTTCCCTCATCAGTTAAGGTCAATAATATTGCCTTTGCTGCAGATCATTCCTGCTTCAGATCAATACTGCACAACCTCTGATATAACATAGCCCTGCTGAATAATTTACATATTTGCCATAGTTTCATTTGTAGACAGAAAATTGCTGTTATATTTGAAGTACAAACTCAGAGCTGCTGAGCGTCAGTGCCCTGCTTGGAGCTGCTGCAATCATGCTGTGCTTGTGCAACTCTTGCAGGAGGTCTGAGAAGAAAACGGAGCTTTCAGAGGTAGAGTTCATGTTGAAAGCATTTAAAAGAGAATACAACAATTTCAAAGGTCAGTGAAACTAAAGGGGAAATGAACATTTCCTCGTGTTTTAAATACTTTTACCTCTGCCAAAGAAAAGGGGATTTATCATGCTGAGACAATTCACTCTGCCAAACACCCGGCCAACCCTTGTTCACTGTAGGTGTCTTTTAAACAACAGAATCTGAATAGACAGAAGTACTGAACATTTCATAGGAATAATTCAGATTCCTGCAAAATAATGTTTACAGTAACAAAGAAAGCAGGTTCCATGAGCCTCTGGAAGCTTTAACCAAAGCTTTCTCCAATGCCTCTAATATACAGTATTCAATAGTGCCAGGAGAGTTTTTTGTACAGAAGCTTGGTATTTGACCTTTGAGAGCTTCCTCTTGAATGTACATCAGAAGTTACTATTCAGTTCTCACTCTGAAGTCAAACAACAGCAGAAAAGTTAAAAAAAGAAAAAAAAATCTCTTCTCAGAGCTGCATACATTAAAATCTACTCCTCAGTCTTCTTTACAATCATGCTGATCCAGAAAGATTTTCCCCCTTGTATATACACATTCAAACAGATTATTTTTGCATGAGTACATAAGAAGTGAAAGCTTGAAAATGTGTTAAAATAATTATTTATAGTAGCCTGAGTGTGATGTCTAAGAAAGATGATTCTTCATGTTACAAGAAAATTACTTCATACCAAGTCTGAAAAACCCTGTCTGACACCTTGTCACTGCTCTTTTGCCAAACTGAGGGTGTTATTTGTCAGCCATATGAAAAATGGTGACTGTTTCTGGGAGCCATCTGTCCTGAAGGGATAATGACATAACTAAACTGAAAGAATTGTCTGCATCTTTCATTTCCAAGATTTCCAGGAGCCGGTGCTAATTCAGCTCCTACAAATTGAACTGAGAATTCTGGTTTAACTACTAAACAAAACTTCCTACATTACAGATAGGCATATATAACTTCTTGCTCTCCTAGGTTTACCTTTCTCATGTTCATTTTCGTCATTCTTCATATCCTGGACCATTCTTCACATTAATCCAATGTTACTTGACTTTTTTTCTTCCTATAGCTAAATCTCTTGCTTTCTTGCAGCTAATGGTATATTGATTCAATGGAATTAGTCTATACACTATATGAATAAAAGAACAAACAATATGAAATATATTTCATTTTGTGAGACATTTTTTATGAAACAGTACTCACTTTTATCAGCTATCTGTATTCAAATCTATAACCATTTCACTAGGCACAGGTTCAGAGAGGAATCATTCCTGTAGGGGAAAAGAAAGAGAAGTTGAACATTTCTTGTTTAATGAGGTCCTGTTCTGCCAGACATTCCCCAAAAGATTTTTCCCAGTAATTTTCTGCCACTAAGTCTACCCAGTTGTATGAATCAGAGCACAGATTCCACATAAAACAAGATTCCAGTCTAGCTCAGATAAAGTCACGCTCTAGCTTTGGAATAAAAACCTTTAAAATTATTTTAGAAAAACTTGTGAGGACGACTGAGAAATATTATGACAACCATAAAGTGATGTTCTTATGGCCCAGGCTCCAGAAAAATCTATTACATCCACAGATATAGTCAGCCAGCAAATCTGCTTCTCCTCCTCCTGCTCTTCAAGATGTTCCATGATGTCTGCAGCTATACTGAGTTTAAAGGCTTTTCTAGAATAAAAAGATTTTTCCTACTGATATTGGTAGTACTATAAAAATAACACAAACCTGCAGAATCTATCCATCTTCCACCTATCATTTTGGGCTCACCTGAGATTTCTGTGAGAACAAATATAATATCTAAGTCATATTTTCCTCTCCATTTACTACTTTTAAAAAATTTTCTCACCTTTTTCAGAATTGGAAATACGATAAATCTGTATTTACATCAGCTGGATGATGTATGTGAACATTTTGAGCCTTGGTGCAGCAGAATTCATTGCAGTACTACTGCTACTTGTAAACACAGAAAACTTAGGTTGTTAATAATCCTTTGTCTTAAAAATCAGAGGTGCTCTTTCAAATTAACTTCTTTTTTGTTTTGGTTTTTTTTTCCCCACAATCAGATAAAATGTCAGTGAAAGACAGCCAGCTGTGCATAGAAGAAAGTGACAGACTGTAGAAGGCAAGACAAGGAAGCACCTTTGATCAATTATCAGTTGTCCCAGAGTTGTAATCCTACGAGTTTCCCACATGAAGGCATCTACCTCCTCTACACCATTCCCTTCCTTGCCCCTCCAACCCTGTCAGTCAGTCAATCAGTCCTTCCTGCAAGAGCAGAAGTTTTCTTGATAATTTTTCTTAGTAACTTTGGTGAGACCTCCAGCATTCTCACTTGACTTGCAATTACATTCCTTCTATGATTCCTTTTACATGAACTAAGGGTTCACTAATCAGTGAGTATTTAACAGGCCAACACTACTCCAAATACCTTTTCCCTTTCCTCTTGCTCAGCTCAGTTTGCCTGTGCCACTTCTGCTGGGACCCCAGCAGCTCTTCCTGAGTCCTCACAGGGACTCAGAGCACCCAAGGCAACTCAGTGTTCATCTGAAAATCACAGGATATTTTGAAGAGCGTGATGGGTTTACAAAGGGGATCAATGATGGAACTGAAAAAGCAGTAAGGCTCTGTCAGACCAGGCCCAGATCATCCCAACAACTGTTGTATGGGATTTAACTGACTTATATTTTCCATGTGATCCCAGTAGATATGATCACATCCCCAAAGCACAACCATAAAATGCTGGATGAGCTTGTGGAAAAGCCAAGG
>JAOTQP010000403.1:6169928-6193093 GCA_026413545.1 Cichladusa arquata | reverse complement strand
CACTGGCCCCTCCTGTCAGGGAGTTCTGCAGAGCCTGAAGGTCCCCCTCGAGCCTCCTTTTCCCCAGGCTGAGCCCTTTCCCAGCTCCCTCAGCTACTCCTGGTGCTCCAGCCCCTTCCCGAGCTCTGTTCCCTTCCCTGGACATGCTCCAGCCCCTCAAGGTCTCTCTGGCCATGAGGGCCTAGAACTGGACTCAGCACTCAAGGTCCCTCAGCTGCATCAGCACAGGGCACAGCCACTGCCCTGGGCCTGTGGCCACACCATGGCTGGCACAGCTCGGGGGCCATTGGCCCCTGGTCTGCCTGGGTACACCTGGCTCACATTCAGCCACTGTCACCAGCACCCCCAGGGCCTTTTCCACTAGGCAGATGAATAAATAAATTGCAGTAAAAAGCTGAGTTCATCCTATAAAAACAAGGTGGAAGGTTCAACTTTATAAAAGGTTCAATTCTCTTAAAATCCCCACCCATCTAAAAGTGGGGAATGGCTACTCTGTGCCTTGGGATAGCACTACCTGGACCTCCAGACCACTTGCTTGGGGTCACCACAGTCACTGGCAGCATATTACAGATGCACATCCTAGATTCTCCTTGTCCCAAATCCAACATAGGAAAAGCAGCCTAACACAGAAACCCATCCTGTGAGGCAGAAGGAAGGAACTGGATGTTACATGTTCATACTGTAGTGAGAAAATTTAAGAAAACACACATTTTACCTTTAGGCTGCAAGTTCAGTCCAGGGCAGAATCAAACTGACCTGCAATCACTTCTTTTGTTCTGTCCTTTTCTGCAGAGCCTGGTGGGGTTTCAGCTGAGCACAAAAAAGGCACAGATGTGGAGGTGCAGTCCTGCCCTCATGTATCTTTAAGGATACCAGCAAATGAACTCTAAAAAACAACAACAGAATATGTTTAATTTCATCATGTCGTTAAACTTTCTTGTACCTACAGACCTAAACTAGCTTCTGTCAACACACTTGACAAATGTGGCTTGGCACTGGGTCACTGCATCCACAGAGCAGCCCACCTCCAAGGCAGCCAATTCCCAAAGCCTGCAGTGTAACACACAACATAAGTCACAATTATCATTTAGTTCTCTTCACCCAAGTGGTCCCCAAGAGCTGGGCTAGTGGTTTGGCTTTGCCACACAACTGCACAGTTATTCAGACTGAAATAGAGTCTGTATTCAGCATTTTTGGCTGAATGTCTAGAGAAGCTAGAGAATGTCTTGGAAGCTTATTGAAGTGAATTTGCTGCTTTTGAGGCTGCTTAATATTTCTCTCTTTCTGTTGAGTTTTTCACACCCAAACACTCACAAAACACTATTAAACCCTTTCATTTCTTCAGTTAAAATATAATGAAGAATTAATCAACAATTCCTAATCTTAAAGGGTTTCTTCTGTATTGTACTAAACTTGGCTATCAATTTTTGTCAAAAAATCCAGCAGAAATCCCCACTGTACTCAGTATTTTACTATTTATACTATGTCTGAATAACTGAGAAATCTGTTAAACCTCTTGGAATAAATTTGTTGTTTCAGCATCCTCTGAACATTTTTTTCTGTACAGTAAAGCCAAGTGTACAATGTATATACAGAGCTCACTGTTATCTTCCCTGTCTTCCAGAAACACTTTATTCCCTGAAAACATGTACACACACATAACCAAAATGTTCTCTGCCCAACAATTGGCATTCAAAGGAGTCATTCAGCTTCAACAATAACTTCTCTCTCTTCCTCAATAAAGGTTTCAGGATGTAGTGCAATACCCAATCTTCCTTGCTTTGAACACTAGCTCACTGTGAAAGTAAATCTTTTGACACCATGGTCATCCCTTGGAGACAAAAATCCTATTCCTTTTGTAAAAAGCTGATTACACACAGCTCTGGCAGTCACCAGTTACCCTTTGTTGGATCAATAATTTGGCCAGCTCCCTGAGCTCCATCACATTCTCTTCACAACTAACAAGTTCCTTCTACAAGGAAATGCTAGTAGTTCATTTCCAATTGTACAATTTGACCAAAAATTAATTACAATATATTATCTGGCTCTTACTGGATTCAACTGAAATTCCATTCACTCTTCAGAGCTGGAAAATCTGAACACAACCTCCTATTTCTCCTAAAACTCAGTGTACTGAGAAGTTAGCTTAATACTCATGTTGTTTCCTTGGTCCATGCCTGCTTTGTAGCTCCTGTCTCCTTCAAGGAAACAATTTCTTTTAAAATGTTTCCCCAAAACAATCACTTATGTAGAATTATCACATCTGAAGAACAGTGAAGGGATTATCAAAGTAAATTCTTGCCTAATGTGACAGCTCTCCTATTTCCACTAGAGTTAGTTATCTGTAGTGAAAGTCAAGTAGTGAAGTCATCTGTACTGAAAAAACAAAAAAGACAACTTTTCAGAACATAGAGCTCCACTCAGAATTAATTTCTTTTCCCACCTCAAAATTGCCATTAGCTAATAATGCCTCACCTCAAACTTCTGGGAAAAATTCTGTTCCCATCTGTGATGAAACACTTCAGGATCCAAAGTGTATTTTTGCTCTTTTTCACACAAATAATTGTGCAAAGAATCCTATAGGTAAAAATAAACATACTTTTAAATGGAAGATAGTCACTGAAATTTTTTAAACACTCTTACACAGTTGACACCAAGCACCTATAAAAACAAAATAATCTGTTAATGGGACCACTTCTCTGTTTCAGCACACACAGAAAAGCCAACCCCGGAGACTCCTCCAGATAACAAATCTAAAAGGTCCTCCACAGATGAGGAAGAGTCACCAGAGGAACCTGTGGAAGGTAAGCAAGTATATGGATGTAGCAGAATGGGTGTTACCTGAAGGAACATTCAAGACCATTTCCCTGCTCTGGAAATAGAAAGCTGATCCTAGACATTACCAGACAGTTACCAAGCTTGGAAGCACTTGGTTTATAAACTGATTACCTCACCGAGCCCTCAGGTCTTTGAAGAGTTCCCTCAGCACAGATGGTGCAGAGTGGTAATGTCTCCTGTGTCCCTACTGGATTTTCACACACATCCTCCAAAAACAGGGTGCAGACCATTGTCAGACTTGGACAGCATCTGTGGAACAGGAAGGGTGGGACAGTGGAGAACTGGCAGCACAGTAAGCACAGCACAGCTAGGTTCCTCTAGCTTTAATCAAGCCAGGCCTCACACTGCTTCAGAGAACACATCATTTCTTCATTCTGACTGGTAAAACATGCTGCTTTCCTGTGTTCTTTCGTACTGTGTTCCAACATTTGAAGTGATAACTCAAGTGATAACTCAGTTTGAAACACAGTTGAAAGGACACTAGAAGTCAGTCAGTATTTTAATCCTCTCCTTCTCTGTTTGTTTTAGATTTGGAGTATTTCTTTTCTGGTTTTCCAATTTCCTATAACAAAAAAGAAAACAAAACAAATCCCCAAACAAACAAAAAACAATATAGTGGGTTAAATGAAAGAAAATTTAGGAAATTCAAATAAACATTAACAGGATCGCCGCTGGCTTATGGTATTTCAGACACATGTGGGTGAAACCTGTTCTGAAATACTCTGCTCATACTAAACACATAACATTGGTGAAAGCAGAACTAAATTGCAAAATCTTAGAGAGAGAATACTTAGGGAGAGATTGGAATGCAGAAGCATTTACTGTTCTTTTTGCTGAATATCAACAATTTGACTCAAATCAATGTAACTATAAATACAGGTAAATAGAGCCTTAAATCCATACATCACAATGAGGAAAACAATCCAAGGAATAAAGATACAGCAGGAGATGCAGTCAGGGCTATGAGTTCAGGAATTATTTTCCTCCTGCTTCCCTACCTCTCTCCTCCAATTCCAGGTTGTTGGTGCAGACTAAGTTATAATGTAGGGCAATGGAATAAATCAAAATAAGACTGAGAAGGGAAGTGTTTTGTTAGAAGGACTATTTTGTATAGTGGCTTCCTTTCCATGGAAGTGGTGGGAAACCCCAGGCAGCCTCACCTACAAGCACCAAACTAAACCCTGAACCTGGGCCAGAGCCAGGCTGGCCAAAAGGGATCACCCAGAACTGAGCTGAGCTGCTGCAAAGTCCCATGCAGACAAAAGGAACTCCCATTTCACCCAGTCCAGGTTAGTTTGGCCATTCAAAAATGATCTTGCTATCCCAAAGAAAGCATTTATAGCTAATGGGTACAATACATTTATAGGCAATACCTACCCATATGGCAATTTCAATGGCCGAACCGAACTTGTATTTGTTTTGCAGATCCTGAAGTCCAAGTGACAACTCCTGCTCCAACTACAGAACCTGCAGAGACAACCCTTGCAGCCACAGAGGCACCAACTACCACGGAAGACAGTCCTACAACCCCAAAGGTAGAGAACACAACCCCTGATGCCACTGAGGAACCAGTGACTGAAGCCGACCCTCCCACTCCGGACATGGCAGAAGATGTGACCCCTGATGCCACAGAGGAACCACCAAATGAAGAGGATCCGACCGACCTCCCCGCAACACAGGACCCAACCCCTGACGCCACCGAGGCACCAGCAACTGAGAGCGAGCCTGCCAGCACCCCCACGCCTGAAGAGACAACTCCAGAGGAGCTGACAACCCCTAAACCAGAGGAGACAACTCCAGAGGAGGCGACAACCCCTACACCAGAGGAGACAACTCCAGAGGAGGTGACAACCCCTACACCAGAGGAGACAGCTCCAGAGGAGGTGACAACCCCTACACCAGAGGGGACAACTCCAGAGGAGGTGACAACCCCTACACCAGAGGGGACAACTCCAGAGGAGGCGACAACCCCTAAACCAGAGGAGACAACTCCAGAGGAGGCGACAACCCCTAAACCAGAGGAGACAACTCCAGAGGAGCTGACAACCCCTAAACCAGAGGAGACAACTCCAGAGGAGGTGACAACCCCTAAACCAGAGGAGACAACTCCAGAGGAGGTGACAACCCCTACACCAGAGGAAGCAACAACCCCCACACCAGAGGAGACAACTCCAGAGGAACCAACAACCCCCACACCAGAGGAGACAACTCCAGAGGAACCAACAACCCCCACACCAGAGGAGACAACCCCAGAGCAGGTGACAACCCCTAAACCAGAGGAGACAACCCCAGAGGAGCCAACAACCCCCACACCAGAGGAGAAGACTCCAGAGGAGCCAACAACCCCAGAGGACGTGACAATCTCTAAACCAGAAGAGACAAGCCCAGAGGAGCCAACAACCCCTAAACCGGAGGAGACAACTCCAGAGGAGGTGACAACACCCACCCCTGAGGAGCCAACAACTCCTAAACCAGAAGAGACAACCCCAGATGTGGTGACTACCCCTAAACCAGAGGAGACAACCCCAGAGGAGGCAACCACCCCTAAACCAGAGGAGGTGATAACCCCTACACCAGAAGAGACAAATCCAGAGGAGGTGACAACCCCTAAACCAGAGGAGACAACTCCAGACGAGCCAACCACCCCTATACCAGAGGAGACAACCCCAGAGGAGGTGACAACACCCACACCAGAGGAGACGACTCCAGAGGAGGTGACAACCCCTAAACCAGAAGAGACAACCCCAGAGGAGCCGACCACCCCTAAACCAGAAGAGACAACCCCAGAAGAAACTACAACCAAGGCAGACTCTCCCACTACCCCTAAACCTGAAGAAACAACCCCAGAAGAAACTACAACCATGGCAGACTCTCCCACTACCCCTAAACCCGAAGAGACAACCCCAGAAGAAACTACAACCATGGCAGACTCTCCCACTACCCCTAAACCCGAAGAAACAACAACCAAGGCAGACTCTCCCACCACCCCTAAAGCAGAGGATGCTGACTCTCCAACCACCCCTGCAGCCCCTGAGGCTAGTACCCCTGCCAGTAAAGCCACGGATTCTCCGAGCAATGCTGCAACCATGACAGTTGGAATGGACTCCACCACACTTGAGGCAGGCATGATGCTTTCAGATACCACAGTGGAGAACAAGGAGACAACAACACCCAAGAAAGACAGAACTACTCTGCTTAAAGACATTTTCACAGCTGCAATTGGGAAAGACACAGTTACTGTAGCTATGGTGACAACAGCTAAACCCGGTGATTCTCCTAAAGATATGGATGACATTCCAAACACAGCTCCTATGGCCGAGCAACCTGTCACCACAGCAGCTGAATCAGAAACAACTTCTACAGACATCAAGACTGCAACAACAGCAGCCACAGCTCCCTTGCCCAATCCCACCGTGCTGGTAACAACCATCAAAGATTCAACTCCTCAACCCAATGAGGCTGTAACACCAAATGAAAAAGAGACAACTAGAGACACTGAGCAGGCTGGGCCAGAAGCAGACAAAGAGAGCCCAGGTGCTACTTGTGTTATTGTGGAGATGACTACAGCTGGTAAAAAAGAGGTAACAACTATCAAAGAAATGGACACCACACCTGAAAAAGAAATGGAAGATGCCACTGAAAAGGCCCCTGGTATTGCCAAAGTAGAGGTAACTACAGTTACCAAAGAAACCACAACAAGGGATAAGAAAGACACAATAGAAGAAATGTATCTTGTGTCTAATGGGACATCCAAGCCAACAATACATTTCCAGGAGGTCACTGAGGCCAGGGAAGAACCTCACCCAACTGAACCTGAAACTCTGCCAGTGAAAGAAGAGCCAGAGATAAACAAGCCTTTAATACAAGTTGGGGACCTGCCAATGTTCCCTGGAGAAACACAAGGTAAGTGCATTCCAACAGGTACAAAAGCATCAGTAACTCAAGGGAACATGGCAGCATCCCATGGGCAGCCACAACCACAGCTGCCAGTGCCCTGAATACTGGAACCTCAGTTCTCATCTCTGGAGTTACTTAAATCCACCAGGTAGTTTAGAACATGATCTAAATTAAATGGTTTCATTGATTGCTCCTACTGAAAATTGTTTGCTGTAAGTTTCTCCTCCTCCTGTTTGCTATTGTAGAAGATGCAAACAGACAAAAAATAAAGGTAAAAAGATGACAAATTTCTAAATCCCATGAAAAAATTGCTAGAAGTCAGGCTGCATATCCACTCTCACTCATGGTACCTAACCTGGTGTTTTCTAACCACCTACTAAAAATGTCATATAAAGGAGACAAGAAGTCTCTTGCCTCTGTGCTTTTTGCCACAGCCTTTTTCATGCCCTGTCTTTATTTTAGTCAGACATAACCTGCAGGTTCTTGGGCAATTTTTCAATCACACACTGAAAGATATTTTGGGGAAAAAAAAATAGGGGGTTAGATGCAAAATACTTGAATTTCAGTCTGAAAAACATTCATCCTTCTTTTATATTTAACTGCATATATATATATTTAACTGAAAGAAAGCCTAAATACCATTAAAAAAAAAAAAATAACGAGAGGGAAGAGAAGCCGCTAAAGCACCTTAAAGGAGCAATAAAATCCTAGAGCATGGAGCAAGTCCATGAGGGATGTAGCATCTGGGGTGTTTGTAGGTGCAATCCTGAACTACAGGTACTTAGGTGGCAATAAGCAAAGACACCCACACCTGGTCACTCAGCACCAGAACGGAACTTCCTGAGAACACATCCCCGAGGAGGAATCAATCCCTGGGGGCCAAGGGGGAAAGCTAAGGCCGTTCTTAAACCTTAAGCAAAGCCAGCTGGCTGTGTTTTGCAGGGAGCAAGAACGACGAGAAGGACCTGTGCAGCGGCAAGCCAGCGGACGGCATGGTAGCCCTGCCTAATGGCACTCTGGCCGTGTTCCGAGGTGAGACTGCTCCGAACGTTCTCCACCTGCCCCGCCATGGCCCCGCTCCCACTTCACCCGCCCCGGCCACAGCCCTCCTCCTTCTCCCTCATAGCGCCGGAGCTCCCCCTTCACCTTTCCCGGCCCCAATCCCTCACCGTCACCTGTTCCTTCACCTGCCCCGTCGCTCTTCCTCCTCTTTTTCCCCCCTCACTCGCCCCGGTGCCCCTTCACCCCTCAGGAAACTCTCCCGAGCCCAGAGCCCGCCCCCCCACATCCCTCACGGGCCGGTTCAGCCGCGTCCCCGGGGAAGGACGTAGTCCCCTTGCTGTCCCCCGGGAAGGACGGCGCTGTCCCCTCGCTGTCCCCTCGCTGTCCCCTCGCTGTCCCCGGGACAGGACGCGCTGTCCCCGGCGCCCCTCACGCCTCTCCCCTCAGGTCACTATTACTGGCTGCTGAACGGCCGGACCCCGCCGACCACCAACCCCCGCCGGATCAGCGACGGCTGGGGCATCCCCTCGCCCATCGACTCCGTCTTCTCCAGGTGCAACTGCGATGGGAAAACCTTCTTCATCAAGGTGGGCGCAGTCCCGGGGCTGCAGGATGGGGCGAGGCTGATGGGGAGGCTCATCCTGGGGAAAAGGAGGCTCAGGGGGGAACATTTTGGCTCTGCAGAACTCCCTGACAGGAGGGTGCAACCGGGGGGATTCGAGCTCTGCTCCCAGAGAACAGCAATAGGATTGACAAGGAACGGCCTCAGGTTGTACCAGGGGAGGTTTAGATTGGATATCGGGGGAAAAATTTGTCTAAACTTATTCCTAGTATGTTTCCTAGTATGTTTCCCAACCTGAAATAAAATGCTAATGGAATGCCCATGCCTCATTAAAGCTATTATGCAGTTATTTCCCAATAAATCCCTCAGTCTTGGAATTCAAGCTGCTTGTTGTATCTATGAAAATGTAAGAGATTTAGAAAGGAAACCCCTTTGTTCAGTAACCCCTCTTAAAAATTAGCTCCTAAGATACTCTAGCCTTATTCAAAGGTTAAAAGGCTGCAGGAGGTACTTAATGAAACTGTAGTAGTTTTATTGCATTTGTAATGGATGTAGGAGTGATTCCAGTCAGTTTTACAACATAGCTATCAAAGTGCTAGTGCTTATCTATGGATTATTCTTCATGTTTGTTTTGCAGTTCAATAACCAGGAATTAACTTCCTCTAAAGTTCTTTTTTTTTTTCCCCCTTAAATGCTCAGGGTCCCCTGTACTGGCGCTTCACTAATGGTGTTATGGATAATGGCTATCCCAAACCTCTCGCAACTGGATTTGCAGGGTTAAGTGGGAGAATAGTAGCAACCCTGCCTGTGGCACGATACAACAGCAGACCAGAATCTGTTTATTTTATCAAAAGAGGTAAGGCTTGTATACCTGAAATTCAGGGAACATCAAAAGCTGCTTGAATTGCCTTAGTCAGGAATAAAACACCATTTCTCTTGACTCAAGACCTCTTTCTTTCAAACACAGAAACACAAATGATGCCAGTGCTCCAGGTGCTCAAAAACGGCCTGAAGCTTTAAAAAATTTGTATTAGTACTTGGAGGTCTTTCAGTGCATTTTAAACCAGGTCTGCAACAGTAAGAATCCAGGAATCCAGCACTGTAGTGGGTAAACATTGAAATGCGTTTTATTTGGTGGTAAAGCAATTTTAATCTCAAGTTAATTAGAGAAGGGAAGGCTGTAAGGCTAGTTCACATAACTATATGTGGAAATTTCCAACTCAATTTCTAATTTCCTATTTTAAAGTAATTTCCTTATCCTACATGAATGCTATACTGCCACCACAAGAATGTTATTTGTTACTGATTTCCTGTGTGTGATATGAATATAATGACATTTTCATACCTGATCAAGCTGGTGGGGTTTTTTTGGGGGGGGGAGGTGGAGTTGACTTATTTTTTCGAACCAACAAAACAAATGTGTGTTTTAGATGGAAACATGCAGCAGTACGTGTACAGACAAGAACCAGCCAAGAGGTGTCAGAGAAGAGCCCGGATCACCATCCGGTACCCAGCCTTTGTGCCCAGAGTTGTGATCCGGCGCCGCTTCCAGCGCGCTGTGCGAATGCCAACCGTCATCCGCACCGTCAGGATCAGCCCCCACCCCTCTGGTAATGTGCCCACTGAGGGTCTCTTGCACAGATGCTTTCACCTCTTCAGGGTCTGACACAACCTGTGTGTGGAGGGTTTTAATGGCTGTAGGCGACTCAGCTCCTCACAGAGGGTTCCCTTTGCTTGCAGGTGTTCTGCGCAAGGAAGTCCAAATGACAACGTACTGGAGAGGGCTCCCCAAAGTTATCCACTCAACTCTCTCCGTGCCCAACCAGAACAAGCCCGATGGCTATGATTACTATGCCTTCTCTTACAGTAAGCAAAAACTAAAGCACATCACTATAGACCTCAAAAGACATGGGGAGGAGGGGAAAGAAGTTCCTGTTGCCACTTGTGGTATTACTTTCAGCACTACTAAAAAGTCCTGAGAATTAAAGTGTTGCCCATAATCAAGAGATGTTTCTATTAAAAGTCAGGAGTTACAGGATGATGTGCAGCAATGAAATGCAGAGGTTCAAAGCAGCCAGTTGGGGAATGCATTGCTAGGAAGTTCAGCCTTGTGAAGTGACAAACCTTGCACTTAAAGGAAGGATTATGTTAATGATAGACTGAAATCTTTGGATCACTACACAGCAAGTTTTTCAATGGCTTCTATGGAACTATGTTTCTGACAAAACACAAAAAGGAAGGAGATGAACCACTTGACTTAGCTCAAAAAATTTTTTTCATGATCCTAGATTAGGTAGACTCATTCCCCCAGCCAAGATCCCATATAAACATTCCTCAGAATTTTCTGCATTTAAAAAAAAGCTCTAAGAACAAGCCATACCCAAATACAGGCTCTTAAAGACCCTGTCAGTAAGATCCAATTCCTCTCCTTGGAGGAATCAGCCTCACAGGCCCATTCACACTCAGGGACCATGGACTTCGACTTCTGAGTGCAGGATTGTTGTGGATGTAGTTTGTTTGACTTCCAAATTCTTAATACTATTTCTGTGTTCTAGCAATGCAAGAATATTCTTCTGCTCCTGCTCTTGGGACAGATCTATTATTAGCAGAGCTGTAAAACTTACTGCAACCAAGGGCACCTGAAAAATAAAGCTGAGGACAGAAATTTATTGTTGGAGCCTCTCAGCTCCCAATATGCACATAGAATGGAAAGTCTGTTATTCAGGCCTAAGTGACATTAAAATGCAGTCTTGAATTTGTGAATTCTTCCTGTGTATTAGATGTAGTTTCTGGAATTTAATCCTGACTTCTCTTCCTTTCAGATCGGTACTACAGTTTGGATATTGGCAAAAGAATAGCACGACCTGTTACTGCTCTCACAGGAAAGACTGTATCCAAAGACTGGTACAACTGTCCCAGCAAGTGATGCACAGCAGAGAAGTTTAAAACAAGACACCATTTGAATGTCAACTTTTTTTCTAATTTTATTAATAAAAGACACTGAAATGTGTGCACACAACTCTAAGTATGAAATGCTGCTTCAAGCTCTGGCTTCATTACACTAAGCAACCACAGGCAAACTGGCACTTTGTATACACAGCTGGAAAGTACTTTACATTTCATTTAACTAATGTTTCCTCTGTTCAGGCCTCCTCTGCCTCCCATGGCATGAGTTACACCTGTGCAGGGAAAGAAAACAAGTGCATTAGTATAAACCCTACTTCCCCTTTTAATCAGCCATTGCACAGATGATACTTCATTCTTCCCCAAGCAACTGTCAGGGCACTGGAGTGGTTCCTTTCTCATACAATTCAAGATCCCCTCTCTCCCCTAAGCCTCGTAACACACGTACATATCACCTGTGTCATACAAAAAGTTGGGGGTGACTTGTGATCCTGAGCCAAACCAATGAGCAGAGGATTCTTACCACACCTTAAATCAGTTAGCCCCTTCTTTTTGTTATTAAAAAAGTGGTGACAGATGGAAAAAAATCTATCCTAGTCCCACCTCCTTTTTTCCCCTTAAAATACCAGGTAATCTACATTTTAATGCTAACATTGAGTCTTCTACAATGTTAAAATAATGCAAAGCAGAATAAAATCCATCTAAGGCTTTTTCTTAATATAGAAGTTGCAAAAATAATTTCTTGTCATGGTTTAATTCTATTGCACTGAAAAACCTGTAATACTTCCAATAAAGCTTTTTTTCAATGAGTACACATTGATATAACTGGAACCCTTAATGTACCAAATGGAAATTGCTCTAATGCTAAAACCAGAAGTTTCTAAACTGCTATCCTAACAGGAGTTTTGAAACCTTCTTTTAAAACTTTGAAGAGTAAGATCTAATCCTCTTTACTTTCTCTCTACTGATAAGAGCCAGGTGTAGAAAGAAGATTGCCTGCCTGAAACCTGCTCAGCCTAACACACTAAACCCAAACTAGAGCTCTTAGCATCACACACCAAACTCGAGGGCTGGGCAGCTGTGTCACTCCCTGTCTGCCAGCAAGGCCAGCCTGCAAAGCTTCAGACGTGGTGCCCACATGAGGGGAGGGCTAGAGCTGTGTTTGCAGCAGCCTGGCTGGAGCAGCCAGCAGCACTTACCCCTCTGCCTGTTGAACTGCCGGCCACGCACGCCCGTCCTCAGCGTCGGGGGCTGCAGCCGCACACGGCGCAGGGACTTGGGCTGGGTGCTGCTCGTGTCTGTGGAGAGAGGCAGTGCAGAAAGGGTGGCTGGGCCTGCCAGCTTCTCACTCTTCAGCTTTATGTGTTTTGATACGTGTAATGCTTTCTTTGCTTTAGAATGATGAAGGTGCCTCCTTACGTAATTGACCTCTCCTCTAATATAAATAAAAGCTTCAAAACAAATAAGTCTGGGACTTCTTTTGCTATCTATACAAGGGGATTAATTGATAACTCAATAGAGATTAATTTACTGGTGTTTCACAATTTAATTCAAAGTATTTTTAAGGTTGACATCAAATATGCCAGTGGATAAATCACTGAAGTATCAGTAATGTTTTCTCCTTGAAGTATTACTTTTATTTGGCTTACTCCATTTACTGTGGTCCAAGGAAAAATGGTTTGCCAAAGTATCAAAGAATTTGAAAGCATAAAAATGTGATCTTGCTCTAAGAGAATCTGAGCTGACCTTAGAGCCCCTTCCAGTGATTAAAGGGGCTCAAGGAGAGCTGGAGAGGGACTTGGGACAATGGCCTGCAAGGACAGAACAAGGGGGAATGGCTTCCAACTGCCAGAGGGCAGGGTCAGATGGGGTACTGGGAAAGAATTGTTCTCTGTGACAGTGGGGAGGCCCTGGCACAGGGTGCCCAGAGAAGCTGTGGCTGCCCCTGGATCCTTGGAAGAGTCCAAGCTCGGGCTGGACAAAGCTTGAAACAACCTGGGCTAGTGGAAGGTGTCCCTGCCCATGGCAGGGGTAGGCTTTAAGATCCTTTCTACAACAAACCATTCTATAAGTCTGTGATTCTAAGAGTTTTATCTTATTTTGTGTATCCTGGCTACCAGCCAAGATGTTGGACAAAGGAATTCCCACTCCTAATGAAAAGGTGCGAACTGTTATTGTGATTATCCTGTACCTGCAGATGAACTTGAAGGAGGATCCTGACTAGTTGAAGGAAGATCTGACTCATCAGATGCTTGAACAGATTCTTCTTCTTGCTGGCTATCGATTTCTAGACCTGCTTCTGAAGTAATGCTAGAAGGGAAAGAGGGGGAGGAGAACCATGTATTTGCATAGCTTCAAAAGGATCTGGAAAAAAACCCGTCTTGGAACCCAAAGATTCAATGAAAATCAAAAGTAAAGTATAGCATAAAGTGATAAACTGTCCCCTTTTAGATTTTCATCATAATACAAAATATAGCAATTATTATAAATATAAAAAGCTGCAGTTGTAAAGCAAAAGACAAAATTATTTTTCTACAAAACTCAGTAAGAATTGCTTATTCCAGCCCCGTGCTTCATCTTTTGTACATGCACTGTCTTAACTGTGTGACTTAATGATGTATGTGTGCTTTGCATGAGGAGTGATTTTCTATATTACACAGGAATGCCTTAGTCTTTATTCTACAAACTGATCCTTCAACCTGTGCCTTTAACCATCAGTATTTGACTACTGCAGAGTCCTCTGTAGTCTTAAAAAGTACTTTTTTTTTTTTTTTGTGACTTGTACATTAACTTTGTTAAATCCTAAGGAGAAGATTAGCAGAAAACCATTGGTTTTGGACAGTCAGACTGTCCTGCCTCACAGCATTACAAAACGCTGTCTGAGCTGCCCCTGGGTGACAAAGAGTCAGTCAGTAATGCCTCACAGCATTCCAAAACGCTGTCCCTGGGTGACAATGACGGTGTCAGAAGTGCTGTAAGGCAGAGCAGTGGTTTTACCCCTCGGACTCTGCCTCTGCGAAGACCTCGTCGGCGTCGTCGCCGGCGCCAGGCTCGGTGGTGGTGGACAGGCTGCCGGTGGAGGTGGTGACCATGGGCACGGACTGGGACGCGTGCTCCGAGGCATCGGCTGAGGCGCTCTCCGTGAACACTGTCACTGCGGAGCACAGACACGCTCAGGCCCTGCCCACAGAGCCCTGGGGCAGCACAGGCACCTCAGACACAGGCTGAGGAGCTCCTGAGGAGCGGCAGCCCTGTGCCAACCACGGGGAATCATTCCCTGCTCTGCACACCTCTGCCACTTACCCGGTGCTGCCACTTGTAACGGAGTTGTGGGGACGCTACGACCCCCTGATTCCTCCTCGTGGGCAAGGAACAGTGGGGTTTCATACATCCCTAAACCTGCAACACAAAGTTCCAGTGACAGTCCATCCAAATAAACAGCTTAAAAAGGATCAACTGATGTCTTCCCTCTGGACACTTGATAAAATCCGGTCACTTGTATTTAAGCAGATTTTTGTTATTTTGTTTTGACTTACTGTCAGAGCTGGTCATAATTTACTGGAAGGTAAAACCTTGATCAAAATATTACTGCTTGTTTTTTTAACTTTCCTCCTTGCCTTACGCCATTATTTTGCTGTGAGCTTTCTTCACACAACAGCTTGTGTTCCATTTCAACAAGGATGCCGGGAAAAGGGACAGATTCAGACCAACAAAAAACATAACAGTCTGGCCATCTCTGAGCAGATAAGGATCTATCCCAAAGATTTCTTTGCATTTGCTGTTTTCCCCTATTATTTCACTACAGGGAAGCTACAATCAACAGTAAAATTGAAGTTAAAAACCATTCCTTCAATATTTCATTCAATTTTAAAACCTTAACACAACTAGAAATGTAGCAGCTTGAAGATAACACCTTCTCACTTTCTGTTATTCCGTCTCTGCTGACAATTATTTAAGAGTTGCAGGTTTCCACACTTCAACAGTTTGTTGACTGAATTCTCTCTTTTTCACTCAAAGACCCATGGAAAAGAGAACTGTTTTACCTCCTTGTGATGCCAGCTGCCCAAGATCAGAGTGACTGGAGCTGGTTTGTGGCATATCTTCAGGGGGCCCAAATCTGAACCGAGGAACTCCAGCTACCTGGGGGGAACTGGCAAAATATAGACTTAAGTAATTCTGCAACTTCCCCAAAGATTGGGGCAGGGGGGAAGAACTTTCTGACCAAGAGAACAAAACATGCATGAGACAAAATGAGCTAATACTGACCATAAAAATCAGCTGAGCTACTGCTAAATAATCAGAAATTAGCTTCTCAAACTATTAGGAATGCATTCAAAATCAGTACAACAGTCTTAAAGAGAATATTCTTTACTTATCCATTCTATAAACTCTCACAATTTTAAGTGGATTGCTGGACATGTCCAGAAAATCCCAAAAGCAAAAATGGATGTAACATTTCTTACTTTCATTGGCAATATTAATGGGGAGGAAAGAAATTGGATAGAACTTTTTTTGTTTGTTTAATTTCTTCTTAAAGCACCAGGTTACAATACACTGGAGAATATTTACTTCCTAATTTGCTGATCAGTTACATGACACACAATTCAAACAACAATTACTTATCTGAACATGCAGTCATCTATCCTGCTACCTAGCATGTTACTCCAATCACAAGTTCATTTAATTTAAATTTCATTTCATTTCACTGAAAAATAGAATAGAATAAAGAATAGAGAAAAGCCTTTTATTCCCCTTTTCTTTTCACATCTACTTACTGAATGGCTTCTGCAAATCCATCTGTACGATGCGGAACTACAAGAGTTGGGGTGCTTGGAACTGTTCTGTCCTCATCATCAAAGAAGTGCTGCTGCTGGAAAAAAAGAGACTGATATGAGAGCCTACAATGTATTTCCAGTTTTTACCAGCTGAGTTAAAGGTTGATTTTTCCACATAGTCCAGCAAAACAAAGACAGATTTAGCTCTAATAAAATTCTTGTTTGATTTCAGACATCTAAAGCTGATGCCTTTGATCTCACAAAAGGTACTTTAGTCAGTCTTTCTCTTTTCTCTCACAGAAACTGCATTTGTTCTTCCAAATACAGCTGAATAAAGGGTTCAAAATTAGCTGATGGAGACTGCATAAATTAGCCTTATTCCTTAGGATGAGACTGAACTTAGTATTATTTTTTCCAGCAACACAGCCACTTAGACTGACTCTAAAAACAAGCAAATAAAATCACCTTAGGCAAAACCAATTGAGCCTCTTTTGAAACCTTTTGTTTTCTGGACTTTTCTAGTCTTTGCCTTCCATTAATACAGGAATTAACATGAGTAAGATATGTTCTGCAAGACTACAGAAACCACTCCCCCTGAAGTCAGCAGCCAGGCTTCTTTAAAAACCAAAATAAACCCCAAGAGTTAGGAATGCTCCCTCAAAGCAGGTCTTTAGTAGTAGGTTCTGATACACTCACCATTCCACCTATCCCAGGGGTCAGCTGAAGTCCTCGCCCCACTGACTGTCTTCGAGTCATCTGGATTCTCTTTATGGGAAAGAAAAGAGGGAAGTTGTGTTAATGTGATCCTGGAATTCTAACAACATACAAGTGTTCAGGCAGAGCCAAGGATAGCAGCTAAATGAGTAAGTATAGCAATCACCATGGATTCACAGAATATCCTGAGCTGGAAGGGACCCACAAGGATCAAGTCCAACCCCTGCATGAAGGATAGGCCCAAGAAATCCAGGAAGAACCTGAGTACATTGTCTAAACACTCCAGGAGCTCTGGCAGCCTTGGGGCCGTGCCCATTCCCTGGGAAGCCTGTTCAGTGCTCCAGCACTCTATGGGGGATAATGTGTATATTCTGGGCAAATGACAGTAATATTTTTCTCAAGTCTCTACGAATACAGAAAACTTGCAAACAGAAATATTGTGATCCCAAGCCTCAGCAGAAGTTAATGGTAAAGGATCATTTCACTCAGGATACTTCTTAAGAATTTCTGTTATGATGTTTAAATTTACAAAATCTACAGGCCTTTATCAAAGCATAATCATGGGTCAGCCATTGACTGAGAAAGGTTTAACTTGGAAAATAAATGGCAACATTCCCTTGTGCCATCTACATTGGGGCAGAGACAGATAAAAACCCTTCCAATCTGAGCTACAACCTGTCCAAGGAAAGTTTTTTGAGTGGAAATATCGCCCACTGACTAACATAGTACTGGTATAATGTATTAAGAATTCCAAGATACAAAGCAGTAAGGCACTGGGGATGGATTTGCATGTTCCCTGTCCAGCCATCATCTGCAGGATGACACACACCAAATTGCTTTGCTCAGCTACCATTTCTACGATGCCGAACAGTTGGCAACATTTTTCCCAACGGATTTGATTTTTAAGACCCCACACAGCAATTTTTTCCAAGCCTTCTGCGGTGCTGGAGCTGGTCTGTACCTGCACTGGGGGCCCCAGCTCCTGGGGAGGGGCGTGGATGGTGAGCCGTGGGGGCAGGGGGTGCGGAGGCCTGCGCGGGGACTGCGGGGGCCGCGGGCCCTGCCGCTCCGACGCCGACGACGGCTGCTGCTCCCGCAGGCTCTCGTGGGGAAACGTGGACTCTGCAGCACTCGTGCTCCCTTCTCCTGCAACACACATGCACAGGGGGAAACACTAAGGAACCAAGTTCAAAACATGAAGGCAAATTTTCTAATTCTGCCATGCATTACCACATTTTGCCCTTGCAAGCCTGCGGACAGCCCAGTATTGTTATTTAAAATCACTTAAAGAGGACTTGTGCCAGCTACACCACAGCACTGAAACAAAGTATTAATTATCCATCAATTAATCCACTGAGCCAATAAGTTTCCACAGGAACCAGAACTTGTAGGATTTTCAAGGGAATTTAGCATAAATCCAGAAAACATTTCAAAAGAATCCACACTGCACATTGAAATGGTCTTTAGTATTTCATTTATATTTTTACTTTCAAGCTATGTAAAAGAGCTTCTGCATTTCCCTCCCCCTATATACACAGATTGTGAAGAAACATGGAATAACTGTACCACTGTTTTGGGAATCTGCTGCCCTCTGGTTGCTTTCAGCTCCTCCCATGCTCTCTTCAGTCTCTGTTCCAGGATCTGTACCATCAGCACCCTGAAATCCCACATAAACAGAGTATGACTAAACAAATTACAAGTTGTAAACAGAATATAAAAGCAGTACAAGAGTATTCAGAAAGTAAACGAAGTCAAATATATGACAATCTTATAAGATTTCTGTAAGTATCTACAGCATCAGGTAAATATATTCAGCTGTATGAGATTTCAGGAGTTTTGAGTACTTGTTCGTACACAAACAGGAACAATGTAGCCACCATCATTTAATAACAACAGACAGTGAAATATCCAGCTCTTCAAAAGCCTCACCAGCTTTGCAACTACAGTATTTGCTGCTGGCTCCTGTAACTTTGTATTTTCATCGAGTCCTTTTAAACATTCCAAGTTGATTTTTCTTGTGAAAACACCAGTTATAAGAAATTACCATCACCCAATATCAGTCTCAACTTTTGGGGATGAATTCATACCAAGATTTTTCTCTTCCAAGCATTCACATCTGTGCATTACAGCACTGATTGGTTGCAAGAAATCTAATAGGTTATAAAAGAAAGGTACAAATCTCACCTCAGCATCATCTGCTTCATATCCATCATTGCCATCAGCACTACCAGTTCCTTCATTGCTGTCATCTCCTTCATCTCCCATCCCTGTGTCTTCATCATCATCCTCATCCTCCTCTTCCTCATCATCATAATCCTGTGATGAGACAGTAACAGAGCCTTAGGGGAATTCAGAAAGGGGAGTGGAATAGGCTGCATGTGGTGCACAGATCAACACCCACTCAGACTCTCTACCTCTTCAACAGGACAAGGGTAGGAAAGAAGGTGGAAAAGCCTGAGGGTTCAGATAAAGGAAGATAAAAGAAAAATTCGAGGTGAATTAGCAGACAGCTTTAAAACACTACAAGTTCAGGCAACATAAATACAGACCACTTATCCAGTCAAAAATATCTTGATTATATTTAGTCCTGACTGGTGAGTTTTACGTCTGACGAAAGACAAAATCATAAAGGAATTCCATGATATACATACTTCCTGCTCCCCTTCATTTTCTTCATCATCATCATCTTCATCATCACTATCAATTACAATCACATCATCTCTCTTGGACTGGCCATCCTGAGATGAAGTGTTTTGCTGGTCTGACTGAAGGGATCCGAGGTCTATTGGGATAGACTGGGAAGTCTCCTCGCTGTCCTCCATGGCCACGTACTCCCCCTGCGTCACACCCTGCCAAAGACCAAGGCAATCACCAGAACAAACAAAATTCAAAATTGCACCATATACAACAGCAAGAGAACCAGACTCTGATGCTTAGAGGACAGTTATTGCTGTTCCTTAAAACTGACCAGAGGAGAGGACAAAAGAGAATGTGACAGGTGACCGTCAGTGGCTGAACAGTTCAAGTCTAAACTTTAAAACACTTTAAGTGATTTCCATTGGAAACCTGCAGGATTACATTTGAGATTTCACTTCTAAATAAACTGGGAGTTTGGGGGGCAGCTGGCTATTTCTGCTGAAGATTTTTGCTCTTCAAATACGCTTACTTCTCCAATGGAGTCTTGTGAGTCTTGATTGTATGTTTGTGCCTCCACCTCTCCATCAGTGCTCTCTTCTGCTGTCACTTCCTCCTGGAAGAACAAACATTTTTGTCATTTAAAACACATCATTAGCCCTAAACATGTTTAGGATTTTTTTTTTTACTTCTTTAATAAAAATTATCTTTTCCCATGAAGATTATGGGCAACATTTTCTCCTGCTTCCTTAGCAATGCTTTTCTCAAAAATCTCACTTCCCTGCCCAGGAGAAATACAACTCCCCCAGCCCACTGGACCTCAGCATACCTCAATCTTTTCAGGACCAAAAACAAAGCAAAGCTTCTCATTTTACCTCCAACCTTCCAGATCCTTAAGAGATTATGTTCTTACACAATCCTACCCTTTTTCTCTTATGAACATTCCTCTGGCACAGAGTTAATAAAACATCTTTGGCATCCCTAACACTGTGAGGTTCTGTCTCAATTTCATCCCTTTTTCACAGCACAAAATCCCTCACACCAAAATTCACATGCATCTTCTACAGGCTCTTCCAGCAACTCATCTTTGCTTCCCAGCTCCTAAACACTCTGTATTTTTGTCCAGAATTACATAGAAAAAGACCTTCCAAACCACACTGAAAGAAGTGTGAACTTCTTCCTTCTCAATCCTAGGATATGGCCCTCTCTCTTCCATCCTACAGCTTAAGATTTATATCATTCATTCTAACTGGTTTAACCTCTGCCTTTTTAGATAATTGTTTCCTCCTCAACAGATGAGAAAATCAATTAAGAATTCACTGATTTGCTCTGAAGTAACACATTTTTTCTTCCCATTCAAATCCTACAAAGGGACAGATTAAGTAGTAGTACTTTATGTTTGTGCAAACCTCAGGCCCAACTCTCTGCATGATTCTCAGTTTCTTTGAAGTGGGTGCATCCACTGTTTCCTCAGAGATCTGGTCTGAGTTCTCCACAGTGTTGTCCTCCTCTTCCTCTCGGGAGCGTTTAGACAGTGAGGAACTGGGGGTAGCTGAAACTTCAAAGACCTCTCAGTTATTTTCAGAACATATATACAAACATGTATACAACCAGAAATCAAAAGCTTTGGTATTTTCCTCTGAAGATCACTTTCATTTCTGCACTGAATGACAACAAACAATCAGACTGCACTGAGCAGTTTCCTAGGTCAGGAAAATATCAACCCCTTTAGTTACAAGTCTTAGGCTCTCAGGCCTTTATTCACAACTTAACTGACCCTAAATATAAGCCTCAGGGTACAACCCAAATATTTCTTCCAACATCTTTGCTTTGGACAAGAACACCCAAAATTTTTACCAGAGTATCAGCTGGACAAAGAGAATCCAAACAGTTTGCAGAAATGTTTTTTTGGGGAACAAATGTTCCATTTACACTGTGTAGGACAAACAGATGTGTACCAGTGTATTACAGTAAGTCGCTTTAGAGTACTTCCTAGATTTTAAATTCAAGCTTAAGTAGCTTACTCATGGCTCCTAAAATTAATCTTGCTCATAGTGCCATGGAAATAGAGCCAGCAAGGTTTAATGCATTAAACTCCAAAGCTGCTCTGAAAAAAAACAAACACAAAGTTTTATTTTCTTTCTACTTTAAGGAATGCAGTGCCAACAGCATTTCAGAGGTACCATTTCTGACAGCTCAGGAAGGATGCCTAACTTCAAAAGTTCTTAAAATGTGCAGTAAAGTAAGAGAGGGGAAAAAGGCCAGAACTGAAGCGAGGCCTGGTTGGCCAAGGGTCCAACTGGAGCTACTTACAAGGAACTATTGAGCAAGGCAGGACTACAAAATGACACCAACCTGTGCCAAACACAGCTGTGGAGGTGGAAGGTCTCTCTATCTGGGAGCTCTGCACCACCTCCACGATGGCAGGGGCTGGCTCCTGAGCTGCAGGCTCGATCTGAGCGTGGCTTTGCTGGGTGGGCTGCACAAAGGCAGTGGCCTGTGTCTGCTGCTGCACAGTCAGGATGGGCTGGGGCAGGGATGTCTGCACGTTGGGGCTGGTGGAGCGCACGGAGCCGCTGGCGCTCCCGAACACCGGGACGTGCTCCACGGGTCCTTCCGACTGCATGGCTGGAAGGCAAACAGCACTACAGTCAGGGTCTTCATTCATCCAGCACAGCTCACATTCTCCCTCTCAGGATGCCCTGAACAAGCACAGTCAGTGTTTTGCAGACGAATTCATGTTATGCACATCTCCAGGTGAGGAACCATGAACTTTGCTGCAAGTAGAATGGTCACGGAAGTGCAACGCTCCAAGAGATACAGGGACCATGACACTGTCTGAGGCCCTTCCAAACTGACTGCCACCAACATTTCAAGACAAAGGTAGTGCTTCTGAGTACTGAGGATTCTTACAGTACACAAAAAAGCTCACCTTCCTGAGTCTCCACCTGTGTTGTTGGCATAACTGTGGCTGTGGGGGTAGTGGTGGGATTGGTGACTGTGGCAGGAGTCACCATTGGACGGATGCTGGCCCTTGGAGTAGACTTATTCCCAGCTATTGCAGCAGCAGTCACTTTACTGGGAGTTGACACAACAGGAGTTGGTTTAATGTTTGCTGTTGGGGGATCTGAAGTGCTGGCACTAAAAAACAGGAGATTGGTTTTATCATGGTACAGAAAGCAGATTTTAAAAAGAGCAAACAAATATATTCTCATAGCCAGAAATACTATTTTTTAAAGCTTTTAAATTTAGAAGCCTGACAATAGCATAAAGAATTGTCTTCCAAACTTTTTATAGTTGAAAGAAGAGAGACACACTATGCCATCAATAGCATTTTATCCAGCTTGGAAAACTGACAGGTTCCTTCCAAGGTAATCAAGTGGGAATCTAGTAACAGATGAAAGTGTTTGTACTGTTCGCTGTGCTGGGACTTTATTACAGTGAGTAACACATCTTACATCAAAACTGATTCACTCAATACAGAGCAACATCATCTCTTGGCTGAGAAAAGGGGCAGCCAAATTTTAGGAGACATTTCTGAAAGTCTTGCTGTCTAAAGGATGCATTTATAACAGCTTAGAGGGAGTTTGTTATCCCAGCTCAGTTGTATAGCAATATTTCCAGCTTCAGAGCTTAGGCAAATGACTATTTTATGTGTCATTAGAATTATCTGTTCAGTCCATTTCTCATTCTTGCACAAGGAAGATCCTTCCCAAAACCAAAAAAGGTTAAAGTTAACAATCAAAATTATACAACTTCAAAACCTTGAAGTCTGAAAACAATTTTTAAAAAATGTTCCATGTTTCCCAGATACCATGTTCCTGGTAGTTAATATGAGA
>JAOTQP010000403.1:6139184-6169828 GCA_026413545.1 Cichladusa arquata | reverse complement strand
CTATGAGAGTTTACAGCTTAAAACCCTGTTGATTACGCGTAGCTGAGAAAACAGGATGAATGTATTATGCCAGTCAGTATCTTTACAGTTGTTCAAGAAAAATTATGAAAAGCCAGTGGTTTGCTAAAAATAGGAGCAACTATATAATGATAAACCCAAGAAATATCAACCACAGAAGCTCTGCAAATCCTTTGAACTCACATTCCTCTTTCACCTGAAGCTGGAGTAGACTTGAGTGAGATTTGCCTCTGCTGTTCTGGGACCTATTAGGCAAAAAAACAGAAATATCATGTCATGTACACATGAAGCAGAGCAGACGACACAGAAGACACTTCAGCACTTTGCTTACAAGTCTGTGAGAGAATTGCTTGTTGACTATTTACCTGGGCGGACTCTGTAATTATGGCAAATTCCCTAAACCAAATCATGCCAACCATTACAAGACTGAAAAAAAATTTGGTAACTGCTTGGGTATTTTCTCAAGTTTTGAGACATGAACCCATTATACTGAATGAATGAGTAAAATACAAAAAGAGAGCGCAGAGCTCCTTGGCTGATTCACAGTGAATTCAAATTAAGTTCTGAACCCTTACTGAAGCCAACCTGTATTTCCAAGAGCTGGGCAGTGGTGGCCTGGCTGCTGTCCCAGGGCAGCCTGGCAGGACTGTGTACATTCTGTACCTTGTTTGTGGACTCGGGGGGCTCATCCCGCTGCTCGTGGTGCCGCTCCTGCTGCTCCCGGAGCTCCCTCTCCAGGCGGCAGATCCGCCCCTCGTACTGGGACTTCAGGGCGCTCATCCGCACCTCCAGCTCCGTCTTCTGCTCCTCCAGGGAGCTGCTCTTCTGCTTCCACTCCTCATTTTCCTTTGTGAGCTGCTCTTTTGTACCTGGTGGAACAGGAAAGGCTCCAGCGTTTCCTGTGTGCTGAATCTGCACACTGAACACTGGAGTGTTTTACCAGATCACCGAAGTATTCTGAAATCCTAAAAATGCTAAGCTGTAAAAGGAAATCTGGGAGGCAATATGGCCATTTTTCTTTTTAATTGCAATTAAATAAAAAGAAACTAAAGACAGAAAAATATGTAATAAATATAGATAAATAAAAATTTAAAGAAGTAGTCCCAAAAGAACAAGATGTTTCCAGCAAGCTCTTACACCATCATTCCTCTCAGTGATGTATAAAAACAGAGGAGACACTGTGTTTTTCACCTGTACATTTAGGGAAGGGGAGAATTACCCAAGCTGTTAGTAGGGCCAATCTGCTCTAATCAACAGAAGGATCAAAAATGAGAGTTATCATGCTGGCTGGCTAAAAGTAAGCAAAACTTTTTCTATGTCCAGTGTGCAGCTACTTATATACTTATATTCCCTGGAGGAATTAAATTTTAAACTTTAGAACAATCCCTGCAGCATTTGGAATAGAAAACACTTTCAGTAAAATATGAAGCAGGCCATATTTTTCAAGCATCCTGTCTAAAGGTTTTTCCATAGAAATAATTGAAAATTTCTAAGAACAGAAAATAAAAAAATTACAATACCAGCTAACTGTGCAATTTTCTGTTTGGCTGCAAGCAAGGTCTTCCTTGTTTTCTCTTCCTTCTCAGTGATCTGTTGCCTGAGCTGTTCTTCCTGCGTAGTCTTCTCTTGCAGGTCTTGATGGAAACGGGCCAGTTCTGCCTGTAGCTGCATTATCTGCTCCTGGAGATTTCTAACTTCAGTTTCCTTTTCTGTTATTGTCTAGGGAGAGAGAAAGATTGCAACTGTTGGCCACAACCAACTACTTTGGCAAATATAGGGCCCAAGTTCCAAGGAGCTGCTATTAGCTGACCAGTGGATTAAGGTTAAAAGGCAATAACAGTTCAGTCCTCTCTGAATGCAAGAGCTGGAGAACAGCATTCTCTTTCCCACTTATTCCAGGAAATAATGAGAGACACACTAGACACAGGATTTACACCAGGAAAGATCCTTCTTTCCCAAGAAAGTAGAGGCACAATTGGCCATTTCCCATATTTCTGTGACACACATTAGAACACCCTCCCATTCTTCACTGTTACACACTTTAGGATGCAGTGGAGAACAGTACTCCGAAACGACTCACTGTTCTTACCTTTTGTAAGCTTTCAACCTGAGTCTCCAAATTCTTTGTCTTCACTTCAGCTTGACTGAGAGTATCTTTTAGCTCTTGTACTTCCTGGGCAGAAACTTGGTCTTCTTGTGGTTCTGCCAAAGGCAGAGTTGATGCTTCAGCAACCATCTGAAAGGTATCAAGGGGTACAAGGCTGAAGGGAACTATCTGATCACAATGTCACTACTTTCACAAGATGCTTTTGTGCATCAAGTGATTGGTTTACAAGTTCTGGGCAAACCCCAGGGACTCTAAGGAATGCTCCATTTCAGTTCTATCTACCTTATCATGCTGTGCTTTCAGCTCCTCATACTGAGTCTTGTACCTGCGACCAATTTTCTTGACCTGTGTAATAGTTTTCACTTTTTCCTGTATGTCAGCCACTTTAGCATCCAGTTCTTTCTGCAAAGTGTCCTTTTCTGTTCTTATTTTAGTTACTTCATCCTTCAGGCTCTGAACAAGATTCTGGCTTGCAGTCAAGGATGCATTAGTTCTAAATGAAAAGAGATTAGAATGGAATTGCAAACGAGATGCTTGAAAACATATCCCTTATTTGAATAACATCACAGGCATTATCTATACACATTTCAAATATCCCTTATTTAGGTTACATCACAGGCATTATCTGTAGTGGATTATGTTTTCTAGGATTTTGCAATACAGAATAGAAGTTATTCTACAATATATTACTTTGGAATAATTTCAGCTAATAGGCAGCTTGCAAAACAACTCTGACTTCACCTTACCTGCTTGTTATCAAGCCACAGAAAGAATACAAGTTTCATAGTTACATGGAGACACTTAAGAAATTACACTTCCAGATACAGCTATAATTAGAATGTTTTGCTCTGCACAAAACTTTTACAAATTGACCAATACCACACCTGGCAACTTCTGCTTTCAGCCTGCCTGTTTCTTCACTCATCTGTTGGACACGCTTGGCATTTGCCTCCTTCTCAGAGAGCAGCTTTCGATACTCCTCGAGATCGGTGTCCTTCTGCTGGCTCAGTAAGTGCTGAAAGGGGAAGACAACAGGGGCATTTTTGTAAAATATTTGCACACTTATAGCCAGAAAATCTCTTTGAATTAGAGCCACTGCTTTTGCATTTTGATATGGAATAGCCAACTTTGAAGCTGTGTGAACGATGCTTTATAATTTAAAACATATTTCTTAGATTTTATTCTTCATAAGAAAATTTAGCACTTTTACTTTTTTGACTGGTGGGCCTTTTTTTCCACATTATATTCTTTGAAAGGAAGCATTTCCCCACCTGAGTGCGGGCTTTCCAGCGTTTAACATCCTCTTCCAAGAGCTTTTTCTCTGCCTGCAGCATCCCACTCTTCTCACTGAGCTCAGCATTCGACTCTTGCAGAGGCAGGATGTCCGCCTCGAGCTTGCGTACCTGAAAAAACATGGTAAGGGTTACACTCTGCATCTCAGGATACTGAAGGAATCCCTCAAGAAAAAGTCATGATAGAGTTTCTTTCCTAACTCTGCCTTCCAGTGGCCAGATAGAGGAAAAGGACAACAGCAGAGGATGATCCTATAGAGAAAAAAAACATTGGTGCGACTTCCCAATCTTAGATGCTCACTCTGTACTTTGGTACAGGAGAGATTATTAATGTTAAAATCCAATGCACTGGATTCCATTAAAATAAACAGTATCTCCATTTTAAACTCTTAATAAAACTGTGGTCTGTTTTGTATGTATTCTAGCACCATTTTTAATTTAACTGCTGATAATATCCTTGTTCCTGGTATATCTCTAGCCAAAGATAAACACTGACTCTCATGTTCATCTAAATGGAACTGAACTTCAAGCTTTCCAATGCTGTATATGGACCAATGTCTTTTAAAATTCGAAATGGAAAGTTTCCTCATTAGTGTATGAGTTCAAGGAATAATTATAATGTAAATCATGTATTTACTGTAATTAGCAATGGTATATTCCAACATTTAACTCATGCACTGAATATCTGAAAGGTTTATGTGAAGCTCAGTACTAACCTTTGCTTGTATCTGCTGTAGCTCTTGCTCCAGCCTCTCCTTCTCCTCCCTTAACATCTTGTTGGTTTCTATGAGTATGTTCATGGTCTCAGTTTTCTTCATTAATTCTTCATGCTGTGCAATGGTTTTTGCTGTTACCTGTGCAAAGAGT
The DNA here is from genome assembly GCA_026413545.1 of Cichladusa arquata. Lineage (NCBI taxonomy): Eukaryota > Metazoa > Chordata > Aves > Passeriformes > Muscicapidae > Cichladusa > Cichladusa arquata. The sequence goes on along the minus strand of JAOTQP010000403.1, from coordinate 6,165,544 downwards.
CAACTCAGTGATTTGTTTTGCTTGCATGTGCACAAATACTCCACCTGGGTCTGGTATAACATCACCTTGGAAAGCAATCATGGCATTCATTAACAATGGAAAGCAAGAAATGGGGAAAAAATGGTAAATGATCTTTATTTTCCCTAATTATGATATTTTGGAATTGCCACTCTTTCACAAGACTCCATTTGGTTATAAGCAATCCCAGTTAAAAAAAACAAACAAATCCTTTCAAGAACTCACTTTTGGTCACAGGCAGCCCCAGAACAGCCCTGTACTCACTGAAATCATAAGCATTAACCCCCAGGCATACCTGCACCTTCTCCCTCTCAGCATTGAGGCTGTCCTGCAGCTCCTGCAGCTCCCTCTCCAAGTGCTCCACTCTCTGGCGGTACCGCAGGCTCTCCACCTGCGCCACCTCGAACCTCGTCTCTGCAATCTCCTTCTCCCGACGGATAAACCTGCAGGGAGGAGTCCAACACCACATCACACCAAGAAAATGCTCTCATGTAGCACAATCATCTCCCACCAGCAAAAAAAGCACTTGAATTTTTAACATTATCCTTCAAGGATAAAGTAATACAGAGCGATTTAAGTTCAAATCTAATTTATAACCCCCAGGAGGAGGAACCCAGAGCTAAGGTTACCTAAGAATTTCCAAGATTTGTTCCTGGGATTTGCCTTCCTCACTAAGAGAAACATTTGCTGCAGTTGGGATGGCTTCTTTCATGGAAGTCACCATCTTATTGCTCATGCTCTCCAGCTGCTCATGTAATAACCGATTTTGTTTTTCCAGATCCTCACAGCGGGATGCAAGTTTTGAAGCTTCATCCTACAACAAAATCATTCACTGGCTGTGATTTCTGTGGTTCAATTTCTGTTAACTGAAAAAATCCCACTGAAACAACAAAGCCCATCACACCTTGATCATTCTCTCTCTCTCTTCCCAGGAGGCCTTGGATTCTAAGAGCTCAGACTCTGCCTTCTGAGCAGCCTCCTCCAGCTGCTGCCTCACCGCTGCGTTCTTGGCGACTTGCTCTTTGATGGCCTGTAGTGCCTCCACATCAGCAGCATGAAGCATCAACTCCCGCTCATATTTGTTCTGAGCTTCAGAAGCCATCATAGCCTGCACAAAACCAGAATAAATCAACTCTGTTACCCTTATTTTGTATGTTTGACGTGTACAAAGAGACAAAATCAAGTGACCACAAAGCAAAAAGAAAGCCAGTGCCCAAAACCTCTGCTATTTTCAAGCATAGGAAACATGGAAATGCCCATCTACTATATTTGGGGTTGGATTAAATAGCCAAAAGTTTTTCTACATCGTTGACACCAGTTAATGCTGCTGGAATTCTCCTCTGCAGAAAAGTAAATGCCCTTTAAAAAACAGTTAGTAACAAGACAATCTTATCAGCTGTTGCTAAATATCACACTGCCCCAGTTGTAAAAGATGACAATTAACTTTTGGGTTAGAAAAATACTTTCCTCATTGTCTTGTTGGCAGCATTTTCAGCTCCCTTCTCAGGGCATGGAGGCAGCACTTCATTAAAAACAGTTAATTACATTCCCAAACAAATCTCTTTACATAATGAAACAGAACTTAAAAACAGAAATCTATTGCATTCAATAAGCAGCTGCTCCCTAAATAGAGAATGTGCTCTCCCAACACTTTTCCTGCCTCCAGCAGTCCCTCAGTAACTAGTTTAGTTTTGAATTCACCTGAAAGCTAACAGAAATTTTGCTAACCCTGGCTAAAACAGGCAAACACCACAAACATACTTGTTCCTGGCAGTCCCTCCTGGCCTGTTGTTCATTATTCAGAGCTGTGCTGGCTCTCTGAAGAGCTTCCTGAACTTCTGACTGCACAGCTGACAGGCTTTTCTTCAATTCTGAAAGCTGCAATGACAGGGGAACAACGAAAACAAAGTAAGAAGAAACCCAGGATTAAGTGGCAAAACATTTGCAGAGTACTGAAGACAGTAATTCATAATGGTGATTATTTTATTACTTACAGATTAATATTAGGTGCATACCTGTTGCTCCATGTTCTCCACAGCTTTACGCTTCTCCTCCTGCAACTCTTGTTTTTCTTTTTCTGACTCCATCAACTTCTTTTCCAGCTGTGCCTGATATTCTGAGGACTCCTTCAGACGAGTTTCAACTGTTGTACGAACTTCCTCTGTCACCTTCATTAAAATCCATCAGGAGAATCATTTTTATCCAGTTAAATACATTATTCTGATACAAAACTGAAATTTTATTAACAATTTAAAGCCAGAATAGATATTCTCAGCATCTAATTTAGAACAACAACATTGAAAATGTGGAAAATCACAAACAACATCAAATTTTTGTTCTAACAAACAATTAAAGTAAATAACAACAACTGCTTACTTGTTTTTCCTTATTGAGGGATTCCTCCAGGCTAAGAACCATGGCCCTGTACTGTTCCACATTACTGGAACTAGTCTTGAGCCTCTCTCTCAGGTCATTGACTTGTTCCTCAGCTTGTCTCAGCCGACTTACAAGATCATCTACATCTTCATTTGTACTAGGCTGACCTGCAATATTAGAATACATTAATTAACTGAAGTTTAATTTAGTTTTAAACCCACTGTTCTCTTGAAAACTGAGTCTTAGGATAATAATGTAGTAAAAACAATTTCATAAAGTTTCCCTAAATAAAACTGTAAGCCCTCACAAAAATAAGGGCTTTACAATAAACACTGTTGACTACTTAAAACTATATAATCTAATACATTTAAGCTCCTCCAAATAAAAATAAAATGAATCCTTTAAGAAGTTTTGCATTATTTTTCTCTTTTGTCAAAGACTGCTTGGATGTGAATTTCATATCTACAAATCATGATGGTTATCGTCAGTCTGAGTATGTGACTGCAGTAACAAAGTGGTTTATTATTTAGTGTACTGTTGTCCCAACTCTAATTATTATGGATTGTGAATTTTACCTTTCTGCAGATGGCAATGCTTAGCACAAAGAGAAATTAACTGTAGAGGAAGACTTTACCTTTCCCTGGAGGCCTTTGTGAGGACTGGGATGTGAGCTGGGCTTCAGTGTTGTTCAGCTGCTGTTTCAGCATGGCATTTTCTTTCTGGGCGTTCTTCAGCAGCTCCTTTGTGTTGATGTGGCGGTTGGTCTCTGTCTCCAGCTGCCTCTTCAGGTCCAAGATATGAACCTGCAAGCACAGGGTTCTTCAGTTTGCAATTATTCCCAAATGGCACAGAGGCCAAGTATTGTTCTACATGTCAGGTATGGAGAAGAACTTTCTACACTCTGGCAGAAGCACCTGGGGCTTTATTTTCCTCCAAACAAGTGCAGCACATTTACACTCACCTCTTGATTCTTGGTAAGGGAATGTCTTTGTTCCACCTCACTTTCCAGTTTCTTCTTCAGCTGAGATATCTCACGCTCCAGCTTTTCTATCTGATTGTTGAGTCTCTGCTTTGTTTCTGTCTCAGATCTCTCGAGTATTCCCTAAGAGCACAATGCGTTTTGTTTACAACACACCTCAATAATTTTCTTCTGAATTACTGCAGCACTTCATACAAAGTTGTCTCAACACTTCTCCCACCCCAAGAATAATTAAGTAATAGGTAGATACAGAAAATAATTAAAAGTAGCACTTACAGTGTTTGACTTAGCTTTGAAAGGTTTTATTAATAATATTAATACGATGAATATTTTTAGACAAAAATCTATTATCCATGCAGTCTAATGCCATGGACTAAAACACCTCCAAAAGATCTACCAGAGAAATAGAATTCAGTCACATGATAAAATGTGCATCCTTAAATACATTCTAAGTATCAATATACATTATAATAAATTATATAAATGTATAAAAGTAAATATATTTTAACAGGAAAATCAACTACCAAGGCAGGCACTGTTAAATTTTGCTATCAAAAAAATTACCATTACAAATTTTTTCCTTTCACTTTGTTTCATGTGTTTTGTCTCTATTTGGCTATGAAAAACCTTCTCATCAACTCAGAATTCTCAGGACTTTCCCCAGGTAAATAACAGAGTATCATAATGTAGAAAAGAATCCCAAACTTGCTGAAACAAGTTGCTGAAGTTTGTTATATTGTGTTGATATTGTAACCACATAAAAATCCACTTCAAAGACTCAATCCCATGAGTCTGATTTGATTTTCATGGGTATTTATTGAAAAGCCTGGCAGACCCAACCTAGGCACAAGAATAGCACCATATACCTGAATTGTTCTCAAATTGGTGAGCAGCAAGTTCTGTCCTCTTTGTTCAACCAGCAGAGAGTCACGTTGCTGGGTCAGGCGCACATCTGACATCTTCAAGATATCCTTCTCTTTCTTCAAATTTTCTGCTCTCACCTTTAAGAGAGCAAATAAGAAAAACTCTGTTGTCAATCCCAAATCGATCCATTAAATGTAGTATTATTTTTAAAATCCAGTTGAATTAAGCCAAGAATAGCAACAAAAAACTATTGGACATTCTGCTTTCCCTGCAAACTGAAACAGCTTGGAATGTTCTTACAACTCTACTCTTCACTTGGGACATTTCAGGATAATCATAAGGAAAACTCTTGTGCTACATTAGAATATCCTGCAGTGCCACACACTGTTACTGACCTCTGCCACTGCCAGTTTTTCATTAGCTCCCCTCAGGTCCTGAGTCATGGTGTTAATGATCTGCTCCTGCTTCTGAGTGGTTGCTGTGAGTTTCTGGGTTCTCTCGTGCAGTGAGGTGATTTCCCGGCGATAGCCTTCCACGTTATCCTGCAACATCTCGTACCTTCCAGGGAACACAGCAAAGCAAGTCTGCCACATTGCACTGTCCTGCTCAACAGGGGCATGCACACAGCTGGGTGTTTCATGGCTTTATGCTTCAGTTTGCACATACATGACTCACTCAACTACAGCTTCTGCTCTTGATCCCACCTGCACTATTTCCTTTATGTTCTTACACAGAATAGACAGTATCAATGTTTAAGTGAGCAAACAATATCAAGCAGCCAGGGAACATGAAAGGGAATGCTATTATGTAGCTGAATTACCGTTTGGAGGCAAATTCCAGCTGTGTGGATATCTTGGCATTTTGTGACCTCAAGTCTGTGACCTGCTCCTGAAGCTTTTCATTCTGTTCATTCAGAAGTTTGTCATTCTCTGCCTTCTCTTTTTTATAGTTCTCAAAAACTTCCTGCAACTGCAGCAAAGAACAGACACAAAAGCGCTTACCAAAAGCAAGTAAAAAGAAACAGAGACAGTTTTATGCAGTGTCTACTGAAAAATGTACCTGCTTAAGAGCAGCCTTGGCCTCCACAGTCTCCACAGACTCACTCATGGACACTGGAGTAGGAGTTGCCATGGACTGAGGTAAATTCGGACGCTTTGGAGTAGATGTAAGACAGATCTCCTCTGGTAACATACCTGATGCTACAAGAAGGTAAAGTGGGTTTTAAAGCAACACTTCTGCTTGCCAGAGAAGATCATACAGCCCCTGCAGCCTGGGTACCTTGCAGAGGAATGATGGCCCCCGTGGTCTGGGTGAGCAGGATGCGGAACAAGTCCCGCTGGCGGATGATGGACTCCACGAGCTGCAGCTGGTGCTGCCGCGACTCCCGCAGCTGCTGCAGCTCACTGAGAGCCTCATCCAGCTGGCTCTGCAGCTCAGAGATCCTGAAACAACAACAGCTGCCTTCAACATCCAGAGAGGCACATCCAGGTGTTCTGGGCCCCTTCCCTCTATAAGGATGGTGAGGGGCTGGAGCGTGTCCAGGAAGGGAACGGAGCTGGGGAAGGGGCTGGAGCACCAGGAGAGCTGAGGGAGCTCGGAAAGGGGCTCAGCCTGAAGAAAAGGAGGCTCAGGGGGGACCTTTTGGCTCTGCACAACTCCCTGACAGGAGGGGGCAGCTGGGGGAGGGAGAGTCGGGCTCTGCTCCCAGGCAATGGGGGACAGGACAAGAGGAAATGGCCTCGAGCTGTGCCAGCGGAGGTTCCAGTTGGACATCCAGAAGAATTTTTTCACAGAAGGGGTTGTTAAGCATTGGAAGGAGCTGCCCAGGGAGGTGGTGGAGTCCCCATCCCTGGAGGTGTCCAAGGAAGGCCTGGACATGACACTCAGTACTCTGGGCTGGTGACATCTGGGGCATAACTTGGTCTCGATCCTGGACATCTTTCCCGAACTTAATGATTCTGTGAACCTATGACAGAATCCTGCAAGTTTCTAGGAGACCAGCCTTTGGGCTACCACCTAGAGATGAAAAAGAAAGCAGGCCTCTTTCCTGGACAGTAGAATTCTGTTCATGTGAATAACTTCAAAAATTTCAGTAGCATGAATAGAGAGTCAGGCTAAGAACCTTTCACACAGAATTCACATCTGTGGCCTTTACAGTAGTGATTTAGATATGCACACATGCAGTTCCTTGTTCAGCTAATAGGAATAAAAAGCTATCTTTTCGAAAAACAGCTCTGTTGTGTGAAATTAGTCACTAGAAATTGATAATTATTTTTACTTCAGGTTTTGATGACAGGACCTATTATAAGATTAAAAGCTATAAAGTTATTTTAATAGAAATCTGAAGGTCCTGCAGCTTAATAAGAACTTGTCTTTATGAGTTACATAGCTGCTGCACACAGTTAATAACAATCAGAAGTAAAAAACTGAAAAATGCTTGAATGACTCCTTGTTACTACTCAGTACAAAGTTAATGAAAAGGAAGAGATGACCTACTTAGATGAGGTTGTTTCTTGCTCCTCTTTTTCTCTTGCCTCCCCCAGCTCCCGAAGAGCCACCAGGAGACGCTGATTCTGCTGCTGAAGCTCTTGGATATTTCTGTAGGAGACCAGGTGTTGAGTGATCACTTCAGAAGAGCTGCTAATGTCAGCAGAGCTCACTGCTTCATCACGGATCACGTGGTTGCCTCTGGCTTCTTCCAGTTCCATTAACAGCACACAGATCTGAAAGAGAACAGTCCTCGTGTAAGGCCTGCACAGACTTTAAAGTTTAGCATGACAAAAAGCAACAAATCAGAAGTAGATGTACTGTTCAGTTCTGTGAACAGATCACAGAACAGTCCAATCTAACAAAGAAATTATATAGGTGTGTTTTCCATGTCAGATGCTTAACAATATTATCCTAAAGCAGCATCACTTCTATCCAGCTAAACTTATTCTGGTTTTGAAAGTGCAAGTACCATGCTGTCCTGAGGAGAAGCTTTAATGTCACCAAAGTACTTAGGACAGCCAAAATCTCCATGACTGTGGCTGAACACAACTTCTAAGTAAACATCTGAAATGCAGCAGCACATGAATATACCAACTGCAAACAGCACATTTAACCACAGCAACGTTTCTTCTACCTGCTGGGAGAGATCCTTCACTCGCACTTCCAGTCTCTGGCTCTCCCTCTCAAAGAAGGAGGCGTGTTTGTTGGCTTGGTCGGCGCTGTCCTGCAGGCGATGGATCTCCTGTAAGCACACCAACAGGAGCAAACATCATACCCCAACTGGACACATTCCTTTCCAGAGAGATGACAGCATGTGCAAACAAGCCTGGGGAACCAAACATCTCCTTAAAGTTATGCTCCCAAGGCTAAACTCCAGGTGTTCCAGAATCAAAAGCCACGTTCTTTTGTAATGTATTGGTTTATGCCTTAAAACCAGTGGGAAGTGAGCACTGAAGCCCAATTTTACGCCAAATAAACACTAAACTTTACAGTGAGCCTACTCTCTCAGAAAATCAGAGACTGTAAATCACCAGTATAAAAAACTATAAAATACATTGGTTCTACAAAATAGTTTGTACAGTTCCAGAAATCGCAAGCCAGAAAGTCCAACGCATCTTTTCCCATAAATATAGTCGACTGAAAGATCCACTTCATACACTTACAACTGCAATTAGAATTAAAGATTTGAAAATTAATTTGTTTTCCAAAATTATACATGCTCTTTTATTTTATACCAACCTTCATAGCTTGTTCAAGCTTTGCAGACAGACTTGCAACAGCTTTTTGGGAACGCTCAAATTCTTCACGCTGACGTTTTAAGATTGGAGCTTTGGCTTCTACTTCCTGCACTATTTCATCCAAGTATTTATTAATTCTCTTATTCTCCAGCTTCTCCATATGCAACTGATCCTGAGTTTCTACATAGGCATTGTACAGCTGCAACAAAAAGATTTTGGTTTGTTTTTGATACGCCTGTACAGATCTCTTTAAAAAGAACCACTGCTAATGATACAATTCCTACCTTATGGTGCTGCAATTTTATACAACTGAACTAGTTAATTCAGAAAAACAAGTTGGACTTTTAAAATATGGTTCTAGGACTCGTATCACAGCAAAGAAGTTACACATATTAATTTTAAAATGGCAAACTTTATAATGCAACTGTCTGCAATAAAAGAATTCTACTTAAAAAGCATAAGTTTTAAGCAAACTTAAGACAAATATCAAAACCAGTAACACAGCATAAAGGAATTTAATGGCTGGATGAAACAATCAGTAACAAACAATGACAACACAAATTGCATAAACAGAAGTGTAAAATACCCTAGAACCTGTATGACCTATTGTTACATTAACTTTTTTGCAAGTATAGGCCAAAAGCACAGCAGTACAGATTAAAGTTATATAAATCAGCAAAAAAAGGCTGCTCCTGCCAAAAATGCATAAAGAAAGTAAGTTTATATTAACAAAACCCACCTATTTATGAATTTGATCTACTAAAGAAAAACTGTAAGGCATGTTGAAAAAAATCCCAGTAACTTAGCAAGAGGTCTGCCTCAAGTAAGATTTCCTTGCCTGCATCAGGCATGACCCCAAACCCCAAGCCTGAACCTTTCCATTCTCAGTGTCACTGATGGCATCCAAGGGCTTTGCTGCTGGAGGGGTTTGTGCTCACTCACTTCAGTTAACTTCATGCCAGGCTTGACCACTTTGGCCACTGCTGCAGCAGTGGGAGACATGGCTGCCAGCTCCTCCTCGGACAGGATGGCTCCTGGAAGCACAACCCCACAATTACCATCCAAAAACTGCAATAATCCCCACCAGAAATACTCTTAAATATCATATCTGACTGGTTCTATTTGAATTGCTGAAAAGCTGTTGCTACTAGGACTCCAAAAATTTAAATAATTTCAGAACATGAATATTGCAATAGCTGGAGCAAGGCTTAACCTCTGGGTTTTTTATCACACTGACAGATGTCTGGAGTAGCAGAGCACTGGTTTATTTTCATTAATTTAACACAGGGATAGAGCAAATGTACTCCAGGCCTATGTTCCTTCCTGCTCCCTATCCTTTAGAAACTATGGATATGTAGCAAACAGCAAAAAAGACAGAGCTAAAACAGTGAATACTAAGCAAGATTTAATGTTAAACAGAAATGTAAAGGCCAGAGGTTTGTTTACTGCTGCATTTTTTAAAGAGGAAAATAAGACTAGTTTATCATCTCCACTTCCCTCTCCAGAAAACCACTAAAAGTATGCTGATTCAGCCTTGAAGAAAAGGTTCCTCTCCATTTTCTTTGAAAAGATAACAGATTAACAAAAGAACTTCAAATATCTATGAGAGATGCACTTTCTGCTGCGGGAAGCATATTTATATACATATATAAGCACATGTATATATATATATGAAAAGGCTTCTAAAATATATTATTAGAAATTACCAAAGATGACATTAGATTAATGCAGCTGGTTCTTACAGAAATTCAGCACAATATCCTTCCATAAAAGCCCAAGAGTTTCTGTATTTCAGGTGCCAGCCTATCCCACCTTTGCGTTTCGTAGCTGACAGTAAATCATTGGCATTCTCCAGCTCCTTCTCCAGCTTACTGATCTTCTCTCTCAGCTCCTTTTCCATTGCAGCTTTGGACTCCTCCACCTCAGCCAAATGCTCCTGGGCTGCTTTATTAGCTAAAATTAAATCAGACAAGCAGCTTGTGTGTTGTGATTGATTTTTATTTTAAAAGTATCAAAATTTACCTGGGTACCTTAAATTTTACTTTATGTGACCTACAGAAGCTCATGCTAGTAAGAAAACTCAGAAGTGTGAGAAAAGAATGAAACACTGCCTATCACCTTTGCTTAGAAAAGGGCAAAAAGATGAACTGTCCTTAGCAGTGAAAAGGAACTAAAGGAACTAAAAAGCTAAAGTGAAGACATATCTTGCAAAATTAGATCTTTTCATCAAAATCCATAGTAAAATTCCAGGCGTATTTGCAAATAGTTCCCCAACCATCAGAGAATTCAACTAGTCAGGTACAGTTTTTATTACAAATGGACTGATACTTCCATCACCCCAAAAGCCCAATGAAATTCCTTTCAGGAACACAAAATCCCCATTTTTCAGAGCATTAAGGTACTCCAAGGAGCCCAACTGCTCTCCTCCCTTTGCCAGCTTACCTTCACCTGCTTCCTTGAGGAGCTTGTGCAGCTCTTCCACTGCTCCTGTCAGCTCATTGCTCTTTGCCTCTGAGTCATCAGCAGCACTCTGAAGAAAGAATTTTAGCTCACCTTTAGTACACAGCAACAGCAGCCCCATGTTTACAAGAAAGCTTAAACTGACCACAAATTATGAACACAGTTTTCTCCATAAAATGCTGAAAGATTCACCTAAGCTGGTCAATCTTTTCTATGTGGATTGTCTCACTTTGATGCAAATTGCCTGAGAGTAAGAAGCATCAGACACACTGATCTGATGTGACAATTCCTAATACAATGTATGGCCTTTAGCTATTAACAGCTGCTGCTGGCTCTTTCCTTCTTATGACTAGAGAAAACTGGGAATTTTCAATAGTTCATTTCAAACAGTCTGAAAAATACAGTATTTTTAGGGACTCACAGTACAAAAGAGTTTACATGTCTTTGCTTCCAGCTTAAGATCTCCCAAGTGTAAAGCTGTAAAATGTTTATTTGGGCATCTGTGCAAGAAAGCTCACAAAGCAGAGCTCAGTAACCTGGGCACTAAAATGTGCAAACCAAAGAGCAAGCAGTTGTACATTTCAGCTGACTTAGAAGGTTACAGGGTATTTTTCACTCTTTGAGCAAACAGAACAAATATTACTTGTTTAAATGGTGTGCCTTTGATACAGTACAGGACATTCAGCTGGGTCCTAACCAAGTCACCAACATCTGCAGCATTCAGAAATGAACTTCTAACTCAGAAAAATCACTTCCACAGTCATACTTTCCACATAAACTCTTACCTTCCAATAGATCCTAAGACATAACCACATTTTTACAACATGAAGACTCAAAATAGCTGGCAGAAAATTACTATTTCAACCCTAGTTTTGCTTATTCTCCAAGATAATCCAAACAATGTAAGAGGAAATGCTGACTACTACAGCAGCAAAGAAAACAATGTTTTGCAATGGAAGTCAGCCTTTCCACATCCAGATTTTGTGGGGAAAAAAACTCCAAATTGGCCTGCATTACAAAAGATTCAGCCACTACTAGAGTTGTAATGGAATTAACAAACTCACCTTATACAAGTTGGATAATTTAATGTGGGCATTCAGTTCATTGTGGAATCTCTCTTCCATGCTTGCCTGCTGCTCTTTTGCCTAGCAAATGAAATAGGAAACAGGGTAGGGGAGCATTCCAGTATTTCTGTTTCACTCATTTTATTGTTTCATTTGTAGAAGCAACTGTAATGCTGTTTAATATATTTCAGGTCATCTCACCTCCTTCAGTTTATTCAAAAGTTCTTCAACATGCTTCTGGAGGTTTTCATTTGACTGTTTCAAGCTGTTCACCTGTTCCTCCATTCTGGAAACCTATTCAGAGAAGAAACAAGAACACTATAAAAATTTTTAGTTCCTAGTCTAGTTTATTTTGGAAAATACTTGTCCCATTGTTTTTAACTAAAAATAAAAACAAACCCAAAAGTTGCTGAAAGAGCATAAAGGGCCTATCAAATACAGTCATTAAAGTATTGGCTTTGTTTAATACAGTTAATCAGGTGGTACAATTTCTAAGAAATAATAACTCAGTAATTACATTACCTCCTCCTTTTTGTTCTCCAGACTGCATTTGAGCTCCAGGATTTCATTGCCTTTCTCCCTGGCAGTATGGAGCAGTTCATCTGTTTTGGCTTTCAGCTCAGCATTCAGCCATGAGTTCTGGTTCTGCAGCAGCTCTTTTTCTTGCTCCAGCCTTTTCTCCCGGTACTGAAAAGAGAATGGCACAGTGTGATTGTAATAATTCCACAGAAAATAAAGCAGCCAATTTAACAGTTCTGATTAGAGAAGGAGTAGCAAAAATGTACTGTAATTTGGTAAATACAGGCAGTGCTTCCTATTATACTGGTAGTAAGTTACAACTATCAAGCAATAAGAAATTCCTGCCATTTGAGTTAGTTTCCTCTGAGCTTACATTAGCTGGGAACATGAACTAGATTAGCAGCCTTTTAGAGGAAATTAATTATTATATTGAGGTTTTTGTCCTTTCCTCCTCTCTTTATGGAGTTTATTCTGCCCACAGGGTAATGGTACAGGTTCACAGCTAATTACTTTTCTCCTTTCTACCTTCCTTTATGGATCTGGAGTCCTTCCTAGCAGGGAGGAGCAGCCACCACTGCCACCAAGAAGGCCTGGACATACTTGCCCAGCCTGATATCCCTGGTCTTCTAGGAACAGATCTCACTTCTAGTCACAGCCACCAATTTTATAATAAAAGAATTTGCTACACATAACAGGTACTCACTGGACTTACTTTCCAAGGAATCATAAAGAAGTGATGACTACATCACACACAAACAGTGCAAAACACACACTGTGCTTATAAAGCCCTACTCACCTTCATGGAAACATCTGATGTTTGAAGCTCATCCAACTTTAGCTGAAGTTTTGCCTTTTCTGTGTTTGCCTCTGTGAGCTTTTCATTTAAGCGTTTAACATCCTCTGGAGGAGGGAAATCAGTGTTAGAAAAAGCTGTTGTGTAACAGCTTTAATTAATAAATTGTAAAGAATGACAACAGGCAAGATGACTTTGCATGTAATTGTATGTTGGGCACTAAGATACTGTGTAAGGCATATTTTTAAATTGAGGAAAACAAGCACCAAACTGCTGTTTTTCTGCTATTACTGTGTTATTTCCTGGTATTTATTGACTGTGTTCCCAGCTGTACCATTTAAATGTTCAACTTCCTGAGATCTCCTTTCAGTTGTTCGGACCAAGTCTCTCTTCTCAGCCTCCAGTTCTTCCTTCTCTCGACTTAACTGGCTCTGAAAAAGATTGCAGAAAGGCAATAAGGAAATGTGATCAGCACTCTGGAACAGTTTATAGCCACTACTTACACTCAGAATCACACAGCAATGAGCTAAACCTCAGTGAGTTATCCCAGCCAACTGAACACTGGGATAAGAGGGTTAGAGTGGGCAGATAAATCACAATGGAGCTATTCAAAACTGCATTTCAATTTAATATTCTTGGAAAGACAGCTGTGATAGTCAAAAATTTACTGAAACAGCTTTATTTGGTTAAATAAAAGGGGTAACAGAGTAAACAAGGAATGAACACGTGCATCAATGTAAAAATCAAAGCAAAGTCAATAATCTCTGATCACTGACAGGCTACACTGTATCTGCCCTCAACATATCACTTCAGTCAGACCCTGGTAAGCTCCTCTGGGGAAACAATTAGATACATCTTTTCATTGTGGAAAAAATCTAACACACTTGTTTCAGCTTCTGCTTCAAAATTACCGTTCTGCTGGATCACTCAGCTCAAGTGACTCATCCTGCAACCCAGTGACTTTTGGGCATAACACAAGCAAAACGCTGCCTGAGTGTGGGAAAGGAGGGGGAAAACCAGAACTCTTGCTTACATCTTTGTCTTGAATTTTGGGGGTTTGGTTTAAAGTCACTTCACAACAAATTTCAGCTGGAATGGAACAATCCCTCCAAACTGAAACAAAAGCACTTGCTCACCTGTCATTCAGTTTGCTAAAGCACCACCTTTTACTTGAAAAGTTCCTGCAGTTTTCCTGCACATGTGCCCCAAGGACATGTAAACATCTCCATGAGCTCATACTGGTACTGATCCTGATACACTCCACTGGGAACTGAGTGCATTCTGTGCTGCAAAGGGCCAGGGGAACCACAGGATTTCAGCTCCTGGCCAAGGCCCAGAGTACCTGAATGGCAGCATTCCGGTCCTGGGCAGCCTCCAGCTCCTTGTTCTTCTCATTGAACACCTTCAGCTGCTCATCTGGGGGGAAAGGAACAGCACTGAGGGATCTCCACTAGAATGTGACAGAACTCCCTCTCCAAATGCAAGAGTCCAAATTTCCCTGACATACATTTTTAACAAAAGAGAGAGAAGAATGCCAGACCTCACCCTGGATGGACCAGGGGTACTGAGGCACACTAAGGCAATCCTTAGAGCAGAACATCTTTTGTGAGGATCAATACACAGCCCACTGTACTGTTACTACCCAGCAAGGGGCTTTTTTTCCATGAGAACAAAAGATTCCATTAAAAAAGGGTGACTTGAACACACCACCAAAACACATCTCTACAAATGCAACTGATGAGAGATTTTCAGCTCCTGTGTAAAACCTGAAAGCAGTTCCCACAACATTGGACTGAAGGGTGAATATCCTGCCCGACACTTAAGGATGTTACACAGTTACACTTACGAAGCTTTTTAAGCTCCTCCCTTAGAGTTTGACATTCCTGGGTCTCATTTACAAGTCTTTCCTGACTCTGAGCCAGTCGCTTTTCCACTTCAAAGTACTGTTGTTCTGCAAAATAACAAAGTCACCTCAGTCACAGTAAGCAATTTTTTCCTTCTTACCTTTACCAATGATCATTCCAAGGAAAATATATAAAAATATTAAGATGCAATAGAATTCGAAGGAAGGAAAAAAAAAACCCCCAACATTTTTTGAAAGCAAAAACCTGCATTTCCACACAGGAGGAACATGGTTTAAAACACTTTGCTAGCAAGGCAAGTGGTATATTGCCAGAAACTGTGACATTTTTCAGCCTGGTCTAGTAGAAGGTGTCCCTACTGATGGCAGGAGTTGGAATGAGATGAGCTTTAAAGTCCCTTCCAACCCAAATCACTCCATGATTCTGCAAAATGACCCATCAAATAAGAGCCTAATTAATCTGAATAGTTCTTTAACATTTTTGATGTAACCAGAGACATTGTATCAGCCCAATTATGCAGTGTGGGCTCATCAGCTTAGAACTCCTTTTAGTCCTGGTATTTCTATACATATACAATAAAACCCACATAGCCCCAGGCATCAAGGGATTTGATCTGGGGAAAGTTTTAATGAAGACTTCTTAAAATTAATTCCTGGGCTTTATTCCCTTAGCAGTTGAAAAAAGAGAATTAGATGTGAATTTTTGTGATCTGGAACAGTAATTGTGTTATGGAGCTTTAGTCTAAAACACTCAGTAAAAGCAGAACTAATCCCACTCTTGGGCAGGATGGGCTTCTGAGGAAGCACTGAGGGATGTTTGTTTATCTTCTTCCTCTCATACATTACAATTTCAAATAATGCTGCCCCTCCTGCCACACATGAGAAGAATGGACCTGGAAGAGAGTAACTTGCTAAAATCTGTGAGTTACCTTAATTTACACCACACCTTTGTAATACATTTACCAAGATTTCTACCATGAAAGAGACAGAAAAGCTAAAAGGTAGAAGTAAAGTTTACATCAGAAGTGTGTGACATCCTCTACAAATTCACAACCTCAAACTCCTGTCTCCTGCTCTCTGCTGGTACTACTGTTCTGTGATCAACTCATCTCCAAATCATTATAAAAATATTGATTCCATCAGGGTCATTTTACAGAATGGAACTTAAGAGTTAAGTGTAAACTTAAGGCTGTTTGAGAGCGGTGTGAACAAAGCTGTATTTCTCCTCCACAACGAGGACCAAAGCAGACTGAAGCACAAAGTTGTTTAGGTTGGAAGAGACACCTGAGATCAGAGTCCAACCACTGTCCAGCACTGCCAAGGCCACCAGTGACCCATGTCCCCAAATGCTACATCCACACGGCTTTAAAATCGCTCCAGGGGTGGGGATTCCACCACTGCCCTGGGAAGGTGTGCCTGGGCTGGATAGCCCTTTCACTAAAGGATTTTTTCCCAATATCGAATCTGAATCTTCCCTGATGCAACTTGAGCTCGTTTCCTCTCACCCTGTCCCTGTTCCCCGGGAGCAGAGCCCAAATCCCCCCAGCTGCCCGCTCCTGTCAGGGAGTTGTGCAGAGCCCCCTGAGCCTCCTTTTCTCCAGGCTGAGCCCCTCCTCATCAGACCTGTGCGTACGATGGTAGTTAAAAACCCGACGAAAAGCTGTCCTTTAACCCCACTTCATACACAGCTTTAACCCTGAATGTCCCTTAGCAAAAGAAAAACAGAAACAAACAAACCAAATGAAACAAAAAATAAAACAAAACTCCAGGAGCCAAAGCGAGAGATAACCACCGATCAGGTTCCACTGCAGGCCCCTCACAGCCCCCAGGGCACGCTCCGAGAGCCTCTGGAAAACACCGCGCTCCGTGCGGTGCCCGCGCTGCCTGCCCTGAGCCCGGGCACCGCGGGCCCGCCGCCCGCACTCACCACTGTCCACCTTGAAGCGCTCATGACGGGCCCGCAGCCCGTCGATCTCGCCCTGCTGGTCGCCCAGGAAGCGCTCCAGCTTGCCCTGCACGGCGCGGGGCAGCTTGGCGAGCTCGGCCCGCTCCAGGAGCTGCTGCAGCACAGCCGCCATCGCTCCGGCACAGCACGGCCCGCCGCCGGGCGCGCTTCCGCTTCCGCCAGGGCCACGCCGGCCGCCATCATGGGTGTGGCGGCAGCGCCGCGACATCGCCACGGCTGCCGCAGCCAGGATAGGAGACCACACCGCCTCGTCGTCATGATGGATGCAGAGCTTTCTGTGCTTCTAATGTGCCCCGTGTGCCCGGAGATGCCGGGGAAGCGCTGCCGCTTCCGCCACTCCCAGCATGGCGGGAGTGCCCCCTCGCGCACCCTTTTCCCGCGCTCCGCGCGGCATTCCCGTGCGTCATCTCCCTGCCGCGGCGCTTACCGATGACGTAAGAAGCCACCTCAGTGCTCAGCTGAGGCACGGCGGGTGCCGAAATTGGCGGTGCGGAGTGCGGATCCAGGGATGTGCGGGGTCTGAGTCCTGGCGCTCTGGAGGTACTGAGCCCGGGGATGTGCAAGTGCTGAGCCCGGCTGCGGGGGCATGAGTTGAGGTGTGCGAGCACCTTCCATGTGGAGGTTCAGGATGCCCTTTGCTTCCTCAAGGTTTCAGCTTTTTAATGCTGAACTCAGTTTGAGAGAGCTTTCCAGGCATGAAGGGGTTTTCAGACCAGCCCTACAGGGAAGGGAGGGGAGTCTGTGGCAGCCTCTATGTCCTGGGTTCTGGGGCGGGGGGATCTGCAAAGGCAGCTCATTGGAATGGCCACAGCTGCTGTGCTTTGAGTGCATGGGAATTGGAATGGAAGTGGTGTAGGGCATGCTCAAGTACACGTGTGGAATTTGGCAAGTCCCTGTGTGAGTGGAGCAGCACATCCTTCAGAAGTATCATGCTGCAAGATACGGTTTCTTGAAGGCATTTCAGAATTCAAATCCTGGGTTTAGTGTTGGGCCCCTCATGACAAGAAAGACATAGAGGGACTGGAGAATGTCCAGGGAAGGGAACGGAGCTGGGGAAGGGGCTGGGGCCCCAGGAGAGGCTGAGGGAGCTGGGAAAGGGGCTCAGCCTGGGGAAAAGGAGGCTCAGGGGGGACCTTCAGGCTCTGCAGAGCTCCCTGACAGGAGGGGGCAGCTGCGGGGGGTCGGGCTCTGCTCTCAGGGACAGGGACAGGTAAGAGGGAACAGCCTCAAGCTGTGCCAGGAAGGTTCATGTTGGATATTGGGAAAGTTTCTTCACTGAAGGAGCTGTCCAGCCCTGGCACAGCTGCTCGGGGCAGGGGTGGAGTCCCCATCCCTGGAGGAATTTAAAAGCCATATGGATGCAGCATTTGGGGACATGGATCAGTGGTGGCTTTGAGGGAATGGTTGGACTCAATGACCTTGCAGGCATTTTTCAATCAAACAGTTCTAAAGGATCTTTGTGTGAGACTTGTTCTCCTGTACCCATTGCAGTGTACATACCTTCTTTCACTTTATGCATTGTGTGTTTTGTAGGTTGGAACTACAGCACCTCACTTAAACCTGGAGCCATGGGTAGAACTTACCTTGTCGAGGAAGGTATTGGGCAGTACCTGACAGAACTCAGCACAAAGGTGAAGCCTTATGTCACTGGCCTGTTGATAGGGCAGGTAAGTGTGGAATTCTCCTTCCATTCATTCCTGTGGATTGGGGAAACTCCTGTTCACCAGTCTCAAGGTGTCTTTGCTTTTATTGCTGTTTTGGCAAGTGTTCCCCACAACGGGACTATGTCATTCGGGCTGTGCGAACCCCTCCCAAGGAGCAGCAGCAGGAGGAGACTGTGGGCCCTCCCAAGCTGGCATCCCTGGATGAGGAGTGGATCACCACACACGCCAGCCAGGTGAGAACTCACCCTGGGAGGTGACAAAGGGGTGGTTGGAACATGAGGGGAAAAAAGATGGACACAATGATCTCAGCACTTGTGTCATCTTAAGCCCTTTTCTCAGAGTGACAGAGCCTTCCTAACCATGCTGGGCACAGATGTTTTAAACCAGAAATACCCTTATTGTTTTCAGGTTTTTTGATGAAAGGACACTTGATATTACTGAAGGGAAAACACTTGCAGGATGTATTCCTGCATGGAGAGGGTCCTGTAGGTGAAAACCAGTCTCCCTTAGTTCACTTCTGCTCTTGGTGCAGACTTGTCTCACCAGTGGTTTTTGATATCTTGAGTTATGTGGTCTCTAGATTGCCAGTCCTATTAATAAATGTTCATTTTCATTTTCAAGGTGTCCAGAATGCTCCCTGGAGGGTTGCTGGTTCTCGGTGTGTTTATGATTGCAACTCCAGAGCTGGCAAAGGATGGTCAGAATGCTTTGCGTAAGGTAAGTGAGTTCCTGCTGGGAGAACAGCAGCATCTTTAGCTGTGTGTGTGAGGAATTTTCTGTCCTTGACTTGACTAAAATATGGTTGTTTTCTTGCATTATTTCACAAATGCTGTGCTTTGATGTGTGGGTTGGAGACTGGAACCTCAGAAATCCCGGTCCTGTGGGACACTATTTGTTAACCTCCTGGTTGTTACTGTAATAACAAATCTGAATTTACTGTGTTTATCTGAATTTACTGAATGTGGCTTCTGAATTCTGGCTTGGAGAAAACATCCTCAAGGTTTATGTTAAGCTAAATCCTTGTGGCACATGTGCTAGTGATATTAACATGTTAGCTTTCCTTGTCTGAATGAATCACTCCATTTAGAGGTGTTTAGAGTAGTGAAAGGTCTATAATTCTGATTCCTTTAAGAGAAACGTCTTGTCTAGAACATGCACACTTCATTTAGGGGTGTGGGATTAAATTGAAAACATACTCAGAACTATCTGATAGACTACAAATGCATTTTTTTTACAGTATTGGGGCATCTACTGCCATATTTGGTTTCTGTTCTGAAAATATATGTTCATTTTATCATTTTTCTAACATGATCATGGTGAGTGTTTTAACCATGAGCAGGTTTGGCAGCCTGAGGTTCAAGAGTCAGTTTTGGCAGTTCAGTGTAATTGCATCTCAGTTGTGCCTAATGAAAGTGGTAGTTGCCTAAAAGGTGAGCTGTGTCCAGATGATCATATAGTTAGTAGCTATTTTGCACACCTTTCCTGACCCAGCTGATAGGTACAAAACTGTAATATGTCTGTAAGGGCAAAAGCATGTCCAGAGGTTGGACATGTGAATGTGTATGCTTGCTTTGGTCTATAAGGGAGCTAAATTAAGAGTGCACAAGCCTCTTTCACTTTGGGGAAAAGTGCCTCTGAATCCCTGCAGAACGTTCTTTGAACGTGACATTTTGATGACATGTGAGCTGTGTTTCCTCCTTATGCATAATTTTGATGTTGCTTGGACTTAAAATTTTAGTACAAGACTATTTTTCAGGAATTGTAGTGCATGTTTTTGCAATGTGTTTTTGGTCTTTAGCTAATCTTCTCAGTGGAAAAGTCCTTGAGTAAAAGAAGGCTCTGGAAACCTGCTGAGGAGGAGGTCTCAGACAGAGCAGCACTTCAAATCTGTTCTGCTACAAAGAAGTATCCTTTATGAGCAAGGTTTATTGATTGAGGCTTCTACCCCAACCTCTTTTATCCAATTTCTGCTGAATAAATAAGAATTAGGGAGGAGGAGGCTGTGCAAGTTTAGCTAGACATGTATAAGTTGAAATAATTAAGATTTCTGATTAGCCATGGTTAAGACTATTGACCCTCTTGTCCATGAAAAATTTCCATCATTTCTTACGAGGTCTGTGTGTGTGATGGCATCAAATTACACCTTTCCCAGTCAGTGTTGACTTGCATAAACTGAAAAACACCATCTAAATTACTGTTTGGCATCTTGAATTGCTGTTACCAGTGGTGCTTGCATGGAATCCCACAGCAGGCCTGTGGGATCAATACTAGAGCTGTAGCAGAATGCAGGAGCTGTTGTGTCTTGATTTGAAAGAGAAGGGTCTGCTAGGGAAGGCAGAACCCTCCCTTGGAATGCAGAATGTAAATCCCCTCCCTCCAAATTATTAGAATTTTGAAATTAAGGGGCTCTCAGGCAAAGATATGAGGAAAGGAAAACCAGTTCTTTACTAGTATGTATAACAAGATAAACAAACAACAGCTATGGCATTAGCAACAAACAGAACCAGGGACCCCTGGGAATGATATAATAGAGGAGAGAAAGCAAGGATTTTTCTCTGAGAGGAGAGGGACATGAGGACAAATTACAAATTGGTGCCTTGGTGCTTCTCCTGTTAATACATATTGATCTTAATTTGTTTGTAAGAGATGGCACAGCATCACTGTGGTAGTTAGAGATTACTGGCAAATGTTTTCCCACTTTTTTACACTGATGGAAGGTGAGGACTTGCTCCAGAGCATAAATTAGCTTGACAAGGAGGTCTAGTAGAGGACTAAGTTAATTGTGAATTGTTCTTTGTTGTTCCCTTGCTTTTCATTGGATCTTTTTCTTTAAGTAGCACAGAGTAGTTTGCCGAACCTACGATGTGCAGGACCCAAAGGTAAGCTCATCCTGCTGTGTCACATGCAGCTTTTAATGCATGGCAAATAATGCTAAAACCCCAAAAAGCCTCAGTACAGTGCTTTGGATAGGTGCTTTATGGCTTTTCTTTTCTGCTCTCAGAGTTCAGCTAAACCAGCAGACTGGAAATACCAGAGTGCTCTGACTGCTTCCTGGGTAGCTTTGGGCTGCACAGTAAATGTGAATATCCACATTCCACTTCTTGCTACTTCCCCCAACCACGACCTGGAGAAGAATACCAAGGTAACTCACTGCCTGCACCAGTTCCTACACACCAGTACCCACACTCATTTCTCTGCTGAAAATTAAATAAGAGAGAAAGAGTTGAACAATGCAGGAGAGGAGTAGGAGTTATCAGTAGAGAATGTTCAGCAATTTTTCCTCTTTTAAATTTAACTCTTCTGCTGTGCTCAGTGAGAAGTTTCCTTTGTTCAAATTCACATAATAGTTGTCATGAGTATGCCAGGTACCATCTCTGCTGCCTCACCTGGTGAAAGGTTGCACCAAAGTCGTGCAGGGCTATGGGGTGCTTTTGCTATGAGTTGACTTTCAATGGGCTGCAACCCTCTCTACAACCCCCAAATCCTTGGGGTAGCACTTCAGTATTTTGCAATGCTTGTTTCTTAATTTGTTCTGAACGTGGTCCATTTAAGATTTTTCAGAGTCTTTAAAACTCTCTGAGTAACTATTAAAACACATACTTCTATAAATTTCAGCATGGTACTGTCCAACTCTTCAGTGAAATACTTTCCCTCTTTCTTGTGATGTTTTTTTTTTTGTTTGTTTGTTTTCACTTACTTTAAAGAATGGGTTAAACCGATGGTCAAAACAGATCGAAGACAGTGTTTTTCTGATTAATGGCCAAGTCAAAGATGAGGATACAGAGCTGCTGGAAGGGCAGGTGAGTACCAAACAAGGAGGAATTGAGCTCTATTAGATGTATGGTTGGAACCTCTGTGTGACAAAGCATTGACTGAGACATCTCCTGTGCAGTACTTGTTGATCTGATTGGCTGTCCCAGGTAACCAATACACAGAACTGCTCCTGTTCTCAGCTCCATTCCTGCAGATTGCCTCTCCCTCCTCGGGCAGTGTGAATGCAGTAATTATGTGTGAAGTGACTGAAATGTTCCTATTACAGAGCAAGGAATGAGGTGTGAATGTGGGTGATGACATTTCAAAGACCTGCATCTGTCACCTCGTTGGCTGATGCATTCATCTCTCCTTTTAGTTTTCTAGTTCTGTTGTGGTTGGTTTCTAAGTGCTATTTTTCTCTCTCAAAGGCTATAAACTAGGGAACACGCTATGCCATAGTGAGAGGAGGCTGCTTCAGGGACTTTTTTTTCGTGTTTCATGACACCAAGATTTTTTTTTTCCCCTTAGAAAAAGTTCAGAGGAAATACTCAGCCCAGCACTCAGTTTTCTGATGTCAAGGTTCTGACACAGCTGGTAAGTTTTTAGCTGTTTGCCAAGTATCAGCCTACCTTTAAGTTATAAAATAGAGCAGAAAATAAAATAACAAGGTTCTGAATTATTGTCTAGAAATCTTGCTTACTTATTCCTAAGACTTTTTTTTCCTACCTGGATATTGAATGTGAAACTGATTGTCAACAGATCTGCATATTTTGTACCTTTAGGAATTCTTGTGGTGTGATAACCATGTTGTCCATGAATTGCATAGTATAGCTGAAAGACTGGAAAAGATATTATGGAAAAGAAGTTCTGTGACTAATTCCATTGGTGGTAGGATACCTGTAGGTACCTGTGTACATTGATTTCAAGTGACTTTGCATTTGAAGTTCGTAGTCACCCCCACACTTAAATCCACAACTTGCCCTGGCTAGCTTGGACATTCATTTGGATGCTTTTGTTAGAAGCTCAGCTGCCAGCTCTGGATTAGGGTACAGATCCCGTGAGCTGAATCATCATCTGGAACTCCTGTATCTATGTCAGGAGTTTTCTCCCTATACCAGAGTTGTGAAGAACCGTGAATTTGATATCCAAGTCTAGGTCCTGAAATCCAAATGTGTCCAGGCATGGTTTCATAGCCTTCTATGTTTTGTCAGGTAGTTCCTGGATTCTCAAAGTTATGTTCAGCAAAACTAGAAGTGTTTCAAATGCCAATTTAAAGACTCCACGAGTATCTCAGTTTCTTTTGTTGTTACTGTCTGTTGTATTGAGCTTAGTTGCTGCAGGGAGAGGAAAACTTTTTTTTGGCAGGAGTGGTTTGTGCAGTTGGTGTGGAAGTTGTGCATCCCAGTGTTTCCAGGTGCTGTCCTGGAATGTTTCATGCTCACACTCGTTGTGGTAATTAGGGAGAGTGTTTCTAGGCAACAGTTTGATGCAGCTCTCAGTGAGACCATGTGTATAATTTGGTACTGAGTGATGGGGTGACTCCCAGCACACCCTGGGTTACACTGATTATGGCAAATATGAAAACTTTATTGTTTAAAAAACGTCTGAGAAAGATTTGTCAGTTGCAATACTGTTATTTGCCACAAGCCTGGAAAGTTTTAAAATCTCATAGACACAAATGTTTGAAACACCTGGAGAGATAAAAGCGTTTTCCATAAAAGAAAAGAGATTTTCAGTCTTACCTAATCAAATAACTAAAATAAAATTAGTTATCTGTGATAAGGGAAACAGGTTGTGTGTGAACATCTGCTATCAGTTTGCTGGTTCTGGTGTTAGTGACTGCTGCAAGGGCCTGTTCCTGGGATAAAAGTGGATGTGTTTGTTCCTCAGTGCCAGGGTGCTGGTGCCAGGTCCACGGCGACAGTGCAGGTGTGCAGTGGCTCCATAAACCTCCGGGGAGCTGTGAAGTGCAGGGCCTACATCCACAGCAACAAGCCCAAGGTTAAAGAAGCCATTCAGGTACTGAGCAGGGTCTTAGTCCATCAGAAACAATCTTCTGAAATACATGGGACTTGGCATACTGGTTTTTCTTTGCCAGAGGGGTCTAAATTGGAGTCAAAATGTTGGACAGTGGGATTATTTTAGAAACTATCCATGTGGGGTTAGTTAGTTTTTCTCTTCTAGAGGATATGTGTGCTGTGGGTAAGGTTGGGCTCTGAGGAGTCTTTGCCTGAATTGTCAAAGGGATTAGGCTTTGAAGAATTCTCTTTAAAAAAAAGTTGCAGGCTATATTATTATATTTGTAGAGGTAAAGTCCGGATTTACTTGCTCAGTAATTTATTTTTTCCCTGAGTCAATGCCTCGTGATTATTTTTGTTTGGTTTTACTGATAAATATCTAGAGGTTGTCAGTTCTTATCCTAACAATCCTAAAACTTTCCTCAGCGTTTCATTTATGTTTTGTGGTTTTCCTTCTTGATACTAATTCTTTTGATGTTAGCTTCTCTTTATTAATAAATTATTATTTATTATTTTGAAAATTCACACTAGTTTTATTTTCTGGGAGAAAACTATTCTTTCATCATGGGTTTAATGTATGGGGCTTCTTTGGTTATTTCTTCCTGGTTAAAAGCTTTGCAAATACCTTTGATATTCCTGATGATCTTACTGTGTCCTTGCAGGCTTTGAAAAGAGACATAATAAATACATTGAGTGATCGGTGTGAAATACTGTTTGAAGATCTGATTTTAAATGAAGGACTTCAGAAAAAAAGTAAGAAATAACAAAACTCAAAACAAACAAAAAACCCCACTAGCTTATATTTGCAGTGAATTTTAGTGGTAGTAGAAAATTCTGTTATTGTGAAGTTCCAGTATGGTTAGAGCAGAATAAAAAGTAAAAGGTATAATTTCTGCTTGTCAGCCTTGACATTTGTTAAATCTGGAAATTTTTTGGTTAAATTTGTGTCCTTTGGCATCACAACTTTTGCACCATGTTTGTGTTCAGTTCCTGTGACTACAAAATACAATCCCAGCTTCTTCCTGACTCATTAGAAATTTTGTGATTTTTAAAACTTCTATAGTTGGAATTCTTGTCTCTGAAGCTCCAACTGTACATTGCACACTTTAAATTTTTATTTCTATTTTTATTTTTTAAATCAGTGTATGGTGTTCCTATTAATATTGACGTGTGTTAAAAGATAGAGACCAGATCTCTGAGCTCATGCTGGGACTCTTTAAACTCCTTTAAGTCAGTGTCGTTGTCTTGTTGTTGTGTTTAAATAAAAAAAAATCAATGGGAGTATCTTGGGCAGAGAGAGCCTTTTCCATTGCAGGTAGTTCTGAGTCCACTCTCTAGGTGGCACCCGAACTTTGTGGCTCTGAGTGTGACACCTCTGCAATCCTTTGTGCTGGTGAAATCCTGCTCCTCGGGGAGCTCTTACCTGCAGGCTCTCCCAGAGCCCTCCATTCAAGTCATTCCAAACTGGAGAAAAGCTCTGCTTTGCGTTTATGGTCTGTTTTGGAGCTGCTGTGGGTATTTCTGGAGAGACTAATAATGTAAGGACATAAATCCATATAATAGCAGCCAACTAAGCCAGGCATATCTGAGAACAGGGTTTCTACACAGAGACCTTGAGGTCTTCTTTTGCAATGACTTTATCTTATGTTCAGAGATTATGGAGGAATCTTATCATAACTGTCAAGGCTTTTATTGGGATGGTATGTCTCCCTCTTTCCTTTTAGATTTTGGGAGGGAATATCATGTCTTGCCTCAGAGGCTGTTCGTCCCAGTTGCTGGATCCATTGTGATGCTCTGTGATTATAAGTTTGGTGATGAGGCTGCTGGAGAAATCCAGGAACGTTTTGTGGAGATGTTGGATCAGCCTGTCCAAGCTGAAGATATGCACATAGCTGAGGACATTAGCACAGGTAAATATCTGAGAACCAGGGCAGGCTGGGTCAGGGGCTAATGGCATAAATCAGTTTTATCCATATATGGTTATGCCTAAAGTCAATTTACTTCATATGCAACTCTAAGGATTAATAACAATAATTACAGCTTAAATATATTGTGGAAAATGGTCTAGTTTCTACAGTTTCTGTTTCTTGGAACATACTTCTGTTTCTCCTCTCAAATATTTTGGTTTTTCAGTGCAGCCATGGCTGCAGCCCATGAGCTGCTGTGGAAACATGACAAGATGGGTAACCAAGGTTTGTATGTGCCACTCTGCTCCCGAATTAGAGGGGATCCTTTATTGACAAGTAAACTCTTAAAAAAGACCCTGTAAAGCTTTATTTTTTACATGAATATATTTT
>JAOTQP010000403.1:6104616-6122549 GCA_026413545.1 Cichladusa arquata | reverse complement strand
TTAGCTTACCCTACTAGAAAATAATATAAGGTGTCTTGGAACTGGGACTCTATTAATTTTCCAAGGGCTCTAAGTATTTCTTTTTAAGGGTTGCCCAAATTGTTCATTTCACATACAGAAAATGGAGCCAAGTATTTGAACCTGTTGTGCAAGAGATCTCTGAACATCCTGGAGCTGTTTGGGTGATGTTTGTTGCAAAACAGCAAACTGATAGTGGTTATAAATCAAAATCACTTTCTTGTTCTACCCTTTCCATAACCAGGCAACCCAAAGAGCCAGATAACACTCTCAGGGCACTGTGATTCACCAACACCCTTTTTGTCTCTTACCATGGAGTTTTTGATGAAGAAATACATTTGTTTTGAGTGTTCCCACCGAAGACATGATCCCAGATCGTGGTGCCAGAGCAGCAAGAAGTCTTAAGGCGGGTCATTTGAGTGTTCCCATTAAGTCTAGACTAGTTTCGGCTGTTCAGGTGCTAAGTTAAGCTTTGTTTGACTTCACAGTAGCAAATATCATCTCATGCCATGACTGCCTTATTTAAAGGCTGTTAGACTGGAATGAAAAATTCATTTTTCCATAGCACCATCAAGGGATAATGTGGAATAACGGCTGAGCGTGATACAAGGTATCTGATTCTTGATGTATTGGGACTAAAGCTGATTAACAAATGTGCAAATAAGTTGTTCTGTGCATGTACCCATGGCAATTAATCAAAACTTGTGGGAAACATTGTAAGTAAGTTTGGAAGAAAAGCAGGTAATGAATTAAGCTTCATTAGTATAAATTCTCTAGGTGGCTCTATAGATAGGTTGTTGTTGCTTCATATCCAGATTACCAGATCACTTGCTATTCCCTCAGTTCTGAAATAGAAATCTGAAGCTAATCCCTTCTCACTAGGCAAAACTAAGAATCTTTGCCATGTCAGGGATGAACAGATATATATATGCTGGGTCAAACCCTTAAGTCCTTCCCTTGCCTTACACGGACATTGACAATAAGCTCTTCTGGCTGCGGATTTTCTTTTTTCTGGGGGGAACAAGAGGGTTTGATTCTCTGTGTGCTTTTCTGTTTCAGAACTTTGAGCTGAAGAGCACAGGGTATGAAGCTCAAGCACTCAGTTGTAGGCTCAAACCAGAAAACTTGACTGTGCTTTTAGTGAAACATCTCTCTTCCCAGAGGTGGGAACGGATTGCTTAACAAATGAAAGGTCTCTAAAATTTATGTTACTGATCTATTGTTTCCCATAAATCTGTGAAGATTAGATGAATCATAACAGCATAAAGGCTTTGTTTCACCATTCTTCTGCAGTGTGGCACGAGGCAACAGCCCTGACCGTGCACATGGACTGGGAGTGGGAATTCCTAAAGCTTAATCCTGTCCCTGTGGCTGAGTCTGGCTGTGAGCTAGGAGCCAGGCATGCACACCGTTCCCCTTTCAGCTCAGTGGGGCTGTAAATCCTTCTCTCAGCCCTGGGAGAATGGGGCTGCCTGAGCCAGGTGTTTCCCAACCAGGCAGCTGAGGACAGGGCACATGGACAGGGTGGTCCATGGGCGGGTGTTCCAGGCTGAGCTGGCTCTCCTTGAGGAAAGTGCAGCGGAAGCTCTTGCGTGTGTCATGTGTGGGCAAAGCCAGGCAATCACCTGGGCAGGGAACTCTCCCACATCCTCATCAAGGCTTGAGGTGGAGCTCTTGTGTGGCTGGTTAGGGGGTTTTTTTGGGGTGGTGAGGAGGTGTTCTTTTATGTGCCATGCAAGCATCATTTTCCAAAGTTAAAAATGAGCTTCCCAATAAATGAGGAAGTGTGGGTGCTGCCAGCTGTGGAGGTTGTTGTTATGCAAGTGCCTTTGTGAGGAAATGTCCATGTGTAAGGCTGAGTCAGCACAGCAGAGAGTGTCACAGTGTAGGTCAGGATGGCCCATCACGAGTGTCTCAGATCAAGAGGTGCCACCTGCTTGCCTCTACAGGTGTGCTGGGACCTGGTATGACCAGCATGGGGATGGCTGGAACCCTTGTCTGCATCACATGGCAGCTCTTGCAAGAGCAGCAACCCCATGGAGAGGCTCATGTGGGTGCAAGTGGGTCATAATTTGTTGACTGATAGTGTTGTCTTTTAGAAATTCCTTTAAGGTCACCTGGCTGAGAGAGAGCATTGTTAGTGATTCACTGCATGGGGATGATTTGATTCAGCAGGAATGGCCTTGTGTCCTGGAGAATGACCATCCCTGGCCATCCCAACCTCCTTTTACAGATTCCTTACTGCTTTACAGCTGATTATTTTATTTTATTTTATTTTATTTTAATCATGTAACTATGCAGTCTCTCAATCCCAATAAATAACTGGCTCAGGGTAGGAGCACAGAGTCCCCTGAGAGGGTGTTGTGTCACACAGCAAGAAGATGTGCAGTGATGGTGACATGATGATTAATGTCATCACTGGATTTAATTATGTCTCCTAGTTCTAAGGAAGAATCTACGGATCTTCCAGCCCATCAGCTGCCATTGGTACTGATCCCAAGCTTCCCCTTTGTACCATTCTGACATTCCAGATGAACAGCAGTCTCTGGGGAGGGGGAAATTGCCAATTTAGAAAATCTTCTATATTTTCATTAGCTTTTCTCATTGGTTTTGATGACTGAAAGTGGCTCCTGAAAAGTTCAAATGGGTGTAACAACTTCTCCTTATCAGGTCTGTGGGTCATCAATGCACTAGGCCCTATTTTGTCATGCATATGGTGGCTTTACATATGTCTGTTACGAGACTGATCATTCTGTAAGTTCTTTACTTTCCTGTCTTTCTGTCAGATTTTCTGAGTGAAGAAATGGAGATAATTTGTGTCCAAAAAATCTTCTTCAGCAAGAAAAACCCAAATGCAAAGTATAGGCCTGATGCTGCCATTTACTTTCTATGAGCTTTGGACCTGTTGTAGATCAGAAGCAGAATTCCTGTTACTGCTGCTCATTTCTCTGGTGTCATTAAACTGGATGGGTGTGCTGGTTTTGCATTGAAGCCAACCCATGGAAGTGACTTTTCTGAGAGGAGCTGCTGAGACCTTCCTCTATGTCTGACAAAAACCAATCAGTGATTGGTTTTGAGAACTGATAATCTGTTATACCACTGAGAAAGTTGAGCATGCCTCTGTGAACACACATTTTAAAATGGAAAAAAACCTGGGAATCTCTCTTTTGGTTCTGGCTTCTCAGCAAGCCTTGGGCAAGATATTAATTATTTCACTGCACAGATGAAACCTGCAAACGTCGATTCTCTCTCTTGAATGAAAGAAAAGGACAGGGATGAAGACAAGCAAAGAAACAACATGGAGACATTGAGGTCAGACAGGAAGGAAGAGTCAGGTCCCAGATGGCATAGGAAGATGAGGAGATGCCTTAAGCTGAAATTTTCTTGTAAGCTATGGTGATGGGCTATGATATATTGAATATCCCTGTAAGTCATAGAAGAAGCATGGGGGGTGGAGCGTTCACATTGCAGACATGAGCAAAGGCATCCATGCTGAACAAGCAGATGTTGAATTAGCTGTGATCCCATGAGAAGTTTGAACAGAGAGAGACAAGAGTGATGGACACCCTTTGCCCCCAGGGAAAAAGAAGAAAACCTCTGTTCCCAGAGCTGAAGATAATCTCGGAGATAGATGAAGGGAACCTTTGCTTCTGAACAGCTCATCCTTAAAACTGTACCCCATTAGCCAAAGACTGAGCCCTTGAAAACAGTTGTGGGGAAAGCTGTAAACTGAGGGGAGGAACTTTTACACAGTGATCAGATTTCCATTCTCCCAGGTGGCTGATTTGCTGTGACTTCGAAGTCACTAGAGAATTGTTTCTTGTGGAGAAGTCTCCATAGCATGACGAGAGAGATTCCTCTCCCTAAGTGAACTGGAAAAAGACTATTTTAGAGATGGTAGAGGGATTGATTTGTTTTCTGTACATTGTCAGTGTGAAAGAAAAGAGGGTGTGGGGTGAGGAGAAGTGTTCTGAAGGTCTTATTCCGATTCTTATTATTTTTACTTTTAGTTTTTGTTAATAAAGTTTTCCTTTATGCCCTTTAAAGTTTGAGCCTGCTTTGCCTTCCTTCTAATCCTATCTCACAGCAGGAAATGAGTAAATAATCCTAGTGGGTGCACTCGTGATTTAGCCAGCGCTACACCCACCACAACAATTGGTGCATTGGCTGAGAAATCCCAAATTGGCAAACCAAAACCACTGCACAAAATTGGTGTTTCTGCCTGCTTTTGAAAAGAAACCACCCCAAGGGGTCAGCCTTACTACAGGGTAGAAATAACCATTTAATGAAGTGGTTCCTTTTTATCCAATATGGAATATGGTTTTCTGCTTAGTTGCAAAGCACAGAATCATGGAGTGGCTTGTGATGGAAGGGAATTCAAAATCCATCCAGCCACGCCCTGCCATTGGTAGGGACACCTTCCACTATTCCAGGTTGCTCCAACCCCTTATGCAAGCTGGCCTTGAACACTTCCAGGGATGGGGCATAATTTTATGCCTTTGGCCTTCGCAGAGATGTCCCTGTTTACCTAAAATTACAATTTTACCTTTTTCTCTTGGTCATATCTTCTGAGGTAGCTCAGGAGTAAAGCACTGTAGCTGTGTACTTGTAATGCAGCCTTATTTAATCCTTGTAAAAGATTGCAGCTGTAAGTACAAAATAGTGTCTCGTAGTTGTGAGTTATAGTTGCAGAAGAGAAGGAAATTAAAAGAAAAGTATCCCTGAACAAACTGTAAAGGGCAAGATGCATATTGCAAAGGACAAAGCCAAGTAATAAAACTTGCTTTCCAATATAAGAGTTTTGCTGCTAGTCCAGTAAGTAAACATGAGTAATATTTTTCTTAAAATATAAACATGTTCTAGGCACAAATGTGCTGCTTTCCATCTGTGCAAATCCTGCTGAAAATGCTGTTTGTGTCAGGGTTTAGGTAAGCAGATCAGCAGCAGGCTGTGAGTCCCCAGTGGTCAGTGGGACATTGCTGGTGAATTGGGAAGCGTGATGTTTTGGGGACCCTTGAGGGGGAGAATGAAAACTAAAGGACTGAAGGGTGTTTGGCAGTGAGATGTGGTTGCATATTTCTGTGTTGAGCTCCATGTGGGTGGGCAGTGAGCTGGGATGTGCTCCAAGTGTTCCCTTGGCTCTTGGGAAGTGTTTGAACTTGAGCAGCACTTCCCTCTCCCAAGGACTAATTTGAATATTGCTTCTCTGCCCATTTTCCCTCATTCCCAATTGCAGAATTCCCTCCCTGATTGCTCCTGTCCTCTCTCTCAAATGGCAAGTAATAGTCACAGATGTACCTGACACATGGGCAGCTTCTGAAGCAAGCAAGACAAGAGAAGGAGCAGGCATGGATTTAAATGTTCAGGTTCCTGAAATTTGGGGGGATTGAGTAAAATAACATGGAACTGAAGAAGGCATCATTCCCCCTGCCTGGGCAGTGGAATGGAGCAAGTCTTCCACTTTTCATGTACCCTTGGGAGGGCCATCATCCTTCTGTGTCTGCAGCAGGGACAGGTTTCCAAGAATCCTTGGTCATGGCTGCCCTGAGGCTTGCAGGAGGTATTAGCAGCATTATGTAACCAAGATCAATGCCGAGGTTGGAGTTCCAGCCCTTTGCTCAAGGCCCTACAGCACCTTCCATGATCCACTCCTGGGCCCTGAGCCAGGGGGCAGCAAATGCAGAGCCCCTTGCATCACAGGCAATCAGATCCCTTACAGGAAAGTGGCTAAAGACAGGCTTAAGAGCCAACCTCCTTTGACTGCTTGTGTCATCCCAAAGTGCAAAGATAGGCTGATTGTGTGGCAAAAATGGAAACATCGTGGGCTCACCTCAAGATAAAAATGTAGTGTATCATGGAGTGATCAAGTCACCGTGGCTGGGAAAAAACATAATTTCAAAACACCACGCCAGGACTTGATTTGCTAGCAAAGAGGTCATATGATGGGAATAAAATATAAAGCAGACTGGGCTGATGCAGGGAGTACGTCACTGGGACTGATGAGAGGGTTATGGGATTGGATTATTCCCTCTATCCGCTTTAGCAGAGTTATTCTGTTCTTGATTTGTGAGGTCGAAGCATTTTAAATAGATGAGTCCAATGTTTCATTTATCCTTAAGGCTTTGCCAATTAGGAAATGTCTTATGTGACTACAGCTGTCTTCAACGTTATGTTGGACTGCGAGATCATAGGATTAAATAAAT
Organism: Cichladusa arquata; assembly: GCA_026413545.1. NCBI lineage: Eukaryota > Metazoa > Chordata > Aves > Passeriformes > Muscicapidae > Cichladusa > Cichladusa arquata. The sequence goes on along the minus strand of JAOTQP010000403.1, from coordinate 6,116,328 downwards.
ATCCCTTTCTCTCCCTCTTCATTCTAGTCTTTCAAAATTTGGCCTATTATTATGCACCAGGAATGATTCATCTTTTCTAGAGTGCACATTTATTTCTGGATATCACTCCAAAACAGGAAATCAGCTCAATGCCTTCTCAGCAATCAGTGAAAGGAGAAGAGAGAATGGCTTCAAACTGCCAGAGAGTAGCTTTAGATTAGATACTGGGGAGAAATTTTTCCCTGTGAGGGTGGTAAGGCCCTGGCACAGGGTGCCCAGAGAAGCTGTGGCTGCCCCTGGATCCCTGGCAGTCTCCAAGACCAGGTTGGACGGGGCTTGGAACAACCTGGGATAGTGGAAAGTGACCCTGCCCATGGCAAGAAGTGGTACTGGATGGGCTTTAGGATCCCTTGCATCCCAACCCACTCCATGATTCTGTGGTTCTATAATTCACTTCTACCAGAATACCACAGTTTCGTCTGGAAAGGTAGAATGCAGATATTTTAAAACAGGACTTGTTTAATTTTTCGAGGAAAAATTACAGTTGTCATTATTATGGCAATAGTATTAGTATTGCCTGTAGTTGCCCAGTCAAATTTCATTTAGCATTAACCAAAAAGTTTTATTTGGAAAAGCTTGATTTTGTATATGAAGTAGTGAATATCTTTTGAAACTTGGGATTCAGATTTTGGGGCATGTTACTTATTTGTTGGAGCACCTCCATCATTGTTACTTTTTAAAAAGTATTCTGCCAGGAAACCTATTGATTTATCTTCTTTTTAAACAAACTTGGCTGTATCAAGCAGGGTGGAAGAGCAGGGTGGCTGGATACTGAGAAAATGTCTATTTGAAGTGAGAGGGAACAGCCAACATTTCCAAATGCAGATTATTAAAGGACACAAACCTCAATCCATGTTTAACCTCAATGCCTGGCCCGATTTGTCAGATGGATGGGACAGTTCACCACTTTGCTCTCGGAATCTGGGCAGAGTTTTCAGTTGATATTTAAGTGTGGGTTTCCTTCTGAACTCCACATTCATGTTTACTAAAGTTGACACATCCTTCAGAGCCTTGGTTGGAGTTTGTTGCTGTATTTAGCAAAGTCATGATGGATGGCAAAAGCCCAGGGGAGAGATTATGCATATTTTTTCCCAAGATGAACAGATGTTTGCAATGTGTATAATCCCTGTAATTTGTCAAAAATCTCTTGTGTCAGAGCTGTAACTCTGGCAGTGACTGGAGACAGGAGCTTGGAGAGGTTGATGGCTGGGATTTTATGGAAAAGGGAAGGAACTTGAGTTTGTTGTGAGATTAATTGAAGGTCTAGAAGTAGTTACTCTGTGAGGACTTTGAGAAACTCTTACTGCTTCTTTCCATCAAAAACTAAAAGATGCCTGTGGGGCAGAGTTGAGAGAAGTGAACACTTGTGAAGCTGGAAGAGCATCCACTGTCTCTTTTGGGATGGGTTTGACCAAGAACACCTCCTAAAGCTCTGAATATGCAAAAAATAGCCACAATAAATAGTTAACAAAATAGTTTTAGCATTATAAATTTATTTCTGGTGGGGATTTTTTCTGTTTGTTTTTTTTTCCCTCCTTAGGTGGTTGATGTTCTTTTCAGATGTGTATTTGTAACTATAAATCAGTAGGAATATTTGTTTTTTAATATCTGCACTTTATTACCATCATTTGGGAAAAACAGGCTTGACTTAGCCAACAGGCTTCTTCTAAAGCAGGATCTAAACAGTCATTATCTCAAACTCAAGAGCTAAGCAATTAAAAAAATGTAATTATTCACAATTTTTTGTATTTTTTATTCCTGGCTTTCTTTGAGCATTAGCATCTATCTCTGAGATGTGTGAGGATCTCATTTGCTGCTTTTCCATCATGAAAAATTTAGATTATCTTGTAATTCTGACCCTCTCTCACTGAATTAGTGCCTTTTTCTGCAGCTGGGCCTCCTCTTTCCAGAGAAAGTCCCTGAGTGAAGGGAGAAGAGTCAACCATCTACTGCTTAGGGCACTGGGCAAATATCCTTGACCAGGGATATTTATTGACTTTGTGGCAGCTGAATTAGATTTACAGATCTTGAGGTGCTGATTTGAGTGTCAAGTAAGTCACAGCAGAGCAAGACCTTGCTATGGTAGGGAAAAGGAGAGGTGACCTTGGGTGGTCAGGCAGTGGTGGAGTTCCCATCCCTGCAGGGATTCAACAGTGGCTGCCCTTGGATGTGGCTCTTGGGGACATGATTTGGCCTTGGCAGTGCTGGGTAAATGGTTGGATTAAATCATCTTAGAGATCTTTCCCAACCTAAATTCTGTGATTCAGCTTGTGCTCTGAAGAATTTCTTGTGTTTTCCAGCCTGCTGCCTTGGAACTCTTCCTGTAGGACTGGCAGAGCCAAGCAGTAGCTCTGGCTTGTGACTGCCTGGTGTTTCCTCTTCCTCCATTCCCTTTTTTATTCTTCTGCTAAAGTGTCCTGAGTGCATCTCTGCATCTTATAAGATCTGACAGATTAATTTCCTCATTCTCTTAAATGGAAAGATCCAGAGGTAAAAGTGATTTATCTGTATTTCTCAAAGGCAGTGGAGATGCTGTCAGCATGCTGCCAGTCTGGAGTTGGGTTCAGTATATCCAAAAGAGAAGAAAAAATTTCCTCTGTTGAACTGCAAAGCTGTGGTGAGCTGGATGGGGTTTTGGTTTTGGTTTGTTTTTTTTTTAAGCTTGACCATTTACCAAAAAAATTGAGTTACCATGTAATTGATTAAATGATGGATGCCCAGGTCCTGCTCCAACCAGCTGCTCATTTGCTTGCAATACCAGAAATAACATTGTCTTCACTGAATGATCCTGACATCCCTGTGGCAACTATGGTTGCATGAAGTCAATGATAATAGGAATGCATTCCTCTTACTACCTTTATTAATCAGAAGATGAAAGCCAAAGCAGACAGGATTGTGTGGCCACTGAAAGCCCTGGAGTGTTTACATCAGGTCTGTAACTTCCCTATATCCCAGAATCATATCGTGGTTGTGGTTAGAATGGACCTTGAGATCACCCAGTCCAGCCCCCCACTAGAGCAGATGGATCTTATCCAGGTGGGTTTGAATATCTCCAGAGGAGGAGACTGCACAGCCTCTCTGGGCAGCCTGTTTCTGTGCTCAGTCACCCTCACAGAAAGTTTATCCCTTTCCTGCAGAGAGCTTCCATACCATTCATGTCATTCCAGAGGCTTCACATTCTCCACTGGATCATGTGATTTACCTGTGATTATAAATTGTGAGCTTTCATCAGCTAATTTGTAAATATCTTTACATGTGGCTTGTAAAACTGCACAAAATTAGAATTGCTGTGCTTCCTTTTCAGACCCAAGCAAGGCAATCTGGGGTTGCAGTTATGCAGCAGCTGAGGCATGTAGATGTGTTTCTCTGAGCATGTAAATAAATGCCATGATTTGAAGCACAGGCTGATGGCTTAAAACACACGTGTTCCCTCTCCTGGCTCCAAAACACAGCTCAGATAAATAGCAGAGCAAATCCTGCTTTTATTTATGTAGAAACTAGAGCACAAATGCTGGGCCAGTTTCTCTGTGCACACTTGGCTGTTTCTAAATCTTCCTCACAGCGATTGCCATGGTTCTATCCAAAAAATAATTCCAAATATTTTAGCCTTCCTTGTGCTCAGGCTATAGTTGTATCACCTCTTGAGAAGCCATCTGACAGTGTTCTTGGAGGCTTCTGACATTCACTGAGTGCAAGAGCATCAGCAGCAAAGCATGACTCCAGCTGTGAAGGATGTGGCAGCTGTGGGAAGAGGATGGAGGTGCAGCCCTACCAGTGTGCTGTGCTTGGGAAAGGAGAGGAATTCCATGGGCATTAGAAGTAATAAAATCTGATTCTAGTGATAAAAAAAAAAAAAAAAAAAAAAAAAAGTTAAAAGATTTTTGCTGTGGCTTCAGCACTCAATGAGGCTTTATTTGTGGATTCTCCGGTGCTAGAGAATAAGAAGTGAATACAAGTGAGAGAGTTCCCTCTCCCTTTGGCAGAATCAGATTCAGATACAAACCCAGAGAGTATCATATATCAGAGAAAAACCATGCTATTTCAGATTGCCATAATGTCAGAGATTTGGATTTATTTCCTAAATGACTGTTGCAGCATTAGCTGTCCCAATGGAACAACTGAAATATGAATCAGTTTGTAAGAGCCTCATTTATTGATGTGTTCCAATAAGGTCTCTTAAAAAAAAAATCAAATCACAATTCATTTAACTGTTTAACAGCACCAGATTAGGCTATATGGATGAAAATCTATATTAAGCCCTTTACTTTAAACATTGTAGGAGAGTCTTGGGTGATGCACCAGTATTCACACTGAACAGAAGGGCATAATCAAATTTTAAAGTCCTAAAATAATTGTTACTCTGCTTTAAATAAACAGCCACTTTCTAAAATTAATTAAGTCATGGAATCATAGAATGGCTTGGGTTGGAAGGGATGTTGAAGGTCATCTTGTTCTGGCCCTTCCACCGCTCCCCTAAGGCAGATGTGGATAAACAAGTCCTGGTATGAGGTTTGCCATGGGCTATGGGTTACTGACATTGCTGAGACAACTTGGTGTCGTGGCCTGAAACCTTTTTGGATGAGCTACAGAATTTGACACAGCTTGAGAGGATGCAGGTATGGGTAATGGGGACCAAAATTCACTCTCCTTGGCAGAGATGGTCCCTGGAAACAAAGAGCTGGAGGTGGCTGAGGTGTGGGTGCTGAGGAAGCCCCTAGGGTCTGAAGGCACTGTGCTTAGATCTCAGACCATGTCTGGCTTGTTTCCTCCTCTGGCAGAGCCTGACTTCTCCTAACTCTTTCTGAGCACTTACTTCATCCTCTTTGGCTTAAGGCATAGCTTAGCTATTTTTAGCTAGGCCATATTTCCAAATGTGCCTCTTGCCTGTGACCAAATGTAGAGTGCCACAAAATAAACCTGGGCACATCCAGCATGGGATGGGGCAAAGGTGAGCAGTTGGCAGGTGCTGCTGCCTGGGATCTCAGGACAGAATGGAGGCCTCCCCATGACTGGTTGTGCTGTGACACTGAGTGTTCACAGGACCCACCTCTGAACACTGACCATGGACCTGGATTTAACTTAGAGCTGCCAGGGAAGCTGGTTCATCATTGTGTGCTTGCAGAGAGGTGAGGTCCAAGGATTTATCTCATCACTTCCTTTAGAACACCTTGCTTTAAGGCCCTCCTTATGGGATTGCTGTGCTGTTACTGCTTTAAGCCTGGACAGCATCCCTGCTCCCAGGAGGAATGGGAATGAAGGTTATCCTTGGGTTCTGCTGGAAGTAGCTGTTTTCATGGGATTCCAGCAATTCAGAAGGGCAGGAATCAGCACCCCAGTTGTTTTATTTGGTACTTTGTGCCAGAATGCTAAGCCTTTATGATAACATGTTTTCATTTCAAATTACAGTAAAGTCTTTAATTCCACGCAGAGCAACTCTGTAAAGTATTGCACAAATGGAGCAATTCAAGAATATTTCAATCATGTCACATTATGAATGATTTACACTGCTAAAATGGCAAGGATATGCAAATAGAAACAAATGCCATTTCCAGATGCCATTTGCACTCCTTTAATGTTTTCAAAACAAAGAGATTGCTTTAGTGGAAGATCAGCTGTGTCTGCAGGACTCACTGCTCCTGCCATCCCTCCCCCTGACAGAATGCAGCAAGAAAAATTATATGGTATATGCTCACTGCAATTTCCTGCATTTTTCTTATTTGTCTGGTCTCTGATAGATTGGAAAGGCCTTTCACTTGAAGTTGGAAGGGGTGGGTTTTTTTGTTTTGGTTTCTATTTTGTTCTTTCACTCAGAAAGTGCAAATCCCATAATTTTGGCCAACTCTGCTCATACCTGGTTTTGAGGTAGACCCTATTTCTCACTTTCACTTTGTTTTCCTCTACTCATATCCCTTTGATATCCTCATTCCAGTAAACAGCAAAATAGGAGTTTCTCTGGGATGGGATGCTGACTGTGGAGATGCCCTTCAGCTTTGCCTGGAATTCTGTGGGCACTGAGCCTTAAAGGAAGGAGCTGTGGCATGCATTCTGCTCAACACAATAATATGTTGGTTTATAACATATTCCAGCTTACATTTAAATCCATGAGAGGTTTCTCTGTATTTGGACTGAGTCTGAAGACTGGGCTCATTCAAGCAGCTCAGAATTAAGGGTGTAAGTCAGTCTCACTGGTTGGCCATGTGCTCTAGAGCGAGCCTCTTGTGGAGTTTAAGATGGGATAGTGCTGAAAGCCAGTTACCAGAGCCTTCAGCTGAGTTCCCCATGTCCTTTGGCCACCTTACACACACCAAAACTCAGAGGCAAGCTGATTTTCTTTCCTCTCCTTGCTCACCAGTGCCTGACTAAGTGGGCAGTACAGTCCCAGGAGGGTTTTCTGTCCACAGGTGCCTCATGGGTTTGTTAATCTGGTGTCATATCACTGGTTATGTGAAAGACCACAATAGGTCTAGAGATGGGGTGGGAAGCTAAGGATGATGTGGATTTTTCCTAAGTTCTTGCAGTTCTACTTTTAAGATTCTTCTGAAGTTGCAGAGCTGGTGCTGAGTGAGAGTCACAACCTCCCAGAGCTGTAGGTATTACCCCACTGAGCTGCCTAATCCTGGAATCCAGTGCAATATTTATGGAGAATTATTTCTCCACTGATTGCATTGGTCAGGCTCTGGTTTTTGCTTGGAAGGGCAGGAAATGTCCTTTGGTGCTTGATTCACCCAGGAAAAACCACTGCAGTTGAGCTGAGGGAATGACCAGATGACACCATGAGGTGTGAAATGTCTGTAGGGTTTTTGAACTTTGTAAATGAGGAATATGGGAACCCTGTGATGGCTTTGAGACCCACTGCTGCTAGAAAGGAATTCCCTTTATCACTGGAAACCAGCAATTGAACATCCTGGTGTATAGTAAACATCTTTAACTATGTTACTTGCTCTCAAGCTGTTTTATTTTGGTGATTATTTGTTATGCCCTAATGCATTTCCCCATCTTTTAGCTGTGCTTTAATTATAATTACTAGGATTAAACTTTAATATTCATAACGAAGATCAGCTTAAAATCCCACTCTGAAACAGGATGAAGCACTTCCATATAATTCTAGCAATCTGGTACAGATCAGCTGCAGAAGAATGGGTTAGGTTGAAATAATTCCCTCTGGTCAAAAAGATGTCAAATACTTGCAGGAAACCTGTAAAGCCATTGATTGTGCAAATGATACTATTTGTGTGAGGGTCTGGAAGCAAGAATCCAAGCTGTAATTTTCCCCAAGTTTTCTTGACCACTCAGACCTGTCCTATTAAAAATATGCTCATCTTTTGGGGATCTCAGCTGTCCAAACCAATCTCTCAGGGCCAAAAATTGGGTTTTTTCTCCATCTTTTTTATGTAATGCATCATTTATACCTTTAGTTACATACCTGTCATCTGCCTAAAACTAGTTCTGTCACAGCAGTACAGAGGGAATTGTCTTGTCTGTGGTACATTTGGGTTATTATTCTTTCACACCAATATTTATGCTCACCAAAACATTCTTTTGCAAGAAAACAGTTCTTGCAAAACGAAGCTGAGATTAGATACCTGGATAAGAAGGATTCATTCTAAAGTTAGCATTTGGAGTTCCCTGGAAGCTCCAAAGCAGGCCCAGACACGAACATTTTCTGGAGATTTTCCCAGCTATTTGAGTCTTTCACTCACCCTTCCCCAGAGCACACAACTCCATCCCAGCAGAGGCAGAAGGAATGGTGTCTTTATATTGTCTTGCAGATCCTTATATCCAGGTTAGTATTCAAAGGTAGGTTACAAAGGAGTAGAAATCCCATTTTTTAATCAAATCAATGCCAAAATCAAATAAAGAGAGACAGGATTCCATGCAAAGGAATATAAAAGCCCTGTTAAATTAGATACAGTTGTCACTTCCAATAGTCTGGGCACACACTGTCAGCAGATCCAGGATCTGATTTCTAATATATTTCCATTTTCCACAGATGACCCCAGCCCAAGTGAAGCACCCCTCACTGCCCAGGCATTCATTTAAAGCACAAATAATGACAGCTCTGGCAGCTCGTTGTTCTCAGGTTAGTGAAAGCAGCCTGCCAAATTCACAGCTGGGAGCCTGGCAGTGGTTGTTATGTCATCAGCCCCATGTCAACCATGCTGCCAAATGTGAGGCTCTTCAGAGAGACCCCATCAAGACCCCATCACTTACATTTCTTTATTAGAACTTTTCCTGTACCACTAATACATCTTCAAAACACTATATTTTTTCCCCTACTGAAATCAAACTTGAAAGGCAAGGTTTGGACATACAAATCACAGTACCTGAGAGGCTCAGTCCTCAGCTCTGCTGTTCCCAGGTGCTGATCAATGTCCTTGAAGTTTCCAGGAGAAGAGCTGGATTACAGCTGACCACAGTGAGACCTGGCCCCAGATTTACATCCCTCTGAAATGATGACCCTTGCAGAAATAGCTTTGGACAGGTAATAGGATTATCAGGAGGGAATTAGAAAATTCTGTTCATTAGTTTGAGCCAATGAAGCTGCAGGCTGGAGAGAGGTTTAAAGGATTTGGTGCATAAATATAATTGGGCAGGGAGAAAAACAACTGTGGCCCAAGAGCCATCACAGATGGCACCTTGCTATTGCAGAGCCAGGTGTATTTAAAATGCTGGATATGTACTGATGGATTATAGGAATGGTGTAAGAACCCATTACTGGGTGCAGGAAAGCTGCCCTGACAACCCTAATGGCCTTTTTGGTACCCAGTTTATAAAAAGGATAGAAGTATTTACAGAAATTATGCTAATATTTAAATAAATCACCTAGTCATACCCAGTTACTCATTGAGCACTGACAGAGTGCAAATGAAAAATGGGTGAGGGAGAATTTTTTCTATGGAAGAATATAAATGTCTTACATGGCATTAAGGAACATTAAATTCTAAGCAGTTTTAAATGGAAGGCTTGCATTTAAATACCCACATCTGTGGCTGTGACATGTAGTTGGATACTCTGCAATCAAGGATATCACAGAATCCCAGAATGGTTTGGGTTGGAAGGGACCTTACAGCCCATGCAGTGCCAACCCCTGCCATGGGCAGGGACACCTTCCACTAGCCCAGATTGCTCCAAACCCCATCCTGGGACACTTCCAGGGATCCAGGGGCAGCCACAACTTCTCTGGGCACCTTGTGCCAGGACCTATCCACCCTCACAGGGAACAGTTCCTTCCTAACATTTAATCTAAATCTCTCATCCCTTAGTGTAAAGACATTCCCGCTGCCCGATCCACCCTGTCTAACCAAAATCAGCAAACTTGAGCCAGTTAAAAAAAACTTATACAGAGAACATCCTTCACAAGTGCAATCTTGAGGGTTATTGCCCCATGTGAATATTGAGCAAGAGTTGCAGGGTACCCAGAGCTTTTGGAATTGTGGCTCTGGAGGGGTTGCTCTGGGCAATGGTGCCCAGGGACAGGACAAGAGACAGCAGATACAGACTGAAACACACAAAATTCCAGTGAACTGAGGAAAATGCTTTTTTACCATGAAGGTGGCAAAGGAGAAATTAGGGAGCCTCTGTCCTTGGAGTTTCTCAAACCCAACAGGTGAGTTCTGGGCAGCCTGGTCTAGCTGCTCCTGCTTGAGCAGAGGCTTAGACTGGAGCCCCAGTTTAAAAAAAAAACAAACCACATGATTCTGAGAAAGCTAAAATGGCAACAGTTTATTTTAAAATGAGACATTCCAGTTCAGTGACACTTTTACCCCCAACTTCCAGCATTTATATGCATTTGTAATTTTATATACAGCTGCTCTTTGCTTGTTTGCCTGGTTTTGTTCCCTGTTTGGCCCAGTGGAAGGTGTCCCTGTCCAAGGCAGGAAGCTGGAATGAGATGAGCTTAAAGGTCCCTTCCAAGCCAATCTGCTCTGGGATTTAAGGACTCTGTGTCTCTCTTTGCTAAACCTGCCCTGAGTTATTTCCTACCTGATGTACATGAGCTGCCAGGGATTCCAGGTTCTTCACTCCTTTCACTTCCTTAGGGACTATCTAAATGTCTTTTATGAGATAGTTGTTAATTTTTAATGGAAGATCCCATTAAGTTGAGAATCTCACTTAATTCACTTCCAAAGGGCAAACCAAGAAATTTAATACCCTGTGAAAACATATAAAATCATAGCATTGTGTAGGCAGAATTCAATTCAGCAGTGAAGTAGTTGATGGAACTTTTCCAGGGCCCCACAGGAGGACACAGGGAAAAGGGGCCAGGCAGGGAATTCTTAAATATAAACTTTTCAACTTCCAGCTCTTTGAAGATTTAAGCTGGCATTCCATTGGATACTGCTTTGTATTTGAGCAGGATATTGAATATCATAATTTCTAAATGTTAAACCTTCTGCTTTGTTCTGTTTTGTCCATTTTTTTGCAACTTCAGATCTTCTCTTATTTTGGTGCAAGGCCTGGATATGGTTTAACTCCACCACCCTCTAGATTCTCCCTGCTGCAAGTCACAGGAACATAAAAAAACATTAAAAATTTCCACTGTGCCCATGGAGGAAACCTTTTAAATTAGCATGCCCAAAAAAGCTTTGTCAGGCCTAAAAATGACATTTTGAAATAATTTAGTCTTCTCCAGCTGGTACGCTTTATTAAAGTTTTTAGGCTTTTCCTGGTTTTTTTTTTTCTCCTCTCTCTCTCTCTTTTTAAAAATTATTACGATTATATATTTTTCTTTCCTCCTTGCTTCTGGTGAGATATCATTTCTACAACTTTAGGTTAAAACATGCCCTGAATGTTTTTATTTTAGTTTACATTTTCACTGCTAGGGACTGCACTGTACATGCCACAATTTCAGACAAAATATCTGTCCAAAAAATTGATTACTGGTATTATTTTGTGATAGTTTTATACCTAATGATGAAGAATTTGCACTTGCAAGAATATCTACAAAATTACAGTTGTTCATCACTGGCTCAAAAAGCCCCTTTGTTGCAAAAAGATGGATTAAATCTTGACGTGGAAACTGATCCTAAACCAATTAGGAAAACTCCGTTTGTTTGCATCCTTGTCATTAAGTTAAGGAAGATTAAAACGTAGAGCAGGAAGAGGAGCAATGTGTTTCCCATGCCCAATTTGTCATGGAGCTGCAGCGTCCTGTCCTATTGCAGGTCTGAGGCAAAACAAGGCTTAGGCAAAACAAGGCCTAGAATTGTGGCCCATTTAGTTGATTTTTCACTGCAGAGATCAGAGCAGCCTCCTGCTGCCAGGGAGAGACTGGTACCACCTTCCCACATCCCAGCCATCCCTTCTGTATTGTTGCAGTTTGTGTCACAGTCGCTGTGTTTCCCTTGTGCTGTGGCCCAGTCTCCATCACCCAGGGCGATGGCTCTGCTCCTGCTGGCAGTGACCTTCCTGCCTTTGAAGGGGGATGAGGAGAAGCCATACTCCCAACTGGCCAGCCTCTGGCACGGGACTTCTGCTCCTTCATCCTGGCTGCCCACCCTGCGAGCCCTGAGCAATGCCAGGGCAAGGCTGGGCTCAGATGTTGGTGTGCAGCCGTGTCTTGGGTTGCAGTACAGGATGTGACCAGCAATGTGTATTCTATCACCATCTGCTGAAGCCGGGTGGGGCAGTGACCCTTATCTCCGTGGCACATATTATCTGCTAATGGGCCAT
>JAOTQP010000403.1:6083802-6096563 GCA_026413545.1 Cichladusa arquata | reverse complement strand
GAAATCCTGCGATTTCAATGAGCATCATTTGGGCAAGCTTTGGTCCATATCCCTGCACTTCTTGTCATCCCATTCACCTTTAATGTTTTCATTAATTTTCGGAATTTTCCCATGGTTTTTTTAGCCATTTCATTTTTATGGCATCCTCACCCCTGGCTGTATTTTTCCCCTTCTTCCAAAATTTCAGTTAGGGCTTGGAGCGACCTGGGATAGTGGAAGGTGTCCCTGCCCATGGAAAGAGATTAAACAGTACCAGCTCTGTGTGCCTCCCAACCCAAACCATTCTGGGATTCCATGTGAAACATTGTACAGCTGTGGTGGGGTTTTCCCAGTGGAGAAATCCATGGAGGTGTGTGTGGGGTTACTGTCACACCTTTCCTCTATTGCCCTTGCAACAGGAGGAAGAGGAAAGAGGCAAGTGAGATTTCAGCTGTTCTCACAGTTACAATCCAAGGACTTCTGAAGAGCCTGCACAGCAGTGTCAGCAGCACCTCAGACTGGGTGTGCTGGGCCAGCAAATGATGGAACTGCAGGGAGAGAGAAAACTGTGTGTGTAAATGTTTGGTTTTTATGGCACAGAGTTGTTTTTTATCTCAAGACAAATACCACTGAATTGTTCTGCAGAGATGTAGCCCTTTACAAGTAATGTGACTTCTGTGTGGCAGTGGCAGGCAGATGATGAGGAAACACTGTGTGGATGATGCAAGTACCTGAAAGGAGGATGAGGGAAGTGAATGCTTAGGGTGAAATGAATGTATCTTGCTCTTTCCAGGTGTAATAAAGAATCAGAGTTTTACAAACAATTGAAAATAGACTAAACACTTTAAAAAGACATCATCTTCTTCCTCCTTTTCCTCCTTGGCAACAGATGGAGAGTGATCCTGCAAGAAGCACTTGCTGCTCACACGCTTTCAGCAGCCCCTAGGGTCATGGATAGCTGGTTTAAATTCCATCAGGATGCTGTAATTTATGTTCCATGGCTGAGCAGACACATCTGGCCTGGGCTTAGGGGACCACAGAGATGGCTTAAAGCTTCTACAACGCTGTAACCCCTCTCCAAGTTAAATACATCCCACAGCTGTTACTGAAGGTTGCAGTTGTTATCTTCTCCTAGATTTTTTCTGCCTTTAGGGTTTGCTGTGTAGTTTCATAAACTGAAATAGGTGAAGCAGGAGCTGCTGGAAGGAGATAGTTTCTCATTTGTGCTGACTTTCCTCTAGTCTCTCACTGGTAAGGTTTGAGAATCTTTTCCAAAATGGTAGATAAGGCTCGATCTAGTAATGGAAAAATCTAATTCCCCTGTTCCAGTGGTTTAAGTGTGGACCCCTTCCATATGTGTATTTTGGCTTCTCTCTGCTGCACAAGACAACAAGGAGATGAAGGAGGTAGGACTGGCTGTCTCCTCCTGCTTTAGGGTTCTTTGTGTATACATTTGGATATTTCAGTGGGTTGCTCCAATATAAATATTTAAAGAATAACAACAGAAATCCCCAACTGAAGTGGAGAGCAGCTCCAGAGCTGCTTCAGAGAACATCTGTGTCAGGACAGCTCTTGGCTGCGAAGGAGGAGAGTAGAGCATGTTACCAAAAGATGGGAGATAATTGCTAGGCAAAATCACAACCCAGCCTGACACTCCCACCCTGGTCTCCAGACAGCAGGAGAACAGGCTTGCTGTTGGACTGCAGGGGGCTGGGAGGAAAGCCACAAAACCCCCCTCCTTCCTCCCTGCTCCTCAAAACACCAGAGTGGCTTTCCCACTGTCCTGAGCCCCCACAGCTGTGCATGTGTGGGGAGTCCCTTGGAGCACAGCATGGGATGGGAACGGAGCCCGTGCAGGACAGGAGCACCACGGACTCAGCAGCAGCATCTCCTCAGGATTAAAAGTGTCTGAACTATTGCAAACCCTTGGGGAAGAGCTGCTTTCCCAAAGAAAAATTAGAAACTCTCCTGTAATCCCTGTACACAAACACTGGAGCAAATATTGCCAATGATCAGTAAAGGACAGCCACATAACTTTATTTATTTTAAATGGTCTGGGAGGTCTTTTCCAACCATAAGGATTCTATGATTTAATTTAACTTAGAGCCAAAGAAACTTTCTGCTTTCCTAGCTCAAGAGGCCTCAACACACGGGTTTAGGGATCCGGTGCAAGAAAAAAAAAGGATATTTCTGGTTTTGTTTGTCTTCTCATTGACCTGCTATGACTTCAGCCTCTGAAATAAATGAAACAATTGTGCTCTTAAGTGGAATGAGGAATGGAGGCAGCTGTTCTGGGGGGACTTGGGGTGATAACAGCTCACCTCCAGTCAGGCTGCAAGGTCTCCACCACTGGACAGCAAAGAAGAGTCAACTGGCAGACTTTGGGAGGGGCCAGGGATATGTAAGGAAGATGTTTGAATATGTATGATGGTTTATGAATATTTATTTGGCTGATATTTTGATATTTATTTGCAGCACCAGGGGTATGAAGGGTGAAGCTGCCATTTTGTGGACGAGCCTCTGACGTTCCTCCACGCTCCCAGCGCTGTCCCTTTTGCTTTGTGAGTTTTTTGTTAGCTCTCAATAAAACTTCTTAAACTCATTCCCACTTGGGGTCTGAGTCATTTATAATAAAGTCCACAGGAGATGCAGTCTATGGGAAAAGTGCTCACACCAGAGCAGGTGGGTGTTAGAGAAGCTGTGATCTAGTGGGACACCTGAATAGAGAGAGAGGGTCCTGCTTCCAGAGGAAGAGAAAATGCCCTTGCTTCCAAACTAGAGCAGCATGTCCTTGAAAAACTGCACCCCATGGACCAATGAACCACGCCACAACAGTTTTGGGACAACTGCATGCCCATGGCATAGCAGAGGAAAGACTCCTCTCCCTGAGCAAACAGGGAAAAAACTCGAGTGATGAACTAACTAAAACCTCCATGTCCTGTCTTCCTGCACTGTTGGTGGGAAAGAGAAAGGGGCTGAAGGGGAAAAAACGTGTTTTAAAGGCTTATTTTATGTCTTGTTATCCTCCTCTGAATCAGTTGATAATAAATTTGCTTTATACCTTTAGATTTGAGTCTGTTTTGCCCTTGAAGTTTTTTTCTCCCAATCCTTAACTCATGACCCCTTCATTAATTTTTTTCCCTCTCCTCTGCCCAGCTGAAGTGGAGGAGGGTGAACGAATGACTTTTGTGGATACCTGCTGTATGGCCAGTATCAAACCACATCCATGCTTGCTGTCATTTGTCCAGTTTATGTGCTGAATAGACTAAAGATTAGGGCTGGGCAGAAGAGAGATGTGGCTCAGCAAGGTAACTGAAACTTGAAAAAAGGGCTTTTTTTTGAGTCAAAATAACATCTTCAATGCTTTTTTGTTGAAATGAAAACATTAAAAAGTGATTTTGACTTTTTACTATATGAAAATGTATTATTGAATCTTGACATCACTGATACCTTTGGATAACCTTTTGATTTTACCTTCAACCAGGTTTTAAAGATGTTGCTGTGTTTAAAGTGAAAATTTTCAATTAAAAATGTCCTGATGGCTTCTAACTCCTTTCCCCCACCGAGCTAAAATAATCAACAAATAAAACCAAAAGGTTTCCCCTCAGTGATAAATCAGTGCCCGCCTGACCTCTTGGAAGGAAAGGATTCACCATTTTCAATGTCAGCTGGAGCTGGCAATGACTACAGAGCCTGTTATTCACTGGATTTAACATTCAACATCACGCTGAAGAGCAAAACATGTTGCCCAATGCCTGGGAAGAGATCCCTGCTGTGAAGAGATGACTCCATCAGCTGAGCACTTTTCCTTTGTCCACTTATTTTCCGACTGGATTCATCATTTTGACTGGGTGTCAAAGCACCCCTTCAGTTGTGGAGCCCTGGAAGCTGGGATGTGTCACAGACATTTGCTGGTGCAGATGCTGCCTTGGGTTTCTCCTCCTCCCTCACTGCCCTGCTCCTCCTCCAGTGTGTCCTTCAGTGCACGTAGCCCCTTAACAGTGAAAAAAAAAATGAATCACAACCTATTGTAGTTTTTGTTTTACTCACTTTGTTATTTTTCCAGGTTACTGATTCATTCAAATTTCTGAGCAAATTTCCGTGGTAAGATCTAAGGTGTCAAAATATCTCCCCCCATGCTTGATTATCTTGGCTGCTGCAATTTCCTTTTTGAGATGTTTTGACTGGAAACAATGATGATGGTGGACTCAAAACTAATGACTCAGTTTCAGAGAATGGGGACTTATTTGAATTCTTGGAATTAGTAGGGGAATATGCAAAGTACCTCTCCACATTTTCACAAGCGTTCAGTGTGAGCAAGCCAGGTGGTGACCAGGGATGGGTTTTAAGAGGATGACTTTGAACTCATTCATTTGAGAGGAGCAGCATATCCAGGGACAGAAGAGGGTAGAAGTGTGGCCTTTACTTTGGCAGTGATTAATAAAATTGATTGAGTTAATGAGATCATTAGAGCTTATGCATGGACCACTCAGCCCAGCTTGTTTGTCCTACTGTGGCACAGCAGGTAATTTGTTCACTGCTCAGCAACTGTTCTAGTAAATGTTTGGCTGTTGCTCATTCTGCTTTATAAATCACCTGGCAAGTGATGTGATTACAAAAAAGTATTTCTAAATATGTGGTAGCAGAAGGGTAACTAAGGGAGAGGCAGGGGGAAATCTCTCATTAAACGTTAATGCCACTACTTTTAATACTTTCATGATCAGCTAACTGCCTCAAGAGTGTTTCACACTTCTTCTTAGTCACACAGGGATGTCTTTGCTTTCTGCTTGTTTCTTGTGGCCAAGTCCCTTTCTGGCTTTTCAATGTAAAGCTCAGTGATAGATCGAGGTCCCTTAGGACTTCCACATCCAACTTTTGTCTTGGCTTTAAGCACAGCTCAGTGAGCTACACCTTAATAAAACTGAATTTATCCATAAAACTTGGGTTATTTATTTCTTTTGATTTTGGACAGCACAGCTGTGACCAGGAGGGTCACAGACATAATGCAGGTTCTTTTGCAGCACCAGGTTCCTCACCTGAAACCTGACCTCAGTCACTCTTTCAGGAACATCAGCAAAAGAAAAGTCATGGTTCTGGGTTCCCTTTTGTCACCCACTGTCTGTTCTGCATTGATGCATTTTAGGCATTTTGAGTGTAACTTGAGTGAAAAAATTGATGCCAATTTGACAGACTGCTTCCAAGCAAATAATTAACTGCCCAAACTAACCTTTGACTACCCTTCATCAAAGACAACACATCTGAAACCAAACAAGATGGTAATTCTTCATTGCTGCTGGGGTGTCTGTGCCTGACTCAGAAGACATGACACAGGTGTAGCAATGACTCTCTTTTAATTTCCAGTTTTCTGTTTTGAGGCTGGAAAATCCCCAAATTACACAACCTTTCACTCTGCCTTGGTGTTGGTACGTGGATGATGTGTAAATGTGCTGCTGCCCCTTCCTGCCTGCTGGGGCATCTCCAGGGATCTCCTGCAGGTAGCAAGGTCTGCATGGGCTCTCCAGATCGTATTGTCCCCCTGACATCTTGCCCAAGGTGCATAATCCAGTGGGAAGCATTTCTGCACTGAGTGGGCCATGCCTGGAAATGCCTGTGCTGGTTGAGTGGGTCCTACTCACATGAGAAACCTGGATTTAATCACAGTTTTCCACAGTGTGTCTCAAATTCCTTACAACAGAATAGGGGTTGAATAATCTGGAACGTCAGCAAAGGGCTGGTTGCTATTATGACAGTAAGATGAATTTGCTTCTTCCAATGATTTCAGCCTGCATCAGATTTTGTGTGTTGAGATTCTTCTGATTTCTGCTCAGCTTTGCAGAAGGGAGCTTGTAAAAGAGGCTTCTTGCTGGTTGTCAGATTTGTTCTGAGTGCTTCAGCCAGTTCAAGAAATTTAGCTTCAATTGTTCTTAAAATCCCAACACAGCCTTGGTAATTGGTGGATTTTCTAGGTGTCTGCACAGCAGCTTTGAACAACACCCACAGAAAGGAAAATTACTATTCTGACTAACCTATTGCAGCTGAGGAGTAATAAAGAGAAATCATCCAATATTCTCGGAATTTGCACGAATTTACTTGATTTTGAACAATCCTTCTAATTTTAATCCTTGTTTAAAGCAGAACACACCCTGCCAAACTGTACTGTGGTGAGGATTTTATTTTTCCTTTCCCTTTTTCCAGTCTTGTGGTTGCATTGTTCCATAATTGCAGCTATTTGAATCTGAAACTCAAATTAGAAGGACTTGAAAGAGGGAATGCAGGAGAAGACATGAACACAGCATGTGAGGAATTCAACGTTCCTCTCTGTGAGTTAAAAGGGTTTATAGTCTAATCTCTTCCCTCAATGTAGCAAATCCCATTTTAGTATGAGACCAAATAACTCCTTTTCTTTTTTTTTTTTCAGTGAGGAAAAGTTGCAAAGTCCATTTATGCTGCTCTGGCTGCAGACTTGCTGCCCCAAATATTTTAATGTCTATCTTACATAGATGTTTAATATTGTGATCACAATTCTTTTTTCAGGTGTTAAGAGAGCCACTGTCCTGTTTGCTGCTCTTTGGAGCATTTTCTAGGCATTTGAGACACCTGTACATGGCAGATCCCTCTTGGAAAGCAGCAAATCTGCCATATCCTAAAGGTCTGATGACTTGTAGATTCTCCTGAGCAATGACTTCCTCCCATCATGATCCAGATATAATTAATCCTATCTCAGTTTCCTGGCAATGTAACTTAAAATGAACCCGACTGCTCTGTATTCCACCAGTCCTTGGTCCAGGACTTTTTTCCATCCTTACAGCCCCTGTAAAGACCTCCCAGCCCAGAAGCAGCTGCTGCTGGGGCCACCTTGAGCATCTTTACTTTGCCTGGAGACACCATGGAGACAACAACATCCCACTTCTTTTGATAATTTCCCATTTGTTTGGATAATCTCCTGATAAAATTCCAGAGGAAGATTATTCATGTGCTCCCTAGGACTGCAAAACTGGTTTTGAAGGAAGTCTGGAGAGCAATGAGATGGTTTTCCTGCCCCAGGGCTGTCCCTGGGGGCAGACAGCAGCAGTTCCACTGCAGATGTTTGAGTTCAGTGTGAACCCTTTTATGCCACATGTCCTTCCTTTGGAAAGCAGAGAGAACTGGGATCCAATTTTGATTCACCTGCTGCTGAACCAGTTGTGGCTGTCTTAAACTGTGAAGCATTTTTAATACTAGGTTTTTGTCTTTTTTTAAATTAGTTTCTTTCATCCTTGCAGGGTGTCTGTGTTGATACAGAGGATCAATAGCATCTTGAGCATTTACAAAGTGAAACTTTCAAATTCGCTTTTTGGTAGCACAATTCTTGTCTTCTTCATTGAGACAGATGGAATTTTGTTGGAAATGGGCACTTGAAGGCTGGGTGGTTATTAGTGCTTCACTATTAGACTGAGGCTGGAAGGTTTTAATGGAGGAAATTAAGAATCAACTTCCTTTAGCAATAATTGTTCTATAACTGTCTGAAAGACTCTTGATGTGATTCATTATGACAGCTTTTAGCCCTTCATTTCGTTGTTTTACTCAGAAAGAGAAGAGAATGGTATTCAACTGTGCTAATTGAAAATCTTTCCTCTTGAATCAAGCATCTGGCAAGTTTTCCCTGGTGAGATCCCACTGGGGTGAGTATGTGTGAATTCACACTCTGAGAATGCATCCCTGCACTTGGGGTGGACTGTGCTCATCACTCAGCACAAACTGATAATATCCCTTCGTTTTCATGTTCTATGCTGCACTTGGTTGCTTAAGTATTTTGGATGGACTCACCCTGACCTTACTCATCAGAGAAGGTTAATCCTGACCAAGTGCTGGGGTCATGCTGGTTCTGCTCAGGGATGAGAAAAACTCATTTTTCACTAAGGGAGAGGGAGTGTTGTGATCAAATTTACAGATTTCTTCTTTCACAGTTTATTCAGTTTGCCACATGTTCAGAGCAAAGCCCATTTTTCTCTGTTCAGCTTATTTAAAAGAAAGTTCATTGTGAAATTCAGTCCGTGATCTCAGGCCAAGTTTTTTTTTTTTGTGGAGCAATGAAGATACAAATTGCCTGTTCAATTTATGGCAATCCTTTCCCTACCTTCAGCTTAAAAACAGATTTAAAATTATGCTTTTCTAGCCGTGATTCTTCATAAACCAACAGCTTTTCCATGTGCTCTGTGAAGCTCTCAGTGAACTTGTCTCCTTCATGTCTTGTTCCCAGGAAGGGAAGTCTGAACACCAAAACTATCCAAAGCTGCCTTGGAAGGATGCTGTAAAAGGAGAAAATATGGAAAAATACTTTGTCTGTGCCTATGAGATTTGAAACTGAGCTTTTGTGCCTCAAACACAGACAGTATTGCTGACTATATATATTCTTTTTTTTTTTTTTTAATACCTTATTAAGTGTTCATTTTGTGTTAAAATGAACTTTAAATTTATTTATTTATTTATTTAAAATAAAACTATGTTATTTATTTAGTTTATTTACTTCATATTTATTTTATGTTGGTTACTTTTTTGGTAGGATGTCTCATACAAAGTTATGGTTTTGGACTATCAGTTTTAACTCCCTTTTAAAGTAATTTTTACCTGATATGAGAAGTTTTATATTTGATGACTTTCCCTTTTGATTTGTGCAGAGTTACATTCCTGGTGTAGCTTCTGTTGGCAGCTGGAAAACAGGTTCTCCTTATTAAATCCAAATTGGCTGGAAATCTCTTGAAAAGGAAAAGTAAGCTAAAGCCATTACTGAGAAAGGCTGTCATTTTTAGAAGAAGTCCAAGAGAAATAAAAAAATAAACTAAACCTGCCATTGTGTAATTGCCACACAGAAAATAAATGGAAAAGGAAAAGAAGAAACTCGTCAGGAGCTGGAAAAAATTTAGACTCTTTAAGAAAAAGTGTTTTTGTGGGTACCTTAATTCTCCACTAATAAAACAACTTTGTTTAGCTTAGAAGTTTGGAGATGGTTGGAAGAGCTAAATGTAGAAAGAAGAATCAAAAGCTGCAGTGATAAATCTTGAAAAGTGGTGTTCTTGTGCTAACTCAGCATCTAAAAATTAGAATGTTAATAAAGAACTTGACTGCACAAATTCCAGGGATTTTAATTACAAATCTATTTTTTATTGGCTCCTTGCCTGCAAACAGGAGGGGGTTGGAGCAGAGGAATTTTGTGTGCTGAATAAAATTCTGGAGCTGTTTATTCTTCAGAGGTAATATTGCCCCAAAGGTTTTTTGTGTGTGGCTATTTTTAGCGCTTGCAGTTCATTTTCAGAGACAGATACTACATTACAAAAGCTGTATTAATAGAGATATTCCTTCATTTCTTGGTTCATGTGTGGTTTAAGCTGACACCAATTATAACAGTTTTATGAGGGTTTTTTTTCCTCATCAAACAGAAGTAATTGTTCAGGAGAAGATTAAATCTTGGGCAGGCTCTTTAGCAAAGGAGAAGTTGCTTTCAGGAGTTTCCCCTGAAGAACTTTTAAGTTCCTTTGGGGTGAACCACTGCTTTGGAAACACAGCACTAAAGTGGATGGGATTAAGTCAGTAAGTTGAGGGCAGGATTGCTGTTTCAGGTGCATGTTTAGAGGATAAATACAATGTAAGACCTTCCACAGGACAAATTTATTTCAATGGACTTTTACAGTTTCTACTTAGTCCTCCTAATTTCTCTGTTTTGTCACCTTTGGGCTTCAGGAAAATCTTAAAATGCCTCTTGTGCTTCTATTCCCTGTTCTCAACCTTTTTAAAACAGGAGTAAAATATTTGCTCATGAGAAACTTTGAATTTTCAGTTGTAAAAGGTGTTGGGGCACACCTTTTTTGAAAGTTTCTTTTCCATACATTTATTAAAGTTTCTGTTTCACCTAAAAAAAATAAAAATTCAAACAAGTAAGAAATACTTGAAGGTAACTCAGTGTCACATTTGGTTTCTTATAAAAACCTCTACTGAAGCTGCTTCCTTATTTCATCAGCTGAAGAGCCAGATAGAATTTTCTGTGTATTTCCCCCTAATTTCCTGCAGGAGCCACTTCTGCTCAGCCTGGTGCCCTTCTCCTTCCTGTGAATGTCTCTGGGTCCACTCCCTGTTATCTGTGTTCCCTTTACATCTAAAACCCACATTTATAATTTGGGACACATCTTGGGATGCATCTTTGCACCCCAGAGATGCTTGGGAGCATTTTTGGCCATAAAGACCCAACCAAAAGGCCTCCTTTCCTCTCTGTTGTCCCCCAAACCACACCACAATCCTCATTATTTTATTTGATGGGAAATTTAGTTTGGGGAATTATGGAGACTGTTGCAGAGCTGATCATATATTCCTTTCTAATGAGTTATTCCATTCTCAGAATTCATTTCTTATATTCATTCATATTCTCTCATTTATAAATAAAAGGTAAACAAAAATTACAGCAGGGAGGCTTCCTTGTGCCCAATCTCTTGCAAATTTTTGCATGTGAAAAATTTCATCTTCCATCTAACGATGCAACAACCATGTTTGGAGTTTTCCTGTGTTCTGCAGGTTTGAATGTCAAATCTGTGTCCTAAGCATGTGCTCTAGATTTTGAGTCATTCGTGCTTTTAATGTGGCTCTGCCTGTGCTGGGGGAGAAAGATTAAAGAAAAGTTGGGTGAGTGGTCCTTTGGTTACAGTCCTTACATGGGCAATTTATGTCCTTACATTTACAATTTATACAGAAAGTATAAATTCTTGCTTCACAGAATGCTTAATTATTGAAACATTTTGGACCAGCTCATACAGCAAACTTGGAATAGTCTGCCAGGAGAATACCTGGAAGCCAGCTGGCACTAGGAGAAATAACCCTGTGGGGAAGCTAGTTTTACTATAAATACAAACTCAGAACTGTTTGGGGGCTTTTTGTCTCCCAAATTCACACATTTTGGTGAAAAGATGCTTTTGATAAGTTGCTTTTCTGCTGGGAAATTTTAAACACATCCCAGTTATTTACATGTGCAGATTTATGAGTTTTTTTGGACCTTCAAATCCCTAGGAAGATTTTGGCTGAAGGATAGCAGAGGTGTCAGAGGCTGTAGGAGGTGTTCTCTTCAGTGGCCTAAACAAGTGTGATAAACAGCAGCAATGTAAGGCTGGGCTTCCTGGGTTCCAGCACCCCATATTTATTTAATCCCAATTAATATCTCCTTGATCTTCCGTGCTCCTTCAAAAATGCCATTGACACCAGCTGCTCATGGGAGGGGAAAGTTGTAAAAATTTTTCCTTCAGCTACATTTTCCATGTCTGGGGACTGAATTTGGTGGTGGTTTTTGTGGTTTCTTTTTTGTTTTTTGCTTTTCCCCCTGAAAAGCTCTATTTTAAGCTTTAAATGGAAAAGAAATGTTGGAAAATTCCAAAGTTTTTTTTTTTTTGTGACTTTTGTACATTGCCAAGAAGAGGCTGGTGAAGCCTCCAGCGTGAGGAAAGGTTTCCTCATCAAACTGTTAGCACTTTATTTCAGTGATATTCTGCCAGAGGCACTGAGGAGCCCAGAAAACAGTGAACCAAATTGTGAGCTGTGTCTGGGAGCCCTTCTGCTCCCTGGGCCTCCTCTCTCAAAGTAAAAGGGTCTGATTGATGCCAGGGGCTGAAAAAAGCCTCCCAACATTCAGTGAAAAGGGACTCTGAGCAGGGGGAAATGGGAAATGACCCTTGTAGGGCTGGTCACAGTGTGGGGATGGAAGGGGAAAAGCTCTGCAGGAGTTGGGGGACGTCTGGAAAACTTCAGCACAGACAGACCTTGTGATTTCTGTCCCCATAAGGGCTCAGGAACGTGAGGCTGAGCTCCATCATGATCCCAACAAAGCTCAGATGTTGCAGGAAGTGTGGTGGGGTCTTATCCCCATTCCTGCTCTCTGGTCCAAGGCCAGTTCTCATTTAGTGTATGGACAATAAAAAATGGTCTGAGGTAGAATTTCACTTCTACCTCCTCTGAGACAGAACTTCACTTCAATGGATTGGACCAAAGATTTGAATGGGGAAGCCCTTTCTGGGCTCTCTGGCTGGAGGAGAACACTGTGTCTAACCTTATGCCTTAACTTGTTACAGGAGAAAGGTGAAGATGACAGTGATGAATATTTTCACAGTGATTAAAGCCCTAAAGAGAAGTATCTCCAAAGGGTGACTTGCATTTTCCAAATTGAAATTTTGAATGGTTTTAGCAAAATACTGCTGCCACTTTCACCCCTTAAAATTAATTTTTATTAGTTTTTCAATTTTAGATTATAAGTTTTTCACATTAAACTTTTTTTTAGGTAGCTGATGAGGCCATGCCTGTACCCTGCAATCTGTGTTTCCAGCTGTGGTTGTGCAGTCCTGAAATACCAATTTTTCTCTTTGAAGACAGAAAAAGAGAAAAATTTTTTCCTTCTGTGCTCGTGGTTTTGGCACTTAGTGTGGGGGTGCTCTGCAGGAGAAACAGGACTTTTGGACAGCAAATTAACATGATTTTGTAGAAGCTGATTTATTGTTTACTTTTTACCTTTAATTATGTATTTTAAGACTACTGTTTATGTGATTAAGCATTTTTTGATTGGTGCTTTTATGCTGTTTACAGGTTTTGCATGAGTTCTTCAGGTACGATGATAGGTGGTTGTTCAGAACTTTACTACCTACTTTTATTTTGGGTTTTTTAATTTCAGTATTTTGTTTTTTAGGTTTTTTTCTCTTGATTTAGCACAATTTATGTTTTAGTGGTTTTGAAGGGTTTTAACAAGTTGCAGAAAAACACTTAAAAATGGCTTATTT
>JAOTQP010000403.1:6015042-6057548 GCA_026413545.1 Cichladusa arquata | reverse complement strand
ATATATAATATATAATAATCACGGAATGGCAGATTTCCCACTAACTCTATAAACACAAATATTCTGAGTTGGAGGGCACCCACAAGGATCATCAAGACCAACTCTTCAGTGAATGGCCCTACACAGATCTACCTCAAAACCTTGGTGTAATCAGCACCATGCTCTGACCAACTGAGTTAATGTAATGTAATGTAATGTAATGTAATGTAATCTAATCTAATCTAATCTAATCTAATCTATATGTCCAAGTATGTCAGGTCCTGGCATGACTTTGTCCATGGCACTTGTTTTCCACACAGATCTATGGCTACCTCTGCAGGTTGGCCAGTAGCCAGCATCGAGATTGGATCTCTTCAGGTGACAACCTGAGTTTTTGTCGTATTTCTGCCAGACATGCAAAGCAAAACTGATGAGGAAAATTAATTCTGTTGATAAAACTTTGCCCTGAAGGATTGTTCTGTCTTGAGAGAATTTCTTCATGTAGATAGTGCTCATGAAGATAAGGAATCTGGAAAGCTGCATACGTGTCCTGGTGCCTGGGAGTAAATTACCTCAGGTCTCTAATGGCTTCTCCTGATGATCCTGAAAGGCATTTTTCTCCTCTATCATCAGTTTCAAAAGTTAGCCAGTCTTTGGTATTTCCTTTAGGGATTTAAGCTCATGGAGAAGCAGTTATAGATTATTTCATTTCAGCCTGTGGGATGAACACACAGATGCTGCATTAATACCAGTGGAGTAAGGTTTTCCATCAGGAATGAGAGGAGGAATATTTGAACAAGTTTCAGCTTTGGATCCAGACTTGCCTCATTGTGCTAAACTTGCTTACGCACACCTAAGCTTTCTGCTGGACAGCCCTGCTGTCTGCTTCTGGTCAAAGAAAGATTTGGGGCTGGTGATTCACAGCAGGCAGAGAAATCACTCGTGAAGGTGAAGCTTCTCTTAATTCAGGCTATTGATGTACGCAATCCATTGGATCAAAACAGGTCAGGAGCAATGGATGACATTTACATGTGTAATTACATTACACACGTAATCCACTGCTCTCAGAAACCTTTCAGGTGCCATTGTTAGAAATCCTTTGTTTGGATTTAAACAGAGTTTATAACATGACCATACACTCCATGATATATAATGTTACTGCACTCCTCATTTAGAGTTCTTCAGGAGTGGTAGAGGGTAAAAGTAAAGCAGATAAATCACATTTTGCCAGGCAGTTGCAATCAGCTGGGGTCACTAAAGGCTTTCTTTTTCTTGGACAGGAGGAAGAAACTCCACTCCTTGTGTGCAGTCCGAGCTGGGTGTGTTGTGCTAGGACCACGTCACCAAGCAGGGCAGCACATGGAAAACCCATCTGTCTGCATCCCTGCCTTTCCAGGAACTCACACTTTCTTCACCAACCAGCACCAGGCCATGTCAGAGTCCAGGAATTACAAAAAATAAAAAAAGGCAACAAAAGAAATCATTGGTGCTGTTCCAGAGTGCTGGAACAGGAGTGCTGTTACACCACTCCTCCAGAGCTGGACAAGGAGGGATGGGGCTGGGAGAAGCTTTCCAGACACCGTGATACAACTTCTGGCTCTCAAAGCCTTCCACAAGACCTTCCTAACCTCATCTCGTAGTGTTTTGGCTGTAAACCAGAGCAATTTCAGTTTATTGGGATTCTCTCACTACTTCTGGCTTGCAATGTGTGATTATGCTCTTCTTTATTCTCCCCATAAAATATTTCACTCTGGGTACTTTCTTCCTGCATGAGTGACAGTATGAGAGATCATGAACAGCTTCTGCCTTCATAATTTTTATCTTTGTTTGGTTATTCTATACATTCAAATCTCTCTAAAAGCAAGGAAAGTTACAATCATACATTATGTATAATCATAGAATCGCAGAGTATGCTGAGTTGGAAGGGACCCAAAAAGCTCATAGAAGTTCAGCTTTGATGTAATTCGATATAATGTAAGGAGAAACCATGAAATTTTCATTGTATTCTGTCACTACCAAGTGCCCCAGTCCATATTTCTCCCTCCTCTGCTTTAGTGTAAGTCACAGATGATTTGGGCAGCCATAGAGAGCTTTATGATTCCAGACAATTTCGGAAATTTTCCAAAAACTGAAAGGTTTTACACACCCAAGTTGGTCTGAATCATCCTCTGTAGGTGCACAGCTCAGGGAAAAGGGGAGAAAAGGCTCTTTTTTTGTCTTTTGAGTCATGGCTCAGTTGTGTGCACAAAGCAGCCAGAGAAGGATCAGACAGGACGTGGGCCTCCTTCCTCAGGGGGAAAAAATTCCTGGGATTTGTCAAAAGGAGCTGTGCTGGCCCTGACAAACAAATCTCTTTGGGAGAGCCATGAGAACCAAGGGCTGTCTGTAAAAGGGAAAGGAAAATAAAAGAAAGAGCAGGGAAGAGCTGGAAAGCAGAGGTGGTGATGGGAGGGAGGGAAGCTCCATGGTGCCCTGCAGATGTGCCAGGTGAGCAGGCACAAGGGGGCTGTCCTGGAGCTCTGTGGGGGCAGCTGGAGCTCCTGGGGGACAGCTGAATGTCCAGGTCATATCTGCCAGACCCCTCTGCCCCCATTCCTGATGACCTTGTCCAGCTGGGACTGTGGACATGGTGTGATGTCACTGCTGACTGCTCCTGCTTGGTGACTGTTTGACTCTCAAATGCCTCTGCTGTTTATTCCCAGAGCCTGTCCCTTCCTCCATTACCCTCCCTCCTTTTCTCTATGCATCTCCTTTTTTCTCTTCTTCTTATGCTTTCTTTTCATCACTCTTGTTCCTCTTCTTCCTTTGCTCCATCTTTGACTCTGTCACCTTTTGGTATTTTTTTTCCTACACAAGGAAAGCCACCACACTTTGGATGCTTTGTTTCTCTGCTGAGTTGTGTCTTTCTGGAAAGGAAGCCCTTCACATGAAGGTCTGTGTTGCTATTTTTTATTTCTGGACCACAAGAGCTGCTGCCCATGGAGGCCTCTGGGCACCATGAGAACATGCAATGAATGCATGCATGGAATAGGAGGAAGAACAGATGAAACAGGGCTGACATTTGAGACCCTTAGGGAAAGGCTGCTGAGATGTTCCTCCTGCACTTGTGGAACAGTTCCCAAAGCAATGCCCTTTCCCATATCCTTCTTCTAGAATATCCCCACCCCAGAGGTTCTGGGGTTCATCCCCACTCTGTGGTGATGAGTCTTGTGCTCAACCAAGTGAGCTTGTGGAGCTCTTCCAAAGGCACTGAGCCAAGCAGTGAATGCTGGCCATTAAAATGTGTGTCTGCTCTGAACAGCCTTTCCAGGAAACTTCTCCAGGTCTTTGTGCCTGCAGAGAGCTCTACTAGAGGAGAGGGGAGTGAGGAAACACTGGAAATGGCAGGAGGGAGCAGGGAGCTCTTCTGCCCTCATCCAGGAGGTGCCTCCTTTGTCCAGGCTTTAGGAGCAGTAGTCAAACCCCAAATAATTCAATTTAAAGCTCCACAGCAGTTGGACTGCCAGTCTTGCTGCCAGGACACCCAAGGCCAGCTCTGCTGACTTTAGGCAGCTGCAGGGCTCTTATCTGTGCTTCTCCCCCTCTTACCTGGTGTCCATGAACCCCTGGGTGATGTGCTCAGCTTGGTGTTCTGTGGGGGTGTCCTTTGAGAGGTGCACAGGAGGTGACAGGGGTTTCCACACTTTCCTCACCAAGTGGTTTCCTTGGGACGTGCTGGGGTGACCCTCCCCATGGCATCACACCACGGGCTGGGTTTTGTTAATATTCCCAAGTGTCTCATCACTCTGAGGTCGTTGCTGACCCCCCAGGCAGCCCAAGTCTCCCCTTCCTGTCAGAGCAGACTGCCCCTTTCCCTGTGCAGGCACTGCTCTGTGACCAGGCTCTACTCTGTGGCTCCAGGGTTGGGGCCATGCTTGGCTGCATCCCCCCAGCATCCCAGAGCTCTGTTCTGCAATAGCCTCGGGTAAGAAGGGGAGGAGGGAGCCGTGGTGCCATGGAGGAACCTGCACTCCTCACGTCCTGCCCTCCTGGAGCGTGTCAGATGCACCACGTAGGGCTCCAAGGTATGAATGGGTTGGTGTCTTTATCTCCACACGCCTTCACAGGCTGCCATCAGAGTCAGAGCAAACAAACAGGCAGGGTTTTCCCTACCCAATTTAAATAAATTTGAGTTGCTTCCCAGAGGCAGTTTTGCTGTGCTCTAGCATGATTTTTTGTTCTTGACAGCGGATCTGCTTTGCATATAGGGGGAATTTTAAAACCTTTCTCCTTGCCCCAGTTCTTTTGAGGGCAGCATTAAATATCCTAATTTTCCTTAGGCTTTCAAACCCCAAACAGCTTACATACCATGTTAAACATCCTTTTTTTTTTTTTTTCTATGATAATTGAAGAAATATGATCCAAGTGGTGCAATCATATTTTGGCCTTTTGTTTCCTTTTGGAGCATTGTGGCCCTGGGAATACACTGTCCAGGTGATGCTCTCTCTGCCAGCTGGGCCAAATAACTCTGCTCCAAGAATAGTGGAAGGCAGGAGAAGATCTGTCATCCTACAAAAATGTTCCTATTTTATGGCAGAAGAGAAATGGAAACTTAAAGCTGTGGGGGTTTTTAATGAAAGAAAGGAATTGATGGGGGAAGAGTGACCCTGCAACAGTGATTTTATTGGGAGCTAATGTACTTTCCTGGAAGACTGAAGCATCACAAAAGTTCACCCCAAAGGCCTCCAAGAGAGGTTAAACCTCAGATAAAAGGGAGGGGAAAGGCCTCAGCTGTGTTTTGACCAACATATTCCTCGCTAGACTTGAAAAACACTTCCCAAGGACACTTCAGTTGAACGTGGCTTGTCTCCAAGTAAGACTGATTTGTCTGAAAATTTCCCTGGGCTCAAGCTGAGAGGTTTCCTTGCTCCCCAGGACACAGAGGAGATGGAAATGAGCTCTGTTTGCTGAAGGGGATTCCAGCTCGGGGTGAGTGCAGCTCCACACGTCTGCTCCTTACTCATCCTGAGCGCGCTCGAGGTGTGTAATGCTGCAGACCTGAGTAAACTTCCCGCTAAAGATGCTTTTGTTGGAGATCAGGGAAAGTCCAGGGCCCAGCTGGAGTCCAAAGAAGTTTCCTCAGCACTGGCCCGTGACGTCTGAACAGAGCAACTCCATCCTTGTGTCTGCAAACGGTGCAGGGGGGTGGAACAAGAAGATCCAAATCATTCCATGGTCCTATGGCTTTGTGCTTAGGGATGGGAAGATCAAGAATTTGGCTAGCTGTGAAAGGACATTGTAAGGAGATTGTAAATATTTTTTTTACAAAAAAAAAAATTAATTTGGGAGTAAAATCCCACATTGCTTTTCTCAATGCTGCACTCAGCCAGGGGAACCTCAGCACTGCCCTCCCATGCGTTCCTATTTGTTTTGCATTTTATTTTATTTTGTTATGCATTTCCTATTGTGTTCCCCGTCATCATTTATGTATTTATTTATTTTAAAATGGATTTCATTGCACCTCTTCTGATTTCTGATATCATTGTGAAGTAGGGCTGAAGCTGTTTATTGCCTGACATGCAGTTCTTTATCTCAGTAGGTCTGTATTTCCTTCAAACTTTACTTTTATTCACTGCAACATCTCTGTTCTATTCTAAATCAAAAATGTTCTTTTTCTTGTAATATATTCTTACTTAAGTATTAAACAGATATTCTTGTTTTAAATACTAAACAAGAAGCCTAAAAGAAGTTTTGCCATAGTCTGCAGAGGAGTATTTTACATTATAAAGATCAAAACTTGGAAGATGTTTATTATAATTTTTAATACTGGATTTGAAAACACGCTCCAGCTCTTATCTAAAAAGCAATAAACACAAAGCAGCTCTTCCTTTCCCCTGGGGAAATATTCCTAATATTTCCCATGGAAAAAAGTCCCATATTCCTCCTTTAAAAATAGGTCTGAGGATAGAACTGGAAAAGTGTTGTCTGTAAAAAAAAAATAGGGGGGGGGGCCTCGAAGTCCAAATTTTCATATTTCCAAGCTTTTATATAGACTTTAGATTGGTGAAGCCTAGCTCAATAAAATCACAAAGCAAAATTTGCAGAAAAATTTACTTGTATGAACTTGTTTTACAAGTAAATGCACTTCACTTCTTATCACCTTAGAGTCTGTGCCCTGCCAGGGTTATGAGAAGCAGGGAGGGGAAATGAGGAGGGGGCTTGTTAGGCGACTCAAAGTGTGCAGTCATTAAGTTATTTTTGATTAACCATCACCAGTGGAGTGAGAAGAACTTGATTTGAGGAGAATCAAGCCTGGCTGTGAACTGGAAGGTGGGGCTCACTTTGTGCAAGTCAGGCAATGATGGATTGCTCTGTCAAAGTGTGTGCATTTATGGCCCTTTAATAATAAAGAATCTTAATCATAACCTCCCATGTTGTCTACCCATTCAGGTGCTGATTCATGGGTAATGTAGCTTCTTTTTTAAAGGAAGGATCTTCCTGTGAAAATGGAGCTAGGGGCAAATAAATAAAAATTTTATTGGTCGCTCAAGATGAATTACTTGACTTACAGTTCCCCAGTGTAGTTTGTAGTTACTGAAAATGAGTGAACAGACAATGTGATGGAGAGCAGCACATCCTTCTCTCAATGTATTTTTTTTTCTCAGACAAACTATTATGAAATCATTCTTCAGTCTATCTTCTGGTTCCTGGTCTCTAAGTAAAGAGGACAAAAAAAAAAATTCTGTTTTGAAGTTTAGTCTTGTAGTATCTGTCTGAAATCAGAAGTGACAGAAATCTCATGGGAACCTTTTCTAGGGAGTTTCCCTGGCCATTT
The DNA here is from genome assembly GCA_026413545.1 of Cichladusa arquata. Classification (NCBI taxonomy): domain Eukaryota; kingdom Metazoa; phylum Chordata; class Aves; order Passeriformes; family Muscicapidae; genus Cichladusa; species Cichladusa arquata. Next base: position 6,050,755 of record JAOTQP010000403.1, on the reverse strand, counting down.
TTGCAGGGTCAGGAGATGCAGACATGCTCTTGAGCTTTTCAGAAATCAGTTCTAAATCTGATACACAGCTGCAGAAGAGTTTTTCAGATTGATTCAGAGCACAGAGCATCCCAAGGTGCTGGTTTGTGTCGAATCATACTGTCACCTTTTCAGTCTATAACAAATTCCATAGGGAAAGGGCTTTGCATCTCTCTTGCCATTGCATTCGCTGAAGAAGGAGGGTGGGAAGTGCAAATGATGTTTACAAAGCCCAGTGTCATGCAAATCGTGCAATTTCACCAATGCCACCTCGAACGTGCCAGCTGAAGGCACTGGAGACCTGGCTGTTGAATAAACAAATATTAGGGAAAACGGTGGCAAATGTTCACTTATTTGCAAAGAAGGTTTAAAGGGATTTACCAGAAATATTTGCAACAAAGGGTGAATGAGGAAGTGAAAGAGGAAATCAACTTCCTAAAAAATCAGGAAGCCTAGGGACTTTCATTCTCAATTCACATGAGAAATGGTTTTATTTTTGCTGCTGCTTTTAAAAACATGGCTGTGAAACACTACTGATCTTTGCTTGCTGTGAACCATTGCCTGCCCTAATTTTTCTTTTGTTTAAAGGGATATTTTAACTGAAAAGCCTTACACATTTGGCACCTCCTTCCTAAGTGATCAAGAAAACCTGCCTGCACTCTAGGGATGGTGTAGACTTCACTGTCAGACAGAAAATTTCCAGAGATGCTTTTAGGAGTGCCCAGGAGCTGCAGAAACCAACCTCCTGGGCTCTGCTGAAGCAGAGTCACTTTCCAAAGTCTCATCTTTCCTTGAGTGTTCTGGTATTTGTTCTGCAGTTATGGGAGATATTAACTTCATGGACAGCGTTCATATGCCCCTCAAATTTTCCTCAAAATGAGATGAGTATCATTTTTCTTTCTTCAGACTGAGGAAAAACATATGGAACCTTCAGTTCAGTGTTTTATCCATGTCCACTTACTGAGCTGGAGATTCAATTTATAATAGAATAGAAACCATTCCTTCTACAGAGTGAAGACCAAAGAACATCCAAAGAACATCCAAAGTTTCTTACTGTACAATAATGCCATCTTCCCTTTGGAATGATGCTAAGTCCTTTTCTTGATTTATAAAAAGGTCTTCCTCTTCATAGTCAGGTTGGGAAATCCTTTTTCGCCATCCAGCCTTGGTCAGTTATGATGACAAATACTGAAACACTTGCCCTAGCAAGCAGTGAAAAGATGGTTCACTGTCCCACTGCCAGAAACAGATCTTGAGTTTGCCTGAAATTCTACCAATTCATTGGGAACTCAGAAAATTCAGTCCATTTCTAATTTTAAAATGTTTTCTTTCTTCCTGCCTTCACTGAAATTCTCCATGCTATAAAAATCCCAGCCCTGATTTAGTTGGAATGGTCTCTCCCTCTCTGTCTCTCTGTAATAGCTCTGGATGTGGTGGCATCACCACATGGAACATCCCTGCCTTGTGTAAGAGCTGCTATTTCCCCTCTGCGTCAGCTCAGCCAGGATTTACATTAATGAGTACCTACAACTGCTACTTAGAAACTCTGCCATTATTTGTTAGGCAGGATTAATTTATCTTGTCTAGGCAACAGGCTGGAAAGCCACAACTGCAAGGACACTGAGCTGTGTCAGTTCTCAGGGCAGGGTTTTGGAGCTGCTGGAGAACACCCATGTTTTGTTGCTCGGTCATGGCTCACTGGAGAGTTTCAGTGCATAAAATCGTATTAAAAGATCCTTTTGCTGGGCTTTTACCCCAAAGTGCTGGTGCTTCTCGTGGTCTTGGTTTCACCTCCCACCTCTAAGGACCTGCCAGCATAAATTTGGGGATATCCCTGTTAAATGAATCCTGTGGCTTGCATGGCGTTTCCTTGACGAATGCCTATGGAATAATTTCTTTGGGTAGATCTTCTAAAGGGCAAAGGTAGATGAGACCATTTGGGGAAAATGGTCTGCTGCTCAGTGGGCATTGCTTTCACTCTTTCAACAATTTTGAGGTGTGTGTGTGTGTGTTTCAGAGGTTTCAGGTGCTCCCAGAGGAAAGTCGACCGCAAAGGCAGCGCTTTTGGGGCAAACAAATGGGTGTTAAATTCCCTGTCAGCAGGGCAGGTTTGGACAGGGATGCTTGCACACACCTACATCCACCATGGAGTGAGCCTGGGCTACACCTGGTTACTGGAGAAAATAAAATACACAGTAGGAATGCAGCTCCCACAGCACCTTGGAAAGTTTTTGGGGTTTGTCCTGAGACAGAAACATGAGCTGATACTTTGATCTTGGAGGTCTTTTCCAACATTACTGATTCTGTGATTCTGTTAAGTAAAGATCTAAGGCACTTGCAAGCAGGATTCTCCTGGTTGTGTGACACTTTGTGTTTGGCCAGTGCCCTTCTGGTAAGTGTTAAGTAATTTAACATAAAAGAATTCTATCTATCTATCTATCTATCTATCTATCTATCTATCTATCTATCTATCTATCTATCCATCTATCTATTAGGGTTGCAGTTGGTTAGAAGTTGCAAAGTATTTTCAAGTTTTTGTAGATGTGCTCTGCTATGGGCTAGACAGAAGCATAGAAACCCAGACTGGCTGGGGTTGGAAGGGACCTTAAAGATCATTTTGACCCCCCTGCCACTTCCAGGTGTCCAGGTTGCTCCAAGCCCTGTTCAGCCTGGCCTTGGATACTTCCAGGAATAGGGCATTGATCCAGAGATCCTCAGTGGGTATGCAGTGGGTTGGTTTAAAAGCAGGTGCTTTGAACACTATTTGCCTTCTTCCCCCAGCTTTAGGGTTTCCCTGCCTTGCTTTCTGTCTCATGGGGAATGCCTGCTGGATGAAAAATAAATAGCATGAGTCAAATTCAGAGTGCTCTGTACCCTGCCCTCTCCCAGTGGCAAACCAGTGAGATCTCACCAGCTTTAACAGGTTCCTTCTCCCAAAGGTGCTCAGCTCCCAGCTTGCCCAGGCCACCTCTGGCTCTGCTTCTCAAGCTTTGGCTGGATGTGAACACTGAGATTTTCAGTGCCGACTCAGGATTTTCAGACAAGAAAATCACAGGATGGAAAGTTTGGTTTGGTTTGATTTTAGTTGTGATCAGTGTCTTGCCAATATTGATGAAAGTATCTGGACTTACTCTATAAGTAAGCACAGAAGTCCCAGATTTTATGCTAATAGGAAAAACAAGAGGATCAGAGGAAAGAATTACAAATTGAATTCAATTCTGTTGCTCCTCAGTATGTTATTTGCAAACTGAAATCCCAGATTAAAGGAAGAGGAACACTCAGCTCTTCCCAAGGAGAGTTTTCTCCCTATGATATTCCTTTGGGATATTGCTGCATTTCTGCCTTGTGTGGCTCTTTTCATGCATTTTAGCAAAGGGAGTAGGATGTCTGAGTTCACCTCCTTTTCCATGTTTAGAGCATAGAGTTACAGCCTGCTCTTTTCTGTCCTATATGTACATTCCTACAACATTTAGGTGTTTTCCTTCCTGGTCTTCCAAAGATTTGCAATAAGCTTTCCAGAGCTGTTCACCTATTTAATTGGCTGTGGACAGGCAGGGAACCCATGACAGATCCATTCCCTCTCTCCAGCCAAGCCACCTGTTGACTTTTCTGGATTGATGCTGAAAACCAAAGGGTGTTTTCTTGCAGCCACTTATTGCAGGAAGGTCTCCTGGAATCTGGAAAAGCAGCTGCCTTGGGAGCTCAGTGTAAAGGTCAGCTCAGCTCAGCTCAGGTGCAGAACCAACCTGGTCAGGTGCCTGCAGGGCTCCGACTCAGGGCACATAAGGAATTCCTGTGCAGTGGGCAGAGAGTGAGTGATGCTGGGGAAAGCCCTGGGCAAGGATGGGAGGTGACCTGCTCCCAAAGCATGGAGCTCTCATGAGCCTGGATGGACTTCCTGCTGAGCCCCCCTCCTTTATCACACTGCCTGGGGTGAAACAGCTCTCTCAAACCAGGCTGGGGAGCAAGAATTTGGCAGGGCAGGTTTCCTCTGGGGAACATTCTTGCCTTTTGTGTCATCGGGACATGCCCCTGCTCAGAGGGAAGGAGGAGCTCCTCCTCGATCAAACTATCTCAGCCATCATGCTCAAATCCATTTGGGCTGGTGCTTCCCTAATTAGGGCAGCAGTCACCCAAAGCACCTTCTCCATGGATGATCCTGCAGCCTCCTGATCGCTGCCCGTCATCTCCCACTGAAACCACTGGTCTTGTCTTCACTCCTGCCTTGCTCAGCTTCCCCCTGGAACAGGGAAGTGGCAGTTCACCTGTGGGGACACTGAGCTGACTGGGTGTCAAAGGAAAAAAGCCCCATATGGGGTCTGCACATGCCCCCATTCACCCACAGCCTGGAGAGGCACTGAAGTGATGCTTTTGCAAGGGTCCCCAAGACATTGCATTTTTGGGACTGAAGATGGTCACTGAAGTGATGAGGACTGAGTGGTGAGGAGAATTGCTGGAGGTGTTTAGGTGCCTGGAATGCAAAGGAACTGCACACCTGTGGAGATGGAAACGAGCTCTGAAGCAGAAGCAGAACTGTCACACTCTCAGGACTGGAGAGCTGTTGGGAATATTGAGCTGTGGGATGAGTTTGGACCAAAGAGGACTTTGGGTGACTGGAAGGAAGGTGACTCTGGGGGAGGTACTGTGGCTCTGGGGTTGGTCTCTAGGCAGGGCTGTGAGAGGACAGGGCACCAATATTGGGATGGGGAGTAATGGGGACAGTCAGCAGTGAGATGATTGAAGGGGACTGAGGTGGCATTTGGCCAGAGGCTGGTGCAGGTGGTGAGTGACAGGCAGCACAATAATCTCCTGGGATGTCTCCTTCCCAGCTTCCCTCGTTTCTCACCAGAGGTGAAAATGTTGGGCAGAGGCTGAGTGGCCTCAAAGACGCTCACTGCAAGAGCAGGAGCATTGTCCAAGCTCCTGCTCCAGCTTTCAGGAAGCACAGCCCTGCTCTGGTCTAGTGATCACTTGCATCCCAAAGCAGTTTCCCCTTCTGGAGAATGTCAAGCATGAAAGGAAACAGCTCTGGGCTGTACTACCCTGGGAATAGGAAAGAGAGGAAGGGAAGTCAGTTACACCAAGGTGTGTTGTGCAACCCCAATATTGTACTTTCCCTTTGAAGCTGACACCTCTGCTGTAGATAAGAGGAGCTGGCTCCTCCAGGGATGGAACAGTGAAATCCCTTTTCACTTGAGGCCAAAGGGAAAAAAATTACTCCATCTGGGCAATTTAAGCTACAGGCATTTTGGGTTTGACACATCAGAGAGGGTAATACCCTGTAATTCTCCATGTAATCAATTAAAGAACTGTTCCATCCTAAATACTGCTGAAGGAAAACACAAACAAAGGAGCCCATAAAGGTAATGTTTTCAATTTATTTATATAAACAATTGCAGTTTAACAACATTGTTGTCCTACAAAAATAAGGTGAAAAACAATTCACAGAATTTTAAATAAATAATCTCAAACATCCACATTTAGTGACAGTAGAGTACAAAACACAGAGTGCACAGGAATCCTTGCTGAAGCAGCCTGTACCTTAACTCAGCTGAGATGGTCTGAGGAATTCCTCTGTACCTACCCCAAAATAACTCACTGTCCAGACTTGCCTCCCTTCTGACTCTGCCAAACCCTGTTCCTGGGTTAATGGCAGAAGGGTGCTCTGAAGGGTGCCCAGAGCTAGATCTGATGGACAATTTGCACGAGGAAAAAGTGTCCAAGCAGTGTTCACTTGTTAGCACATACAGTACTGACCACCTTTGGATACAAGGGGAGAGAAGATTTTCCCTTCTTCATGCTTCAAACAGAGAAAGGAAAACAAATGCCCTTCTTGGCCCCACAGCAGCCATACCAAGGACCACTCCAGACCAGTCACTGGTATTGATGGCTGCAGGAGAGCTTGGTTTGGCTGCTCATGGCCACAATTACAGACCGACCCAGCACGAGGCATGGCTGCCTCTACACAAATCCATGGAAACAGAAGCCACAGACAAACTACACTGCTGCCAGAGCTGGTACAATGCACAAGGCCCTACAAGTGCTTTAGAGTTCAGATGAAATAGAAAATTCAAGTCCTTTTCCACAAGTAGTCAAGGAATTTTAGGCAGGGGCACAGAATACCCGGTTGCTGCTCTATTCCAGTCTGAAGGGACATTTTCTTTTTCCCTATAGTTCCCCAGCTGCTTTTATGGGAAGATCATCTTCTACATTTCCTCTCTAGAAATTAAAAAAAGATACCCTTACATGCAAGGTCTGAAGTCCTATACAAGATCTTGTGTAACCTATGTGCCCAGATGAGACTAGATATTTTACTGCTGGATTAGGACACTTATGTCTAGGAGATTTTGTGCTGGCCAGTTTTAAAAAAGCTTAAGCCACTTATTTAAAATACCACAGTTTATAAATTATAAATTATAAATAAAACATTATCCCTCCTCCCCCTCCCAATAAATAGAAGTACAAATTGCATGTACAGCTTGTGCACGCAGGCAGAGCTACCTCCTGTGCCTGGAAGTGCTACTGAATTTCTCAGTTCTCTGTGTATTTACAGAGCTGCTCAGTTTATAGCTCCCCTGTTTCTGGGAGCACAAAGCCATAGCACATCCTAACTCCAGCTATACTGTCCTTAGAGTAACAGACATTAAAATTACATTATCAAGTAGACCAGAGAACTACAGCTATGAAGAGAATCCCAGTGCCTTGGGCTAAGTTTAAGACCTCAGAGTTACAAAAAAAACCATCCCTATCCAAATGCAAGCAGCCTTGTATTTCAGCCTGAGAGTCAACTACTGCTAAGCTCAGTATCTCATTCTCACCTCCTTACACAACTAATACATCTGTCATACTTTCTTCAAAAGGAAGTAGAATCCATGAAAAGTACTATTTTCTTTAAATATTTAAAATATCAAAAACATTTTTTAAAAAGTTGTAAAAAATTTACTTTAAATATTTAAAACATTAAAAAACATATACTTAAAAAGTTGTAAAAATATTTACTTTCATCTAAATCCAGAAGTGGATTTGCACATAAGAGACATTAAGTTATGATACAAAGTGCTCTATCTGCAATGAGGGAGAGGTAGTATCAACAAATGCAATGCATTTTCTGACCTTACATAAAGAAGTGAGACTCAAGTATTTTTTTTTTTTTGTTCATTTTTGAGTGCTCTTATGAAATCCATAATCTCTTCTGGCAGTTTTCATTAAGTCACATTTTTTTCTTGTACTTTTAGGTCAATAGCTGCTTTCAAGTTGCTGAGAAAAAAAGTTGCTTTTGTAGTGTTATGTGACCTATGAAAACTGACAGACAGAATCACCACCACTCCCCTTCATCAAGTATTAAAACAATAGTAAAAAGAAGATGGAACCTTTATCCACTTTGGAATACATCGTTCTGTTACAGAAGATTTTAAACAAGGGATTCACCACTGTCACGCTGAAACACAGAAAATCCCTTTTGTAAATGGAAGCCTTACCTCAGTAAGGAATTTAAGGCAACCCCCACAATGAAGATGCTCAAGTTGGTTTTTTAAATACTAAGCCATAAATAAAATAAATAACACAGTTAAATAAATAAATAGACAGATAGCTGGGTTTCTATAGCTCGGCAGAGCGCTCTTTCAGCAGGAGCGTGGGGTTGATATCCTCCATGGCAGTTTTTGAGGTACTAACGTTAATGGTGGCCTCGGTGGGCTCGGGAGGCAGGATGTGGAAGGCAGTGAAGGGACAGCCCTTCACGTTGTTGCAGATGAGCTTCTGCAGGGAGGCCGTGTTGACGATGTCGAAGCCCACCTTGCCCCCGAAGGTGCTGGGCTTCCAGTACTCGGGGGAGCAGATGGCATTGCCCATCAGCCCCTTCAGGGAGAACGGCGCCCCCATCTCCACCATGGTCTCGCCAAAGATGGCCCCAGGCCGGGGCTTCTCCACCAGCAGGCCTGGGTACAGCTCCATGGCATCGATGTCTCCGTACAGCTCCTCCAGCTCCGCTGCCATCTCTTTTTCTCCTGCAACGAGTAACAACTGTAAGTGGAAAAATCCCATTTTCTGTGCAAGGCTGTCCTGCTCGAGCCCAGTAATGACACTGCAGGACTCTGAGGGCATTTTAAAACAATTTGTTGGGAAGGATGAGGACTGTTACCTGTAAGCTCTTCAAAGGATCGGAAGGGTTTCAGCATGAAGCGTTTCCTGTACTCGTTCAAGGACTGGTACCTCATCTGCCTGCTCTGGTCAATGGAGGCCTTTGCCACTTTCTGTACTGCAGCAGGAACGTTCTTCCCACCAGCAACCTGTTTGTGAAAGAGGAAAAGCTGTAAGATCTCCTGATATGAGTCACAAGGAAGTTGTGCCTTTCCAGTGATTAGTTTTAAATAAATAGCTTTATCCCGTTCTCTTGTCCCACCCCCAGCTCATGCCTGTTGGTACACCATCTACTTGAGGAAGGACCTACCCTGCCAGCACTTTGCTTGGAGAAAGATTTGACCATATGGGAGAGGCCATGTTCCAGCATGATGGAGTTGTTGTAGAGGAACTGCTGGAAGGTGTACTCCTGGTCGTGGATGTGGAAGGTGTCGGGCAGCAATGGGTGCCAGTGGTACAGGGTGTTGAACTCGGCTGCGATGCGGTTCTGGTACTGGAACCTCTGGTTGAAGAGCAGCTCAGGGTCAAATTTCAGCTTGAAGTGGTACCCACTCAGGTGCTGCACATAGTCCTCTATAACGATCTTGATTGTCTCTCCTGTTGGACAAAGGAACAGGAGAGAATGTTGCTTTTCTTCAGTGGCAGGGAAAATACCATTTCTGAACTTTTCTAAAATATACTCCAGTAATCAGGACAACAAACACTTTTCTGTAATCTCTTCTAGAAAGCAATTAATGTATTTTATGTGACTGAGGGGTGGAACAGTACTTCAGACTCCAAGAGTTCTGGGCTGTGGGTAGTGAGGTGTTTTCTACAGCCTGTTTTCTCCCTCCCAAGACACAATTCTTTGCACCCTCCACAGAACAGCACACCAGTATTTACACTGTGTTCAGTTATACAATATCTCTAGGATAGAGGGAGGGGATAAAGAAGAAAGTTGATGTCTGAAAGCCAATCTCAGCTTCTGAACTACATAATACATTTGTCTTGGTTTATGGGTTCAGCTGGGGCAAGGTTTTTTCCAGCTTAGAGCACATCACCATTTACATAAGATGAAATATCAGTGGGCACAAAATTAGACAGGAGAACTATGCAGTTACATTTTACATAATCTTCTGAACTTTAGACTTAATCACAGCCTTTCTTTCAAAGCATACCTGAACTGACCCAACCCTAGGGGAAAAAACAGCCCCAGATCAGGGAGCCTGAGGTCATCCAACCTCACAGGCTTTCTCTGAGAAAGGAACCTGAGCTTCCTGTCTTTTCACTGCTTTCAGTTCTGCTTCCCTCAGATAAGAGAACTGAGGGTCACTGAGTTAATTCTTCAGTTCCATCTTTAGCAGAGCTGGGGGGAAGCTGCACCTCAACACAACCTCACACCCCGATTTAGGGGACAGCTTCACCCTCACTCCAGGCATGCAGGCTGGAGCTGGGGCTGCACACAGCAGCAGGGGCTCTCACCTATCAGGATGAGGCGGGCGGTCTGGAAGAGCTGCTCGTCGTCCCACTCGGGGTGCTGGCGCTTGAGCACGTCGCAGACGCGGTTGTGCTCACGCAGCCAGATCGTGGCGTACATCATCAGCCCCGGCACCAGCCCAAACACCTCCTGCCCCACGGAGAACTGCAGGTGCTCAGGCACGTGGGGCGGGTACAGCATCTCTGCCTGCGTGTCCCGCACCGTCGGCGGGTACATTTCGCCATCGATCATCTGCGCAAGGGGGAAACAACAGGAGCTGTGAGCTAGATACTTTGGTTCAGTTCTGTCAGCTCTCAGCTCTGACTCACACTGCAGATCACCTACACCATTCACACAGAACTAATTTAGGAAATCTATGCCGTTCAGTAAGAAGGTAGGAATTCTGAGCTAAGACATACCTGGTATTTTAGCTTTCCATCCTTTCGAAGCCTCAGTTTAAGTTGTCTCTCCAGAGTCTCTCCATAAATGTGGTTCAAGTCAACCTATAAAATAAAAGCATTTGGGACATGAAGCCAACCTGCATTTTTTGCTATTTTAGGATAAGTCCCACTTCTGTGGATACCAATAGGAGCTCAACCCCCTAGATGTTTACCTTTTAATTATATTACCACTACCTTATAAGTATTATGCACCAATATTTAAGATGAAGCCAAATTATTTCCTGGCAACTGGTGCCATCTCTGCGTAAGAGGAGCTTGTTACATCGGCAGTTTAAAAGGTCTCTGTTTAAAGTGTCAGCAACTTTTTATTATGCAGACAGCTTTCTATATATACACACACAATTTATAGCTTTTGTTTGGACATAGGAGTGACACTTCTAGTGAAGAACTCTTTGTCCAAAGGATGCCTATCTTGTAGGTAATGATCTTAGGTCCATGTCTGCTTTTGAGGTTCTTTTTAAAATAAGGCTTTTAGCAGTACATAAAGCAATAGTGAAGTGCTGAATACAGCTCTTTGAAACTGACAGAGTCCAGAGAAGTTCTGGATACTCACTATATCTAACATACTTTAGGTGAAAGCAGGTTTTTGGGAACAATAAGAAATCACTGGGCAGGTATTTTAAACAGAACCACTTGTGCACACGGCTCTGACCAGGGAAGAGAGGTTACCAAACACTGGAATTTGGCCTGAGGAGCAGTTGCAGAAGGGGTAATCCCAGGATTGTGTGCACAGGTGTTTGTGTCCCCTGGCAACCCAGAGGATGCCATTCCAGCCATTCCAGGCGCTCAGCAGCTCCCAAAGAGCCCGAGCCATGTCCCCAGCCGTGACCGTACCCCGTGGCCGAGCGCTCTGGTGAAGGCAGGGCCCCGCTTGTGGTCCGTCTTGAAGAACTGGTGGGTGAAGTGCTGGGCAAAGAATGTGAACATCACGTTCGTGCCTTGCGGGTCGGGAATAAACTTTCTCCTCAGCAAAAACTTCTCCACGATCAGCTTCGAATCTGGAAGCTCTTTCTTACCTGTGGGAGAAACAGACAGTGAGATACTCAAGACAACCCTTAATGCAATACTGATGTTTATTCCTAACAAAAAGGCTTAAGACTTTCAGTGGAATATGATGACAGCAGCATACAAACAAGAGGAATGGTCACCTATGGTCATACCTATGGTCACTTTCTAGATTTTATTAGGAATTTCTAAATTCCCTGCTTTTAGAATACAACTCAATAGCAAGAACCAGAATAATGTATTTTAGATCTTCAAACAATATATCCAAAACATGGTTGTTCCTAAAGTCAACTACCCTGAAAAATGCCTAGAGACAAGCAGGTCTCATAGGAACTAGTACTTATTTTTTTCCTCTTAGAAAAGACCAATCATTATGTGTCTGGTTTATTCCTCACCTTTAACACCCATTGGTGTTGGGCAGTCAAGTCCTACTGGTGGAAGGCTTCTCGTGTAGTAGGAAAGATTGGAATAAGCTTCCCAGCTTTTGTAATTGTAGTCACTATTGTAAGTTGGTGGGCTGTCAATCAAGTGTGATCTTGCTGAAAGACAAATAAATATTTGGTTATTTTTAACTGCACATTTTAATCTCAAAAAGTAAATCACAGAACCAGATCTTTTGCATATATTTGGCAGCCGTTGCAAATTCCGCACATATCAGTTACTGATGTTAAATATGATTAGAGTTATTGAATAACAGTACTGGATCCTGGCGGATCAGATGGATCTCACTATTAGTACAAGCAACGGGGTGCCGAGTTCATGTCAGCAAAATCCTGGACTCTTGCAGAAAGCAGAATCAAGCTGCACTTCAGTAGGTTTTATACAAGTCTGCATCATGCAGAAATCTTAAATTTTGGTGTTTTAACTTCAGTGCAATTTAGGCTGCTTGGTTTGCAGACAGATCAATTCAGTGCATTATTCTGGAGTAAGCTTTAAGAGGACTGGAAGAGACAATTCACACTTACACGTTAGTACGTATCTCATGATAGCGTCCCGTAAGAAAGGAATGTTGTTGATGATATTCCAGACTCCTTGGAAGTGGGTGAGGATGTAGTGGACAGTGTTTGGCGATGGTTTCAGTGCTACCCTCAGCCACGTGAAAAATTCCGCTGCGAGCAACACGAGGAAGGTTATTATTAATTAGCTCACGGAGGATAACCTGCAAGGGTGGAATTGGATTCTGTGCTTCATTTCCACGGAGAGGGGTGTGGATACTCACGTGTGGTGCAGTTCTGCCCGTAGTAGCCTGTCCTGGTGCAGTCACACTCGTAGCGATCCGGCCCAGCGGTCATGCAGACGCCTCTGTTCTGGCAGGGGTTGGAGCAGCAAGGGTTGGCTGTGGGAACCAGAGCTGGGGTTAGCATCTCTGCAACACACTCCAACCTCCCCAGGGCTTTACACAGCGAACGGAGCGCCACAGGAGCAGGAAGGCATCACAGCGACCATCCATCCACGGCAGCCTCCGGGCTACCAGGCAGCAGCTTTTAAAAGCGCAGGAATTCTCTTGTCTGCTGCCAGCAGCAACCCCGCTGAGAAGCGCAGATCATCCCTGCAGGCCAGCGGGGGCCTGGCACCCACAGAGAGCAGAGGAAGGGCAAAGAGCGAGGAGCAGGAGAAGCAGAAAGGCAAGCGGGGCGGACTCACCGGCGCGGCCGGCGGCCAGCAGCGCGGCCAGCAGGGCCAGCGGCAGCAGCGGCATGGCGGGGCTGGGCAGGGCTGGCTACGGCTGGCTCGGCAGCTCCAAGTGCCGGCCCCTGCCGCACATCCCGTATTTATGGCATGAGGAGCGCAGCCGGCTGAGTCACCAGGCGGAAGCAGTGAAGCCAGCGGGAAATTTCGCTCGCAGCCCGCCCCGGCCCGGCCCCGCTCGGCAGGTGTCACCGCTGAGGGACGGCACGGGCCTGGCCCTGCCCACGGCGCGCTCCGCCAGCGCGCTGAGTGACCGCTTACTGTTTATCTAATTCATTACGCAGGAGCTCGCAGGGCTGTGATCGCACACGGGCTGCAAAGCGCCACGCACAGCGGGAAGGAAGGAATGCTGGAGGGAATTGAGTTTTAGTTTAGTTTTTTTCCTCAGCACTTTCCAATTCAGCCCCACCGCCCCCACCACCACCAGTTGCACTATAACAAATTTTCCCTCGTTTCTTTGAGAATACTTTATCTTTTGGTCATAGGTTAATTTTTATTAATCAGAAAGCTTTGCTGCTATTTTTAGTCCCTGTTGCGTGAGGAATAACAATGAAAGGAGGATGTCGTGATTGTGCAACCCCGCAGTGTGGAGCTGCACTTTCGCCCTCGAGGTCAGCATTAAACACCAAAAAACCATAGTGGCTTCAACAAAGCCAGCTTGTGAGGCTGATGGTGTTTGAATTACAAATCCGTGACTCGACAGAAAGTGGATTCAGGCCGATTTAAACATAATCTTATTTTTGGCCCCAAAGTGTATTGTGGTCAGTGAGTAATTTGTGTATATCAGTAGTGGGTCTTCCTGGATGTTTTAGGACTGGTACACGAAAAGCTGCATAATCAAGAGAAGGCAGATAATATTTCTTTATACATTTGCATTCAGAAACCACAGGCTGGGTCATACACTTAAGCAGAGGATGTCAGTCAGCCCAACTGAGCCAGGGGCCAGTGGAGCCTGTGGCCACAGCCACATCTTGCTCAGTCTTATCAAATGTAAAAAAAAGGATATTTCGCTCTTGCATAACCCAAATCAATTAATTATGGAATGCTGGTTATTCAGTGGATCAGGCTATGGCATGCACAGCACCATGGTCTACACACATTTTCATATATTTCATATGTCCATTTCACACTGATTTTGTTCCATGGCACAAAGCTTCTGTGGATGCTGTCACAAACAGCAGGCAAGTGAGACATTGTGTTTAAATAATGTGCATAGGAAAAAGTTTCTAGAGTGTAGAACCAACAACATTAAGGGGAAAACTGAAGTAATTGTGTGCAGCCAATTGCCCCTAAAATGATAAGACAAAGCTAAGTGTGCTATGATTTAGAGGACCCTGGAGATATAGGTAACTGACAATGCTAAAAGTTTTCAAGTATTGCAATTAATCAATATGTAAACCAAGAAACTGGGCAGAACTCCAGGGATTGGAGAGGATGTTTCCCCTTGGGAAGCTGTACTTCTGCAGCTAGAAAATCAGACAGTGCCCCCCACTTTCCACCCAATGCTACATTCAGTGTGACGTGACCTCTCTAGGGTCTGATTTTGGCTGGATGTGACTGTCTGCTGCAGTAGAATTGAAGGGATTCTTCAGCTTTCCAAAATAATGAAAAATCAGGGAGATACAATAGTGCTGCTTCTCTGAAGGCTGCCAGTCCCCACTTGTTGCTTTGGGATTAGCTCAGGTAAAGAACTGGTTATATGTTGGAAAGGGAATTTTTTTTAGAAATGAAAGTTTGCTGTGGCAGGATTCACCACCAGGTGGAGATTTTATACATCAAGTAAGTGCTTTTTTTGTTTCTTAGCACATAAACCATCTTAGAAAAATAACACTAATTCTTAACATTCTGTTACTTGAAGTACCTTTGGTCCAGGTGAGAGCAGCCTGTGGAACAGAGAACCTTCGTCAACCTCAGCCTTTTTGCATTTGCTGACCTTTCTGGAGGAGGCAATTCCCTGAAGCTGTTCCTGTTTCTGTTTTTGGTGTAACTGCATAGATTCACACCTTTCCAAGGCAAGGGTTCAGGTTCAGTAAGGACTGACATGCTTCAGTAATGCCACCAAAAGAAGAGGAGATGGAGTGGCAACTGGGAAAACGTATCTGAGCATTGGTGCTGCTCTATTTTGTAATGAATTAGCTGAACCCAGCTGAATTAGCACTGAATTTATCCTTGAGTCTTTTTTATGTGTTTGAAGTATTTTCCCTCCCTTTGTGACTGTTTTATAGTGCAGTAGTTTCCTGGGATGTGATTCAGTTTCATTTGCTCTGTGCCTTTTTCCTGCTCTTTTATGGCAGAAGGAACTCAATCTGAAGTTTGCTGTCAGTTTGGATGCGTTGCTCCCAAAGCAAGCACACTCTGAGGCTGATCAGACACAGATACGATAACAATCCTGGATGTTCTGAAAATATTATTGAGAACTGAAGGACCTTCGAGGGAAGTTAGTGTCTTTAAGCTGCTATTTTGTGTCTTTTGCAGTATTGGAACACTCTTAACAGAAGGGTTTGGTTATGAAATTGCTTTGTGCTTTCATGGGATCACCCTGGCCAGGCAACTGGGCTCTACCTCTCTTTCTCTTCCTGCTGTGTGCTCATGGAGCACTGATCACTTGGGTCCCACTTTCTTTGGCACCCTGGGTTGTGCTGGAAAACAAAAGTTGGAGACAAGGGAGGTTTGCTTATTTTCCCTAGGAAAATCACAATAAAAAGGTACCTCGTTTATGGAGTTTCCAGGCTACCGGAATTGTGGAATTGTTCAGAGCACAAATAAATTCCAGGCAAAACTGCATATAAATATAGAGGCTTTGAGAGCTGGGAGCTGGATTGCCTTGCCCTCAGGAGAAATGCCATGGACAGTGATTGGCAAGGAGTGTTTGTGCATGGGCTGGGGCTGCTGGCACACATCTGTTCTAAGGGGACCAGGAGCAGGACGGTGAGCCTGGAGCTCACCTCGGGGGGGTACCTATGGACATGAGTCATTGTGCAGGGAAATGGAACATACCTTGTTATCCAAATCAGCTTCAGTTGGAGTTGTTTTTACTCCTGGAATTTTTTTTTTTTTTTGAACGTGCAAAAAAATTGGTGGTTGGCACAAAACTCTACATCTGACTTAGGCAAGACCTGTGCAAGTTTGAGTCCCTCCTTTTATTTTCCTTTTTAGAGCAGCTTCCCTTTGGACCTCAGCTGCTGGAAAACGACATAAATCCACAGCTTGTGTTTTATTTGCATGCCAGTAGGAGTTTTGAAGAATGCTTTCCAATATGATAGATTTTATTTTATCATTGACATCTGCATAGAGTAAGCCCTGCTCAACAAACCCTTTCCAATTTAATAATGTCTCTGAGTTCTTGTTTTAATTCCCTGGCATTCTTGACAGACCTAGTTATAAGTTAGAGGCTGTAATGAAACAGGTGAATAGAGTGACTTTACATCAGATTTACCTGCAGAGATAAGATTCGTTGCCAGATACTTGTATGATATCATGACTACAGGGCATCTGCACACTGCTTGGAACATGATACACATCAATTTGTTACCAAACCAGAGAGGAAAAGAACACAAGAATTGCTCCATTTTGCTCAGCTTAAATGTGGATCTCCAACTGATCCAAAGCAAGGCTGAGCTCTTTCCTTGGGAGGTGCTCAGACACTGAATCCCCACAATTTTAAATGAAAGGGAATGAATGAAGACCCTGCAGAAATGGCTTTCAGAACTGTGTTTTATTTGTTCAGATGAAGTGGATTAGATGATTCCTTTCCTCATTGGCACTCTTGGTAGTCATAACTTCAGTCCTGCCTGACTAGTTCCTGGACAAACAAGCCCTAAATGACTTAAACTCAGCTTGAAGCTCTCTAGGATGAGCTTTTTCCAAGGAGTGTAGATGAATGGAGGATGAAGCACAGTATTTTTATCCTATATGGTAGTTTGAGGCAGAGGCTGACTGAAAATTTCATTCTAGCTACAATCGATCCCTTTTTTTTTTTTAAGTCACTGGACTTTAAATTTCTTTTTATGGTAAAGGGGAAGGCCATAAACATGAGTTATTAGATAAACATAAGATTTTGGCAGCCACATCTGGGTTAGACGCTTTGTCTGTGATTTTTTTACTGTGGATTAGACTGTGGATTTTTTTAAGCTTCAAATAATTTTTCAGAGACTTTGCTGAGCTACATTCACCTATGGGATTTTTTTTTCCTATATAAGCTGTGCCTGTTAAAATGGAAAATATTTTTCGTTGTTTCTTGACTGAAGAAAGAGATATTTTCTTTATTGGCAATTGTTATTGGCAATTGTTACCAAAGTTAAGCTGTGAACTTCCCTGGGATTTGCAGAATCCCTGTTTTTCCCCATGCAGCCTCCATGTGTTTCTGATGTGGACATTTGATCACAGGCAGCTCTGAAATACGTCATGAGATTTTGTAACTGCCTTACATAAAGAAACGTCAGCTGACATTTTATCTGCTTTTGGTCACCAGCTGCAACTCACATTAAGGTAATTGCTGGGCCATTTTTAGAAAGCATTGTATATTGAAATGCTATCTTTCTGTGGGAAACCTACACAGAAAACCCTCCTTAGAGAGATTTCCAAATACTTCCCTCCTCAATGCAGATGCTGGATTTTTCTTTTAGCAACTTCCTGCTTAACTTTTAGTGAAATCTGTCATCCAGCCTCATGCTCTTCTGTTGTGCAGATACAATCATGGGGAATTTTCCTTTGCTTCAAGCACATGGACATTAAACTGGGATAAGGGAAACTGAAGTAGATTTTGCTGAGTGGAAAATTGTTTCAGTGTAATGCTTTCTTACATGAAACATGCATTTGGGTGCTGAAGTTTATTTAGCTTTATTCATTAACCCCATTTTTCATTCAGTTTAAAGAAAGGAAACATTACTTCTGCAAATAAGATTTTTTTTTTTCTACGAGAGCATTTACCAGATCAGTCTACAACAGTGCAAAACCTGCTGTTTCGCCCAGTAAGCTCTGCTCTGCAGGGTTTTGTAAGGTTGTCAGTGAATTCATTGTTTCATGGAATCACAAAATCCCAGCACTGTTTGGGTTGGAGGGGATCTTAAAGCGCATGCAGTTATACCCCCTGCCATGGGCAGGAACACCTTCCACTAGTCCAGGTTGCTCCAAGCCCATCCAGCCTGGCCTGGAACACTGCCAGGCATCCAGGAGCAGCCACAGCTTCTCTGGGCACCCTGTGCCAGGGCCTGCCCACCCTCAATATCCTTCCCAATATCCCACCTGACCCTGCCCTGGCAGTGGGAAGCCATCCCGTGTCCTCTTCCTCCATCCCTTGTCCCAAGTCTCCCTACAGTTCTCCTGGAGCCCTTTTAGGCACTGGAAAGGGCTCCAAGGTCTCCCCAGAGCAATGACATCCAGTGCTTTGAGAAGGGGGAAGCTTCACTCTGAAACTCCTGGTTGTGACCCTTCCCTTGGTGCCCACAGGGAAGGTGCCACCAAGGTATCCCCAGGCTCTTTCCTGCGGCCTAGAGAGGATTCAAATATTTATACTGAGACACTGAGTTCCTTAAAACTGACTCTAGCTCTTCCCAGCTGGAGGCTGGAGGAGTCATCTAGTGTCAGCCACAGAAGAATGTTCCATGACACAGCTCCCGTGGCAGCCCTTGGGATGGACAGTGCCCACACAAATTATGGCTATGGCTTGTGCCAGGGTGGGGAGGCTCCTGCAGCAGGCTCTGCCCACTGCAGCATACCCAAACTCCCAAGGCTCCTTTCTACTTATCTTCACTTCCAGAATTAAATCAGGACTGTTTTCCAATGATTTGTCACTTTGCCACACTTCCAACATACCCTGACAATTAAAAAAAAAATAAAAATAGGAAGAAATGAAGAAACAAAAGGGATGAAATGATATTGAATGAGCTGATTACTGGTGAGGGAAAAGGACTCGGCGACCAGATTAAAATTGTGCCTCATTATACTTTTACATAACAGGTCTCCAGAAACTCAAATTATTTGTAGTTACCAGTGGGAATTGGAAGCACTTGAAGAAATACTCTTGAGTTCAACCACTCAGGTCAGAACAAGATCAAGACAATGTACACCTTGGGAGAGACAAACTGGAGAAATTCCTGCTTTATTCAAAGTAAAATTAGATGATTGGGAAGGAGACATCACATCATATTGTGTCTTGCCAAGACATATGACTCTAAGCAAAAGCAGATCATCTGGAAATTGTTCAAATGCTTTTGTGCTTTTTGAGATGGCCAATTATGCAATGGCATAAAAACCTGGCCAGCTCACTGGGCTTAAAATCCAGCCTCCAAAGAAACTGTGCCCTGGAGATGCTCATCAGGAGATAAAGCCTTGCTGGCTTTGACTCCTCTCCTTAAAATATGCAGTTAGGGAAAACGTATAATGATCAAAGTTACAGAAATAGAAAATAATTAAGGATCTACAAGCCCTGCAGTAGCTGTAAGAGCTCAGACTCACTGCCCAGAGAGTTTATATCTGCCAGGAAAAACATCCCATGTCTCTTTTTTGGTGCTGGAGCTGTGTCAGTCATCCCTCTTCAGGAACATAATCTGTTTATTGTTGCCATTTGGATGTCTTGGGGAACCTGAAACCAGCCAGGTGCCCCATGTGCCTGCAGAAACAGCTCTTTGCAAAGGGCAGAACTGGGGATCACAGGATCCTTAAGGCTGGAAAAGACCTTGGAGACCATCAGCTTCAACCATGTTTCCCAAGGGAATGTGTTCTCATACAAGAGTGTTTGTTCCAGGAAGTGAAGTGCCCAGGTTAGGGACTAACTCATATCTAGATGAATTACTGTTTTTACAAGTAAAGTGTGTGAATTTATGGTTCTTATTACTGTCCTTCACACAACTCATCCAATATAATGAATTTTGATGGTGTTTCTTTGTGGAGTGGTAAATATTGACATGGTTCTCTTCCACTATTTTTCTGTTTATCCAGAGGCAGTCCTGACTATTACTTTGGGATTTATTTCTCATCCTGACCTCCGGTGTAGAGAAGATAAATCATACAAGAAAACAATCAGCTCGTCTGGTTCAGTGGTTTGCAGGAGCTGTGGAAACTCTGTGCTGGTTGCCTCTCTGTGCGCTGCTTGGAGGGAGTTCATTAAGTAAATGAGGGCTTTGCAGCGTTCTGGTGATGTGTGTTATTTTGGGGTTTCGGTTCAGATGGCATTCTTCCAGGGATTTTGTTTTGGAGAGAGTTGCCAGCAACCTAGGGCCAGTGGGCTGGAGGCCAGGTTTAGGTGGAAATAGCAGGGTTTATGTCACCAGCAAAGAGCTCTGTCTGGGCAGCTAATTTTGGGCTGGTGCTTCTTTGAGGCATTGGTAGTTCCTGCGTATGACTTGTTCCAGCCATCACAAAGGCTGTCACAGCCTTGGGACAGGCCATCACTGGAGCCCAGGCCAGCAGCTGGTGGCAGGGCTGGTGGGAATCACAATCCCCTGCTTTTCCAGGGAGCTTTTCTGTGCCTGCAGCTCCATAAGGGGTCCAGCTCTTCCTGGGGATTGAACTCCTGACTGTCTGCAGCGCCTGGGTTTGCTCTTGAATAGATTTCTGTGGGAAGGACCAGAGCTGCCATGCAAACCGCTCCCCGTGGCCCCTCTCACCACAAACACACTCCTCTACCCTCTCTCCTGGACTCCATGAACTGAGATCACCCAGGGTTGGGCCTATGTGGGGTGGCTGGGAATAGAAGTGTGGATGTGGCAAGAGAGACCTCGTGAACTTCTTCTCACTGAACTTGTGTGAAAGGCTGCAGCTTCTGCCCAGATCCATTAAATATGGATTGTTCCACACAAAATAATTCTGAAGTGTTGCAGCTTGGCTCCTGGGGGTTTTAAATGTTGATAGACTTTCCAGAGGGTAGGAAAGAGGGGAAATATTTATGTGCATAAGTATATTTCAAGTATATTTCTGTTATACTTGAGCAATAGGAATGCTGGGCCCCTTACCTAAGGCTCCTTTCTCCCTGATCTGCAGCACTAATGAATGTAAATGAGTAAAGGCAGGACTGTGAGCAATGCTGAATGGGGAAAAAGCCCCCAACCAATACAAAGTAGAGCAGGAATCACCAGGTAACGACGTTACATCCTTTTTTGTGTACTGCACCCACTGGGCATGCAATATTTTCATATCAGGTGATTTGTTACCTGCTCCAAAACAAGTCTCTGCAGCCCCATGGAGATTTACATTGCAATGATTTGGATGCTCTACTTATCATTGGGCTGGAATATTTTAGTGATTGCCAATTACCTGGAAGTCCTCCTCAGCACAAGGCAATGCAAAATCAGTATGAAATGAAGAACTTATGCACAGCATCAGAATCTGGAGAGTTAAAATGTTTGTGGTGCACAGGAGTGAGACAAGCCTGTTTGCAGAACTCCTCAGGTCCAGTGGTTTCATATGCTGCTGGATAACACTTACCTAACTTGGAACCACTTCCTATGCAAAAAACCCTAAACGACTTCAGGCTTGCAGTCATCAAAAATTGTGTTGATTGAGGTAATGTGTTTCATTCCATACCCTAAGGCTGTTTGGATTTCCTCCAGGTGAACATTTCAAAACATCCCCTTCCCAGGTGTTCTGATTCCAACTTAATTAGGAGGGTGATTTTAATTTTACTCTTTCTCAGCTGTTCCATTTTGCTCTGATGCTTAATCAAAATATTAATAAAATCTTCACCTCCTGTGCATTAAAAACTGCTTTTCCACCTGATATAGCTCTGTCCTTATCTTAAGGTGAATCTTTTTCTCTCACTTTGAATTTCACATTTGATATAGCCATTTTTAACCTTCTTTTCAAATTACCAGCATCTGGGATCAGTCCTGATTTTGGGATGGAGTGCTCGTCCCTGAGCTCTAATGCCTGTTGTGCTTGGGATCAGGCATCCATGAACAGGAGCTCTGCTTGAGAATGTCTTTAAATACAGTCACCCTGGGCATATCCATATCCATTTCCAGGTGTGGAATAGTATATTTGAAGCTTGTGGCAATCAATGTGTTCCACATTTGCCAAGTTTTTCTTTAAAATACAGTGGTTTTTCTTGAGGATGTGCAAAGTGCTTTGTTTTGACAAGAGCTGAAATTATTTTAGTCCAGCCTGGTAAAGGGACTCACCACTCTGCCCTTTCCATGCACCTGGGGTGGATTAGAAGTGTGGTTTCCTAGAGAGATTTTAGAATCACAAAATCATTGAGGTTGGAAAAGACCTCCAGGATCATCCAGTCCAATCTGTGACTGATCACCAGAGCTGGACCAGAGCACTCAGTCCAGCAATGCCTTGTCAGCCAGACCAGAGCCCTGAGTGCCACATCCAGTCATTCCTTGAAGACTTCCAGGGATGGGGACTGGGCAGCCCCTGCCAGTGCCTGCCCACCCACAGTTTTGAGTTAGTAAACCTGCTGGGTACTGTGGCTAGGGGGAGATCCGTATAAAAACCTCTGGAGGGGAAAAAAAAAACAGGAAAAAACCCCTTTATTTTGCTGCACTCAAAACTGAAAGGTAATAATTAACATGAAGGTAACCAATGCTAAAAGAAATAGTTTGTTTAGTTACTGAATAAAGTACCATTAGGCAAATGAGATGACAAATTTGAATTGACGTGCATCCTAAAATAATCCATACAAATTTTGCAGGAGTGATAGCCACTGTTGTCGTTCTTTGAGGTCACACCTCCTCCTTTTATCCATATGACGTAACGTGGGCTGGGAGCTGTGTGAGCCTTGTTTGCCTTCCTTTACAGGAGATGTTCAGCTCCCTGAGGTTGTCAGAAACCCCTGAAACCTCCTGAAAAGTTTATGGGGGATTATGAGGAGGTGCAAGCTCTGGAACACCAGGCTATCCCTGTGTCACTGTGTGTGTTCAGCACCGAGACTGGATTTAAGGAACAATGGGCACGGCTAGGTGATCATTTTTGCCTTCCTGTTGTTCTTATGTTTGAACAGAGAATAAAGGTGAAAACGTAGCAAGAGCAAAAATAATCGTCTGTCTTTAGGTTCTCACTCCCATTGTCTTCCCACTTTGTTATCAAGAAGGAAAAATGTTGGTTTTCAAACAGTTTATCAACTGAAAATTCCCAGCAAGTTGCTCTCAGCTGGGTGTGGACACACATATGATTCAGTCCATTCTTAGAACCCGAGAATCCCAGAATGGTTTAGGTTGGGAAGGACCTTAAGGCCCTGCCTACCCCTGCTGCTTCTTACTATCCCAGGTTGTTCCAAGCCCCATTCAGCCTGGCCTTGGACACTTCCAGGGATGAGGAGTCCACAACCTTTTCCTGATGGTGAAAGTGTGCAAGTCATGGATAGTGATGTACATTACGTGCCCTGCTCTATCTCCTCTCCCTGACTCTGACCTCAGCCATTCTCCTGGCCAGGTTTCCAGTATTTATGTTGTATGAACTTTACTAGATAAACATGTGTTAGGTATAATAAAATTCATTTAAACAGGAAATTGTAAATAAGAAAAAAAAAATATTAAACAGATCAACATTTTGGGGAGAGAACACAAAATTTTTCCACACGTCTGTTGAAATAGTGACTCTTTTTGGGCTGTTTCCTTACAACTTTAAAAATGGAAAAGGTGCAGCCAAAGTAAGGGCTTACAAAGGATTTTGATTTAATCCTGTCTGGTGAATATCTCCATTGCAAGTGGCACAACCTTGTGCCCATCCTTTAATGTACAGAATTATGATGAGGACAAGTGGACTCTGATGCACTCAGCTCTAGAGCCATGCATCTCTTTAAGGATGAAAAAATAGGAATTCATACAAGTGGGACTCTACTGGAAAAGCTTTAGGAATAGCTGAACCTGGGGAGAATTGAATGGGAGGGTCAAGCTGCTGACACAAGCCCCAAAACAGAGATCATTCAGGTGTGTGCACTGTGTTACAGATTTTCCTGTGATGCTTCTGCTGCTCTTCCAACACTTGACCTGCCTCGTTCAGAGAAGGGTGAGTACCCATCTATGTATTTCCAGACACCAACCACAGGTATTTATGTTCTCCCTTATGCTCAAAGATAATTACTTAAGGAGATATGTATTCTTAAGAGCAAACCCATTGCTGTCTTTGCTGTTAATGGCATTATCGATCATATGTATGTTCTCAAATCTTCACCTAATCCCAGTCTCAAAGTGTTTATTTTTGTGACCAATTTTCTTACTTCTTCTGACAGAACATGGGGGAGATACAGGGTTTTATTTAAAAGAAAGCATAATATTAGGAAGTGAATAATTATTTGTTTTGCATGTTTCTAGTTCATCAAAAATTTCCATGTATGCGAGCCTCTATGTTACCACCTTAAGCTTTATGCAATATATCCCTGGGGAAATAAGCAAGTAAATTAGTTCTTCCAGAGCTAGAAGAGGAAGGGTGACTTTGAGATTAAAATTAGGATTTTGCCATTAGCTTCACGTGCAGCCTGGTGAGAACTGTTCAGGTTCCTGTGCCAAGTGGAAGAGCAGAGGAACAGGACTGGTTTTTCACCTCTGCCTTGTCCCCTGGGCAGTGGCCCACTTTGGAATTCTTACTGAATTCACCATACTGGGGTGCAGGGGCAGTGGGAGCCTATGTCACAAAGTGCAAACAATCTTGCCAACAAGATGGATTGGGGGTTGTGATGCAAACTCTGGTCACCAGGTGTGATCAGTGCTCATTGGGTTGGCCCTCCTTATGCATTTCAATTAAGAGAAATTTCCAGGTCACTCCATGCATGCTGAGGAGGGGTCTGCAAGCGAATTGTCTTGTACTCATGTTTGTTCAGGTCCATCCATGCTCAGCCCCAGCTTATTGGGTTTCCAGACATGAATCCATGACCCCTTCCTTCCAGGATGACTCTTGCCCATGAGCTCTCAGTTGCTTGGCATGTTGTTGGCTGAGCATGACCTCAGTTTTCTCAAAGCCAGCCTATTTCCAGCTGAAGTTTTAGGATCCTGATCCCATTTATTGATCCCTAACCATACACCAGATGTCTCTCTCCTAGCAAGTTTTAGCTGTATATTGTACCTCTTTTAGCAAAAACCACCACAGAGTGGCATTTGTGTCTTAAATTTGCTCCTGTCACTATCCAAAAGATCAAATTTCCCAGTCCTTCCAGCAAGCAGAGACACAGGATTGGCTGAGCAGAATCACAGTTGTGAGTTGTCAATATAAATCAGCAGATAAATCATCTAAAAAGGGCAAAGAATTAGGGCTGATAATTGAGTCAAGTTGTTTTTTCACAGAGGGAAGAGTTTCAGAGAGTTGAAGACCTGTGAAAATGCCCAAGAATTGTAGCTTTTGATTAACATTAGCAAGGTGAAATTAAATCTGGAATCAACAAAGATGCAGGGACATCTTTGCTGTACAGAAGAGCATTTGGCTGCCAGAGAGTGATGAGCATCCTGGTGGAAAGCATCATTCCTAATCTTCCAGCTTTCTTGGCAGCAATTTTTACCTTAAGAGTAGAGAGGCCCTGGCACAGGTTGCCCAGGGAAGCTGTGGCTGCCCCTGGATCCCTGGAAGCATATAAGGCCAAGTTAGATGGGGCTTGGAGCAAGCTGAGATAGTGGAAGGTGTCTCTGCCCATGGCAGGGGGTGGCTCTGGATGGGCTTTAAGGTCCCTTCCAACCCAAACCATTCTGGGATTCTGTGAATTTATTAAACCTGAGCATATCCAGTTGTATAGAGGAAACCTCAGCTAGTTAGTATTTCTCCTTTGGTTTCTTTTGCCTTTCTTGATTGGCAGTAATGGGTATTACTCCACTATGATGCAGGTTGTGTTTGCCTTGCTTTTTGTGCCTGTTTGTGGCTCATACCGTCCTGGACAGATAAATTTATATAGATATATAGTGTGTGGAGGTATGTTTGTCTGTGTGGCACATCCAACCACATAAAACTTTCCTGACAGGGTTTTCTGAGGACAATTTATTTGGTGTGTCTGAAGCTCTAGACTTAATTCCAATCTGGCTAAGAAATCTGGCTATGCATTTAGAGAGATCTGGCTGTAGATAAAATTTTAGATAAAATGCAGATAAAATCTTACTTAACCACTATAAGAACTTGCAGTCAAGTTGATTTAGGGGTAGGCTGTTTCAAGCCCATAACCCAAGTGAATGACGTTAATGCAGACGCTCCGTATGGTGCTGATGGGTTCAGAATTTCACCATGCTCTGTACACCCTGTTTGCACCAAAGGCCTGTTGCACACAAAGAAGGTAAAATTAACAATGGCAGATGGAATTCCTGGTCTTCCTTCTCACCCTTTGCTCCTGCATTCCCATCCAATTACTTGAGGCTGTGGATGGGGAAAAGACAGGGATATTTATCTAATTTGGGAAAGGAGTTGAAGACTATTTGTGTGCCAGGCACAATCCTAGAGATTGCATAACTGCAGTAAAATCACAGAGCTGTTCTGGCACTGTCAGAGTTGGCATAGAGTAGGAGCAGAGTCCTTTGCTGGAACAAACAGTTCTCAAGTCAGCCTCAGTGCAGGGATCCCTTCTCTGGGATCCTTTCAGTTTTGTGGATTTTTTAGTACTGTGGTGAGTTTAAAATAATTTCCACCAGGGAAAGAGCAGTTAGTTTTTTTTACCTAATCTTTCCTTGCTAATGGCCCTCTGTGTCTGCTGGACTACTTGGGATTTTCTGAGCACTGTTAACCTGGATTTATGACCTAAGCTCAGTTAGAATTGCAAGCACTGGGACCTTCAAGGATGTTAGAATTGCTGCTCAGTTCTTAGAAACAATAAAGCATCTGGATGTTTTACACTGAAGGATAAACATTTGAAAAAGAAAAGGTCTGAATCCAAGATACATTTTTAGGACATCAAAAGTGAATCGAACTTTCAAAACTTCAGGTGTTTTGTTCAAGCTTGGGCTAAAAATTACTCTTTATACCCAGGAATAGTAATGCACCCCTTCAAAATTCCAACATCTGTTCCTAGGAGAGTTTTACAAAACTACTGGCTGAAGGGATGACATCTTAGTACAAAACAGAGTTTGAGTGAAGCATTGTCAAAAGGGAGAAAAATTAAATTCTGCCATCTCAAGTGCAAAACTCCTTGAAATTTCCAGCAGGCTGATAATGGGTTGATCAGCAGTAAGGCAAAGATGTTCAATAATTATGGTTTCCTTACAGAAGTAACTTCCCAGTTATTAGGAAGTTAACCCAGTATGATTTTGAGGTTGGTCCCATCCCGTACCAGAATGGGATTGTAATGGTTTTTAGTGCAATTCCACCTAGAGCCTGTCATTCCCTTCTGAGTAGAGAAGAGCTGGAAGAAGTTCAGACCCAGAAATAAACCAGGTAAGTGCCTGGAAGGCTGGAGTTCTGAGAGGGTAATAAAGTAGGTAAATATACAGCACAGCTTGGCTCCATGACAGTTCACCTTCTATGGACACACTGGTTGGGGAGAGAGGAGTTTCAGGTGTCTTTAAAAATAGCAGACGAAGTAATGGAGGAAATATTCATCTGGATACAGGGGAGGGAATCCTTAGAAAATAATGTCTTGCAGATCATCCCATTCTCTCTCTGAGAAGTGATGGAAACGTTGGAAGGTGCTGAGCAGCACATGAGGAATGGGGAGAAGGTGGCCTGGTAGCAGGCACAAACTGCTTTGTGAGAGGCAGGAGAGAGGGCAGAAAACCCTGTCCTGTTCTCTCCTCCCCCCAGCGCTGTGCTGGGAGTGGCTGCTGGAGGACAGCATCCTGCCGAGCAGCTGGGGCTGTTCCATGTGCCAGAGCCTCTCCAAGCACAGCTGCTCTGAGGGTTTTATCTCAGCGCCTGAGAATCCCTCCAGCCCTGCCTGGAACACACATTCCATCCCAATGACAGTGGGATTTTAGGTAGCAGGACACACTTTAATTGCCTTTCTCATGTGGCTGGTAGCAGAGAGCTGTGATATGAGAGCTTGAGTTCAGGGTTGGCCTGGGAGCAGAGTGAGAAATGTCCATCCAGAGGAGCCAGAGCAAGGAATACCCATTGCCTACAGTGACACCAATTAACACCGATTAACTGGAGTCATGCCCTGACAGGAGCCACCTGGGAGAGCTGGGGGTGTTCACCTGGAGAAGAGAAGGCTCTGGGGAGACCTCAGAGCCCCTTCCACCCCCAAAAGGGGCTCCAGGAGAGCTGGAGAGGGACTTGGGCCAAGGGATGGAGGGACAGGACAAGAGGCTTCCCACTGCCAGAGGGCAGGGTCAGATGGGATATTGGGAAGGAATTGTTCCCTGTGAGGGTGGAGAGACCCTGGCTCAGGGTGCCCAGAGAAGCTGTGGCTGCCCCTGGATCCCTGGAAGTGTCCAAGGCCAGGCTGGATGGGGCTTGGAACACCCTGGGATAGTGGAAAGTGGAAGGTGTCCCTGCCCATGGCAGGGTGTTGTAACAAGATGATCTCTAAGGTCCCTTCTGTCCCAAACCATTCCATGATTCTGTGATTCTGTTTCCCAGCAGTGATGCCTTCAAAAGGAGCTTGTGGCACAGCTCACCTGTTGAAACACAAGCTGTGGTTCAAGTGCTTTAGATGGGAAACTCGGAGGTGAATACATCCCCACCTGGCAGGAAAAATCCAAGGACTGGATTGACTGAGGCCCATGCACAGCCTGGATGGAAGAATGAACAACAGGGATAGAAAATATATTGAAAACACTGAAATCTCTCCTAGAGCTGGATGGATGTCATGGCTTCTACCCTCAGGTGAGTTCCAGCTCCATCAACAACCCCATTAAGCAATTCAAGACTTGAAGGCTCAGGAGGAAGCTGTGAGGTCATTCCATGCACATTTTCTCCTGCAAAAACAATGATAGCTTGTGTCTCCTGCAGCAACAGGGATGTATCCTTGCACTTCTCTCTCTGTACCTAGGAAGTTGTCCTTTAGAGGGGAAAATCCTGATTCAGCAAAGTATTACACCTAAAATTAACCTGAAGCCCATCTGTGCTCCTTGGAACAAGTGGCACTGGCAGCTGGTTTGAATATTCTGCCACACAGACACGTCTCAGGATGGAGACATGATAAGGGATCAGGATTTAAATGTTTTGTTTAATCAAGAAGTGATAAAAGAGCTGCTGACAAGGAGGTGGAAGCAGTGGTGTACATGACATCCCAAAAGCACACATGAGCAATCCAAGGTTGTTGGGCTCCCTGTGAGAAACTTTAGGCTGTGTGCTTGTCCCTGGAGTGTCACAGCACTACCCCAGCTCCCAAAACCAGGAGTTTGCTGCCTCTCACCCTGCTGGCCCAACCACCTTGCAGCAAATCCTCCTGGCAGCTGGGAGCTGCAGCCACACCGAGGAGGGAAAGTTGCTCATGGGAGTGGAACCAGCAGCTTCTCCCTGGAATGTTAATTAATGAATCCCACACTCCAGGCATGCTGCATCCTCACAGCACCACCTTGTGCAGTGCTGACTTGAAACAGCAATGAGTGCCATTCTCATCTGGAGATTTCTTGGGGGGATTTCTGACCTGTCCTAAGCAGGATCAGCAGGATCATTCCAGGATTGGAATGGATTTAAAAGCTTATCTAGTCTGACCCCTGCCATGGACAGGGACATTTCCACTATCCCAGGTTGCTCCAAGCCCCATTCAGCCTAGATTTGGGCACTTCCAGGGATCCAGGGGCAGCCACAGCTTCTCTGGGCACCCTGTGCCAGGGCTTCACCACCCTCACAGAGAACAATTCCTTCCTGATCTCTAAACTAAACCTCTCCCAATTTAAAACCATTCCCAGGACTGTTCATCATGCTCAGGTCTATGAATTAAGTCTCTCTTTAT
Organism: Cichladusa arquata; assembly: GCA_026413545.1. Taxonomy (NCBI): domain Eukaryota; kingdom Metazoa; phylum Chordata; class Aves; order Passeriformes; family Muscicapidae; genus Cichladusa; species Cichladusa arquata. The sequence continues at coordinate 6,021,240 of JAOTQP010000403.1, read as the reverse complement.
TGAATCATAGAATTTTGGAATTTTTTCTGTTGAGGGGGACCTTAAAGAACATCCAGCTCCAACCCCTTGCCATGGGCAGGGACTCCTTCCACTCAACCAGGTCACTCAGATCCTAACCCAGCCTGGTCTTGAACATCTCCAGGCACAGGGAGTCCACAGCACCCAGACAGGGATGGGAATATCTCAGAGGAATGGGAATTCTTTCCTCTCTTAAGGTGAAATATTACAGGTGCTGCAGAGTGATTAGTCAAGCCTGCACAATCTCTGTTGGTGGTGGAAGGACAATTAAGAACTTTTTGGTCAAGGCAGGTTTCATTCAACAGGCCCAGTTTTGCAGTCCTTACCTGGACAGTTGCCCCACTGCAAGTACAGTGATCTGTAAGACCAAGAGTTATTGTTTGCTGCTGTTTCAGCTTTTTTCTTTTTTCTTTTCCTTTTTTTTTTTTTTTTTAATCTTCTTTCCATTCTGCCCTAAAAATGCCAGAGCTTATTATCCTCTCTGAAACTCAACCTGAGCATTTGTGCTGCAGACTCCCTCGTGCCCCTTCTGATCAGCCTAACCAGCAGAGAACTGAGTTCTTCACACTTCTCTTGGAGGAGTCCTTGCTGTCCTCCAGCTTTGCTTGACCTCCATGGGATTCCCTCTGTCCTGCACTGCCGATCCCCTGAGCAGAGCAGGAAGGGGATTTCTCTGGTTCTGGCTGGTTTTCCCATGGGAGATGCCACAAGGAGCAGTTTGTGACATTTCCCAAAGACCAAACTCACCATTCCTGGCTCTCTGGCATCCCAAGAAGAGGATCTATCTCTGAACAATGCTCTTCTCACTCTGTCTGGTCTGGGTTGCCTAATTTCCACCCTCTGAAAGTTAAATTTCTGTGCAGTCAGCAGAAAAAGGATGGGTACCTCCAGAGCATGGTCACTCCTGTCCCAAAATGCATCCCTAAAACAAGGGGTGGGGGAATTGCCTTCAAGTTGTGCTGGCATCCTCTCCAAATCCCCCAGAGAAACTCTAAAGGATCAGCTTGGACAAGGAAATGTCCAACTTCTAGATGGCTAAAACAAGGTGAGATGAATTCCCAGGCCTGGCTTCAAGCTTAGGAACCTCACAGGGAAGAACAATTCTTCCACTGCTTTATTAAGCAATCTTCAAGCTTATTTATCTCTTCCTTGCAGTCTCTTTAAATGCCACTGAAGTTGCTGTCATCACAAATCAGAGTCACCAGAACTGCCTTTCAAAGCAAAACTCCAAACTGAGAAGGAAAGACCTTGCTGGGCAGCAAATCCCAACGGGCTGAGTATTGCAGGGACAGGAGCACAAATATCAACATTGAGTTTTAATTTTTCTATAGTTAATTACTTTAAAAAACCTAGCTTCTAAGTCTTTGTAATGCTGTCATTATGAATTAATAAGTTTTGAATTTCTTTAAAGAAGAAGCTTGCAAATTTATGCCTCACAGATTTATTATCAGTATTTTAACTTCAAGCCAAACTGCAATAGATTTTTAGTTTACATTTCTCAAATTATCAGTAAGAAGCTGCTCCAGCCTCTCCTCACCCTGGGCCAAACTGGTCCTGTGCATCCTCCAGGGGAGCAGGGTGCCCCAGGAGCACTCCAGCTGGATTCCTTCAGATTTTTGCACTTCAGGAGGACTTTCTTTACAAAATAGGCCGTTAAAAATTGGGACGGGCTGCCCAGTGAGATGGTAGAATCACCATCCCTGGAGGTGTTCAAGGAACAGCTGGAAGGGACACTGAATGCTCTGGTTTAGTTGACAAAGTGGTCCAAGTTTGGACTTGGAAGACTTTTCCAACCTGTCTGATCCTGTGAAATCAAAGATTCACCTCACATTTTCTCCCCACTGTTGGCCATTAGCAAGGTCCTATAAGAAAACTAAGACCAAGGAAAACACTTATTTAATAATTCCACTTTCCACACGTTTTCACTCCAGAGGACTCCTTGAACCCGTTGCCATTTGCCTCAACCAGGCTTTTCTTCCTCATTCACATTGTGGAACAGAGCAGCAGTTGTTTCCTATTCCCAGTCCTTGAGTCCTCCAGGATTTTGCAGGCTGTGCAGATGTCCAGAGTCCCTCTGGAGAGGTTTGTCACTGTCCAGCCCTGGCAGCCACGTGTCCCAGAGGTCTTCACACCCCAGCAATTCTCATGCAGTGCCTTCCTCCCAACTCTGGCATGAGTGGGGATCAGCTGGTGCTCCCCAGTGGTGGCTGATCAGCTGGTAAATGGAGATTTGCTCCAGGAGAAATGTGCACCTGCCCCAAGGTGATGCTGCAGGAGGTGTTTGAGTCCCAAGTGAGCCAGGCTGGACAGTGAGTTTTGGGAATGGTGATTTATAAAAGAGCTGGGAGAAGTGAAGCAGAGAAGAGCTGAGGGAATAAAGGGTTTTTTATGTTTTTATGTTTTCTTGAGGAAACAAGGCTGGGGAGGTCACACCCTCAGAGTGCCAATCTCTAATTTTCTGTGTCTTTATCATTTCTATCTGCTCCAACAACTCCGTCATCCCTCCAACAGTTTCTACTAGACCCCAAAGAGACAAAAGATATCCTATCAATGTCTTCTCCCAAGTGAAGCTGCAGATGACAGGCACAGCTCCCAAAGAAGTGAAGTCTTAAAATCTCCTTGTTCAAAGATTGTTGGTTTATTTTTGTTTGAGGATGGGCTTTGAGCAAACTCATCTAGAGGAAGGTGTCCCTGCTCATGGAATGAGATGATCTTTAAGGTGCCTTCCAACCCAAACCATTCTGTGATTCTATAATTTGTTGGTTTTTTTTTTTTTAAAGTGAGTGATTTTGTTTGACTAGAAACAAACTGCATCCCCAATATGCATCTATACATTTTAGTTATCATCATATAACATCACTCTGCTTGTGAGTTCTGTGTAATGAACTTCATGACATTCCCAAAGTATTTGTCATGTGCTGGTTAACTGGCACTGTTAACCAGGGAAAGAGGCCTTGGGAAAGGGTGAGAGGATTCAAAGGACACATTCATACCTGAAAAAGCTGCTTGAAAATAAGTTTCAATGGCTATTCAGGTTTTTGAGCAGAAAATTCACTCTCTAAGTGCCACAGTTGAACACAATGAAATTGAAATTCATTTTCAGCATCAAAGAAACATTACTTTAAATCCTACTGTGAACTCAAAGGTACCAATGCCAGGTGTCTGGGTAGCAGGGATGCTCAGAGGGTTTTCCAGATGTCACCTATCAGGAGCAATCCTGGGAGAAAGACTTGGGGGTGCTGGCAAGAGGCTGGACATACCCTGAAACCCCCTTTGCTGGGCTGATCCCATGGGGTGGGCAGCAGAGGGAGGTTTCTGCCCCTCTGCCCTAATCAGATGGGACCCCACCTGGGTCCCCAGCACAGGAAGGACATGGGTTGGGGTGAGTCCAGATGAGGCACCAAATGGACCAGAGGATGGGGCACCTCTTCTGAGAGGAAAGGTTGAGGTTGAGGGAGCAGAGACTGTTCAGCCTGGAAGAGAGAAGGCTTTGGGGTGACATAATTGTGGCCTTCCGGTGGCTAAAAGGAGCCAACTGGAAAGTTGGAGGAACACCATTGACAAGGCACTGGAGAGACAGGACAAGGTTTCACACTGAGAGAGTAGGGTCAGATGGAATATTGGGCAGGAATTGTTCCCTGTGAAGGTGGGGAGGCCCTGGCACAGGGTGCCAGTGGAGCTGTGACTGTTCCTGGATCCCTGGCAGTGCCCAAGGCCAGGCTGGATGGGGCTTGGAGCAACCTGGGATAGTGGGAGGTGTCTCTGCCCATGGAATAGGGGGTGCAATGAGGTGGCTTTTCAGGTCCATTCCAACCCCTTCCATCATTCTATGACTCTATGAACTCATGTGGTATCATGAACAACCCATGAAATAACTTTGTTGTCCTTGGTAGGACAGTCCAGGGTTGGTCTTTTCTGCTTTACATTGGATTTGCAGTAGTTTTTTTTATTTTTTCTTAAGGTCAACGTGGGGTACTTCTCTCCAGAGCACAAAACAAAGTCCAGATTCTTCTGGAGCAGAATTCCCCTCTCCACAGGCACTTCAGGAGCAGCTCTATCAACACAGCAACCAACTGTGCTTGGCAAAGGTAAATCTCCCCCACCAGTGCATTGCTGTTGTCTGAGGGTGGCCTGACAAATCCATTGACACGACATAAGGAAAGCTTTAGGAGAGGTTTGGGAGCATAATAAATGAATCCCCCATCAAGTCAACTCTCCATTCCTTGGATCTAGCAAGCAATCACAATAAACCCTTTGGATTACTTGAGACAAATGCCTGTCTGCACAACAAATCACTGCAGATTGCTTATGACAGCCAAACGAGACGTCCTTTCAGAACATCACCAGCAACTCTCACAGCTCTGGAGCACATTATACAGCAGGAGTTAAGAAATCTTTAAAAAACACATCACCTCTTTTGGGTCTTCTTTCATGGGATAAAGACAAGTGACTTCTAACCTGCTCTTTCAGGGCACTTTGGCCAAATTGTTTGCTACAAGGCATTAGAGCTTTTGTGTTGTCTTTGACATTCCAGGTTACTAAAGGATTATATCCATAGACTGTGGTAATCCCTGAATATTCAGAAAATACACACACAGCTCTCCACACACCAGACATCTGCCCCATGGTGCTGCACATCTGCCATTCCCACGGATTTCTGAACAATTTCCTTTGATGAGCAGGTTTATTCCAATGGAAATGGACAAACGAGAGCAGCTCCCGTCCCCTCTCCAAGGCTGTGCCAAGCCTGCAGTTTTGTAGCTTAACATTTTTATCCAAGACAAAAGATGCAGTCAGGCTCTTTGGGCATTACACAAACACACATAAATGTTGAAAGATAAATAGGTTGGATGCACACATGCACACACACACACACACAAACTCGCCGAAATCTCCTTTGCTAAAAAATCTGCTTCTGAAGCAAATACATATTTTTTAAATTAACATTTTTTAGAGACACTAACTGCATCTTGAGAGCAGAGAACACATTATTTTGTAGGCGTTCTCAGCAGCACAATACCAACCCCTATTTTTAACTATTGACTAATTACCAGTAGATCTTAATTACATGGTGTGTGGAGGCACTAATAAGTTTACAAATCTGCCAACAACACTAAACACATATGTCTTTGCAAGCATTAGCCTCTCTGTCTTATTTTTAAAACCTTTTCTCTCTTCCCCCCCTCCAATTTGGCAGCAGAAGATCCTGGGAAAGGCTGTAATTGTGGCTGATTAGAAGGCAAGCATCTAAACACCCATCCTCGTGGAGAAAAGAATGGCTCAAAGCATGAAGAGGAATGAAAAGAGAAGCCAGAGGAGCCTGGAGAATTTGGATTTTCAGCAGGGTGAGAGAAGGGTTGCCTTTGGAGCTGTTAGCTTTTGTCTTCTCTGCAAGATTTATGGAGCCATGTGCAGGTTTATTGGTTAATTTTGTTTAGGAAACAGTGAATTGGAGAAACTATGGAGGGTGTCCCTGCCCACAGCAGGGGTTTGGAATGAGATGATCTTCAAGATCCTTTTCAAACCCTTTTGTGATTCTGTGATACAGTGTCTGAGAAGAAGGATGGTATTATTTAATGCATTTAAGTTTAATATTCTTATGGAAAAAGTAACTCAGCAGGAACTGCCCCTGTGCTCTGCTTTGCTGGGTTATGGCACAATGCAGCCAAACTCATCCCAGGGAGATTTTCTGACAGGGTTTTCTCCTCTTGTTTGAGAATTTTGACAAAGTTTTTGCATTCTCAGCTCCTCAGAGATGTTTTATACCACAGCTGGACCCTCACATCTAACAAAATACCTCTCAAACCCAGACCCCACAGAGGTGCCCAAGCTTGTGGACTCTACCAACAGCCCCAAGTGGGGCTGAGAAAAGTTTGAGCCCTGGGGATGCTCCTCTTGTGCAGGGTCTGTCACAGGGGGCAGGGGGCTGTAGGTCTGCAATGCAATGTTAAATACACATTTGGGTGAAGTTTGCCCAGTGCCACTGAGAGGATTCATGGAGATTCAGGAGGCAAAGAGGTTGCTGCAGTCAACAGATCCTCTGGAAGCCCCAAACTTTCATAGTCTTCCTCAAAAGTTGGTCAAGAGGGAATGGCTTTAAACTGAGGGCAGGGCTGGATGGGATATTGGGAAGGAATTGTTCCCTGGGAGGGTGGGGAGGCCCTGGCACAGGGTGCCCAG
>JAOTQP010000403.1:5973877-6005826 GCA_026413545.1 Cichladusa arquata | reverse complement strand
GGAACTTTTCTCTCTTAAGTGAACTGAAATGATTATTTAGGTGGATAACTGACTGAAGTGTTTTCTGTATGATGTTGTTAAGGAGTGTGGAATGAAGGGAGGAGGGAATAATCTAGGAATCTTATTCTGAGTTCTTTTTGTGTTATTAATAAATTTCTTCTTGTACCTTTTTAAGTTTTAAGCCTGCGTTGTCTTTACTCCAAAATCCTATCTCTAAAAGAAATTAAATATATTAAAATGGGCAAACCCAAGTCACACCGTGACATTGACTTAATTTCTTTTGATCACAAGGTCTTCGTTAGTTACTGTTTTTTTTGTTTAAATTTCAAACTGAATTCTATTTCTTGTAGCTTTTTGTTTGCACTGACTTTTCCTCTAATAATGGTTATAGGACACACCTGAGACTTCTGGACCTGCGAGTCCTCACATCTTCCCAGGGAACATTAAATTATATCTGTAAATATGTGATAGCCACATGATTTTTTCAAGGGGAAATGAATTGGAAACTGCTGGGCACAGTTGTCAACAAGGTACTGGGCAAAAAGGCTGGTGGGAAATGACAGTGACAACAACAGATCTTCAGAATAATGAGCTTCTTGCCATTCATGCTCTTAAAATGTTTGGGGTTTTTTTGTCTATTGCCTCTTTTAGTGAGTGTTTTTTGTTTAGGCTGAGGCAACTTTATTTACATCCATAATGTAAGTGGTACTCCCGGATATAGTTTAATAAAATATTTGATCCTATACTCATCTCACTTAAAATGTCCCAGTATAAGTAAGATCAGTCTCGGTATAAAATTATTCTAATTTGTTGAAAAATCACAAGTCAAAGTCACATGAAAATCCAGTTTCCTGTCTAGGAAAGCTGGAAATATCAGGCCCTGGGCAACATGGTCTGACCCCAGAGCTGCCTCTGCTTTGAGTGGAGGTTGGATAGGAGCCTCCTGAGGCCCCTTCCAGCCAGTTCTCCTGTGATCCTATCATTTTATGAGGCCAGACACCATAAATACAATAGCAGGCAATTACAGGGACTGACTTCTCCTTTAATATGAAGGTTTCCCCCAACATGCTGCACTTCAAGCACTCGGGGGATATTTCAAGATCACAGGACTGTGACTGAAACCTGCTGTTATTTTAGCCCTTTATGTTTGTTTCCATAAGTGGCATGGGTGACTCAGCCATAGCCCCAGAAAACCACATTGTAGGTGGAAGCAAAGAGAGAAAGAAGAGAGGAACATCAAAGAATCAGACACCTGATTGAGAACTCCCTTCAGAAGTCTCTTCTGGTGCAAAGTTTTCTCATTCACAGTGGAAAGTCCTCCGGAATTATTACTTATTTTTTATGTCATAGGGGAAATATTTTCATGTGGGAATGGGGTAGGTAAGGGCAGAGGCAAATTGGCTTGGAGGAAAAGCCATTTTTCTGCAGCCCTGATGTATCTGATAAATGGTCTTAAGGAGTAAAGTGGAAAAAAGAAATGCATTTACTCTGCCAGATGTCAATGGCAGGAGGCATCAGCTTGAAAATCCTGCTTTAGGCAGAGCCCCAGCTAAACCATGTCAGGATATGCAATGGATAAAAAAATGGCTATTTTGCACTAGGAGAAATCTTAATAGCAAGTTTATAGCCCCCCCCCCGCCTCACCTCATGGTGCTATAGATAACAATTTTCACCACAGAAGGAGAGATATTTTATCTTGACAAGAGCAAAGGTCAGCCTTCCATGGAACACCTCATGTTTGTGAGCCTGATCAAAGAGTGATTTTTCTCTGATACATGGTGAAATGTCTGGAAGAAAATAGAGGGTTTGTGTGAAGCATCTGACAAAACACCCCTTTTTGTTTACTTAAGAGCTGTTTGTCCTGCTATTCCCACTCTCCCTTTTCCATGGTTTGCCTGAAGCCATGCCCTGGAGGACACACTAAGGGGCCCCCTGTAATTTGGCATGGTTTCCCTTAAAGTTCTGCTTCAGGAGAGATCTCTGTGTGCTCGGTGTCTCTCGAGGCCCTTTTCCACACCCTGTCATTGCCCCGCCGCAGCCCAGGGCTTGTTTCCACTGCGGAGCAGCCGCAGGAAGGGAGGGAAGCCAAGGAGGCAGCGCAAAGTCTGGGGGCTCTGGCAGCTCTGGACACACTGCAGGTGGGGTGAGGGACGCTCTTAGTGGGCGGAAATAGCCTGAAACTAGAAAAACAAACCTCACATAAAAGACAAGGGAAAGAGGTTTCTTAACCCATTCCAAGGTTAGTTGGTGAGGCACCCCACAACACAGGACCTGCAGCGTATGGGGAAGAATGAAGGGTGGAGGAAGGCAGCTGCTAAACTTCCTTTGTCACAGGGAAGAAAAATAAATCATGAAATCCGACCCATATTTTTCTTGGAGAAACAGGATTAAGACCAAAAATAATTCATAAAGTAACAAGAACGGTCACAATGTATAAAAAAAGCTTTTTATTTCTCCTTGCGTCAACAAGAAGGGAAGAGGAATTTTTGACATTTAGTTACTCAGCTCCTTATCAGCTCCTTAGGAGTCTGAGTTGTTTCCTTGACCAGGGAGAAATCAGGGTTTTGATAATCAGAACAAACTCTGGGAGTTCTAATGGAAATACTGGAGTTCCCCTGTTTGCTGGGGGTTGTGTTTATTCCGGCATTTGCTATCTGTAAAACCACAAAAACTATAACCAGAGTCCTCCCCTGGGAATCGTGCTTTGGAGAGATTCAAAATGCTGAGCAAGAGAGTCAGAGATAAAGGCTGGGTTTGCAGATGCCCCCTCCTTGGCAGAGTTCAGGGGCAGCTGGTCAGGCCTGGGAACAGCACGTGGCTCCACACAAGTCTGTGGCTGGAGCAGGGCTGTGCCAGGGAGAAGGTGGAGCAGGATGACCCCCAGGAATGTGGCTCTCACCTGCCCAGGGCACTCATGGTCACCTCTGAGTGCTGGGAACTCTGATTCTCGTGCTCAGCAGGGCTCTCTTGGGTACTTCAAATAAGTACATTTGGAGGATTTAGAGCACAGACAATGGGTCAGACCCTCAGCCTTGCTGGTCAATCCCCAGTCAAAGGGGAAAGAGTAACTAACTCAATGAGAACAATTTTATTCATGCTTTTGTCATCTCTGCATGTCTCCAATACTGAGCTCGTCTGACACATTTCAGAGTCCTTTCCTACCAAGAGACGAGGTGGTCTTCAGACAGTGGTTGACGTGGAAAACAAAAGAACCCAAATAATGGCACCATCGTGGATTCGCTGCATTTTTCTGGTTAATGTTCCCTCAAATGGCACATTGAGGATGTGGAGGAGGAGGCTGCCACATCAAACAGGCGCTTTCTGAGCTGGCAGTCCTAGGCTGGCTTTCTAAACATACACTTGCCCTTCTTTGTGACAGCTGTTCCCTACCCTGCTTTTTTCCCCTCACAAATGAGACAGACCTCTAAGTCATCAGTGGTGGCCAGAGAGGCTCAGCCCCTCACTGCAGCACAGCAGGGGACCAGTAAGATAATGGAGAAAATGAGGTTTCTGCCTTGCTTTGGGCGAAGGAATGGCTTGCTGTCCTCTAATTGTGGCTACTGCTTTGCCAGACACTTAACTTTGTTAATACAATGTGAATGCCACCTCTGTGCCCCTCGTTTGTAGAACAGTATCCTTTGGTTTGCTGCACTTTGAGGAGGTCTCGGTTGAGTCATTTAAGCCTTTTCCTCCACCTTTTATCTTTGCTTTTTTATGACCGCATTTTTCAAAGAAGTGAGTTCCAATTTAGGCACGGAGTTTGTGCAAAGCCCCAGCGTAAAAATGGGTCTTTGGAAAGAGCTTGACGTCAACATTGAAGTGAAATTCAGTCTCATCTTTTGGTGTGTCTGGAGAACAACTGGCATCTTTGTGATGTGCCATATTAAGAGTGCAGGTTATGGGCAAAAAGCAGCTGAGGTTTGAGCCTGTCAGACTCTCCCACTGACTCACTGAACACCAAAAGCCCAGGTGGGAAATACTTTTTAGGGTGTTAATCACAGGATCATAGACATTTGGAATAGTTTGGGTTGGAAGGGACCCTGAAATCCATCCAGTGCCACCCCCTGCCATGGGTAGGGACTCCTTCTACTATCCCAGGTTGCTCCAAGCCCCGTCCAACCTGGCCTTGGACACTGCCAGGGATCCAGGGGCAGCCACAGCTTATCTGGGCACCCTGTGGCGACCACCCTCACAGGGAACAATTCTTTCTTAATCTAAACCTGCCCTCCTTCTTAAGGCCACTCCCTGTTTAGCAGGAAACAATGCAGCAAATAATACAATACAATTTAGAGATAAATTTTCCAATTTCAGTATGTTTCAAAACACTTCAATTTGAAATCTATTAAAGCAAAACAGAAAAAATGTGAATGAATAGAAGGGAATTCTAAGGCTTTCTTTAATCATCACAAAGGGTGAAAGTGATAGAATTAATAATGACTTTAAATTCCACTTTTTAGATGGAAGTGTAAAGTGGACCAAAGGGGACTGAGTGACCAAGCAGCACCTTGGTGGACCTGGCTGAGGTTCACAAGGCACAGTCACCGCTGTTTCAACACCCATCCTTTCAAAACCAGGAGTCTCTAAGTCAGTGTTACACGTGCAGATGTTCACGAGGTACTTGCAGAGAACGAAAGTGTTTTGTGGTCACACCTGCTGAATTAAACACCTTGAGGAAGGCACATTCCCACAGTAACACCCACCGCCGCCGCGACAGCAAGGGATTTTTAAAGCAAGGGATATTTTAATGCAAATTCCATTTATTTGATTAGTATTTTCTGTCACACCAGTCGGGCAAGCGCTGCCCGCCAGCCCCTGTTCCCACGGCAGCGCCCGGGGCTCCTCCGTCCCCTCAGCCCGGTCGCCGCAGCGCCCAGAGCGACGGAGCTGCCGCAGCCCCGCCGCTGTCCCCCTCACACAGCCGCTGTCTCCATCATGTCCCTGTCCCCCTCACACAGCCGCTGTCTCCATCATGTCCCTGTCCCCCTCACACAGCCGCTGTCTCCATCATGTCCTCTATCCCCTCACAGCCGCTGTCTCCATCATGTCCCTGTCCCCCTCACACAGCCGCTGTCTCCATCATGTCCCTGTCCCCGCCACAGCCGCTGCCTCCATCATGTCCCTGTCCCCCTCACAGCCGCTGTCTCCATCATGTCCCTGTCCCCCTCACACAGCCGCTGCCTCCATCATGTCCCTGTCCCCCTCACAGACGCTGTCTCCATCATGTCCCCTGTCCCCCTCACACAGCCCCTGTCTCCATCATGTCCCTGTCCCACTCACACAGCCGCTGTCTCCATCATGTCCCTGTCCCCCTCACAGACGCTGTCTCCATCATGTCCCTGTCCCCCTCACACAGCCGCTGTCTCCATCATGTCCCTGTCCCCCTCACAGACGCTGTCTCCCTCATGTCCCCTGTCCCCCTCACACAGCCGCTGTCTCCATCATGTCCCTGTCCCCCTCACAGCCGCTGTCCCCCTCATGTCCCCTGTCCCCCTCACACAGCCGCTGTCTCCATCATGTCCCTGTCCCCCCCACAGCCGCTGTCCCCTCACACAGCCGCTGTCTCCATCATGTCCCTGTCCCCCTCACAGCCGCAGTCTCCATCATGTCCCTGTCCCCCTCACAGCCGCTGTCTCCCTCATGCCTCCTGTCCCCCAAGAGCCGCTGTCCCCCTCACACAGCCGCTGTCCCCTCACACCCCCTGTCCCTCACAGCCCCGGCCGTCGCCCGGATCCTCCTTAAGAGGCGGTGGCGGCGCGGGCCCCTCCCCGCCCGGAGCGCGGAGCGGCCCGCGGCGGGAGCGGGAGCGGGACGCGCCCGGCGGAGCCCGGCAGCCGTAAGCGCGGGGTGGGAGCGGGGCTCACCGGGGCCGGGCGCGGCTGGAGCGGCCGTAGGGCGGGCGGGGAGCAGCGCCGGGGCCGTGCGGAGCCGCCCCCGCGGCGGGACAGGACGGTCCAGGCCGGGGCCGGCGGAGCCCCCGCGGGGCGCAGTCCCTGCGCAGACACCCGCGGTGCGCCCGCCCCGCTCGCTCCGCGGCGAGGGTCCGAGAGGTACGGGGGCGGCAGCGCGGGGGGAGCGGGGTGGGAGCGGGACCGCGGGCTCCCTGCACAGGTCCCGCAGCTCCATCCCAGCCGGGGCGGGGTGCGTGCCCGGCCCCTGTCCGGCGGCTGGTACTGGCACCGGCACTGGCACCGGCACCGGCACCGGCGGCCGTGCGAGCTGTGGGGAAGTGCGGCAGGGCGGCTGCAGAGGGAACATTTCGCAAAATGCATGCGAGAGCAGCTTTTCTCTTGGGTCTGATGTGAGAGAAATACCTGTAAGAGTTCCTGGTCACGGCCTTTAGCAGGTTTTTGTTCACTTATATTGGCGTGATCACGGACCAAAATCACAGAATGGTTTGGGTTGGAAAAGACTCCAAAGCCCATCTATCCCACTCTCTGCCCTGGGCAGAGACACCAGAGACACCTTCCACTATCCCAGGTTGCTCCAAGCCCCGTCCAGCCTGGCCATGAACACCCTGGTTTTAATAGGCTTCCCTGGGTTTCTTTGGGACCGGGCTCCCACGCTTACAGGTGCAGGGTATTTTGCTCTGTCCTGCTGCACCAGTGCAGAAGCTGCTGCCGCAGTGGTGAGACCAGTTCCTGTGCTGGTGGTCGTGCTCCCCCCAGCAGCTCAGGGCTTTGCACTGGGGCTTGTCCCCTTCCCTGGGGAGCTGCTGTGAGCTGGAGCTGCTGGGGCTGTGTGACCCCTGCCCAGAGCTTGTCCACAGGCACCTCGTGCGTTTGCTTTGGGGAAAATCCCTTCGGCTGCCTGAACTGCTGAGTGTGGAATTTCCCATGTGGATGCTGGGATGCAAACTCCCGGTGAAAGCTCCAGCCCCAAGGGAGGAGCGGTGGCGTGAGAAGGATCTGTAACTGCAGTGGATGTTCCTGGCAGAAGATGCTGTTCTGCACTTCAGTAGGGTGAGAGGCACGTGAAGCTACTGATGCATTGGATGAGCTGCTTTGTGGTTACCAAGAGTTGTTCAGCCTGCTGAACAAGATTCAAGACAGAAAGCATGAATCTAAAACTGGTGTGCTTATTTTATTTTCTTTTTGTTAGTGAGAGGTTTTCAATATACGGTGTAGAGATAAATGCTCTTCTAGCACTGTTGTCTCCCCAAATCTTCACTTTCTGCACTCTCGTGTTCCTCTATGGCAGGGATCCATAACACAAGAGAAATGCAATTATTGATTTATGCTTGAATCATATAAATTAATCTCTTCTTGCATGGCCAGTCAATCTGCACTGGAAAAACACCAGTTTGACTCTTGGCACCAAGCACTGTTTATGACTTGTTTTTCTTAAAAAAATTAGAAAAAAAGCCCAAAAAAAAAAAAAAAAAAAAAAAGAGGAAGAAAGAACAGTTATCCAATGCTGCTGCGTCACTGGGGTTGCATACTTGATTTCATCTTAACTTGAATATGTTTCACTGAACATTGTTATAGTGAGTATAATTTTCATGGCACTTTGAATAGGTTACTTTTGCCAGTTGGCCTAAACCAGCTAGAGTGGGAAATATTTCAGGTTTTGCCATGGTTTTTCCCTTCAGTTCATGAATGTTCATCCTACAAAGGGGAAAAATCACGAGCATGGGGTGAACACTGAGTATTTCCCTCAGAGGTATTCCTGCAAAACCATTGAGCAAACTTCACTGACACTTTGGATAACTTCAGTTCTTCCTGACAATGCCAAGGGCTGAACCCAGTGCAATGCAGAAATGACTTTCTGGGTACACACTGCTGCAGCAATAATGGGAATGGCTCTGTTGGAGTGTTTGAATTGATGTGCAATATTCAGGGATGTGGCAATTCGGAGACTTCCATGTAGGTTGGAACAGGACAGCGTTGGCAGTGGAACTGGAGACTTGGGAACTGTGAATTCAATTCACATTAAGTTAATTAAATGGCTTGGGATGGAAAATACCAGGGATAACAGCAAGTAGCATCCAGAGAAGGAGGTGTTCAAGTATATAAAAACTGACTACAAAACATGAGAAAAACTTAGTTTTCCATGGAAAATTTCTAGCTGAAGAGGTAAAAGCTCAGAGTATGGTACGGCCTGTGGTGTATGTGGAGTTGAGAGATTAATTTCCAATTTATTTTTACTTGACACACAACACTGCTGCGGAGCAGAGTCTCCCTGTCCATCAGGGCAGGTGTCCTCTGTATCAAGGAAGGGGAGTGGCCTTCCTTGAGGGAGCAAAACTCAGTTCTTAACTAATTGTTTAGTTGACATTGATGGGCAAGAATGTGTCAAAAATATATCTTACAGTCTGGAAGTGATTTAAGCAATAAAAGCAGGTCCTTCCCTACGGCTCTGGTTCAGCTAGGGATTCAGCTTCCAGTTAAAGCCTGGGGGCCACTCATGAGACACACTTATAAACTGAGTATGCAACTGGTCTGGCTTTATTTCATTCGTCTCTTCCTAAACCGAAGCTCCACATAATTTGTGGAAGAATTTGATTTGATGAGCAGGGGCAGCAGGATCTTGCTGTGAGGTGATGAACTCTTGTCTGGGTTTGCTGTGGCACTGTGATATAACTGTGTGTTTCTCAGTAGTCTGAAAAACAAATCCCAGAACCTGCCTTGGTAATGGAAATTACCTCATCCCTGCCCTAGGTTATAATAACGTGATGTAGTAACAGAATACTTTCAAAAGAATTCTTCCTTTTTTAAAAAGAAGAAAAAAAGCAGCCCCTCACCACCTTGGTATTCAGACTTTCCTGAGGGTTTTCATTTACTGTTTACCTCAGAGAGATGACCCAAATTTCCTGACTGTACCAATTTCCAGTAGCCTGTGTGTCAACGTCTGGGGCAGAGTTACTCAGTCTATGAGGCAGGGATGGGAGGTGGGCTTTAGGACAGGGGAAAGTGGTCCCCAAAGCAGAACCAAACCAAGCATCAAAAGCTTCCAATACTTTCTTTTATTTTTTAAACAGATTATGGGGAAAGCAAAAGAAACTCGCGAACTTTTAAATTTTACTCCAATGAAAAATATTGTGGTGATACTCCAAGTGAGAATTCATGGACTTTTTTTAGAAATATCAATTAGTTCTCCAGCTTGAACACATTGTGGAGGTGTCCAAGGCTGGGTTGGAAGGGACTTGGAGCAGTCTGGGCTGGTGGAAGGTGTCCCTGTGTATGGCAAGGGTGGAACTGGATGGACTCTAAGGTCCCTTCCAACCCAAATCACTCTGGGCTTCTGTGGTATTATACAGAATGACAGGGTTCCTGTAAAAAATAAGCCCACAGTGTTGGTGAGGGGAAAGTATCAGCCATATATTGATAGATGTACAGATTTGATTTATTTTCTCACAGGTTTATTATGGGCTGCCAGCAGTGGTGCTTCCTCAGCCTGTGCTGGTCCTGTCTCAGCTGACAGCCTAGCCAGGGGACACAGACACTGCAGCTTTTCTGCCAGAATGTTTTCCTTTCCCAGAGGGTGGGTTGTGGGGATGACACTTCCATCTCAGCTCACACTTTTGCTGCATGCTGGTAATTCCAGGACTCTCAGCACGTGTAGGGAAGGACGTTTTTGGGATCTGGACTGACAAACAGCCAGAGTAGGAGTCAGTGTGGGAGTGTCCCAGACTCTTTAAGTGACCCCTGGAGGAAAATCTGGTGCTTCCATGATAAAGTCCATGTGATTCCAAACAGATATCCCTCAGAGCACAAAGATGATGTGCTGGGAGTGCCCTTTGCTCTGTGCAAGGGGAATAGTCTCTGGGGTTGATGTCAGAGCTGGAGTGCCTGTGGTGTCTCTGAGCATTGGGCTGCTGTCCAGGCTGCACAGCTCTGCTGGCAAGCCCTCTAATTGTGATCTTTTATCTCCTTCCAGATGAGTGGTAGCACTGGGTAATTTGTAGAGAAGGATACAGAGCTGCTTTTGCTCCTGATAACAACATTTCGTCAGCTTAGGATGCTGAAAGTGTATTTTTCAAAATACACCTAAGTCTGCAAACAAAAATCCTTGTCTTTCCATCTTTCCAGCTGCCCTAAATATGCAAGTTTAGGAAGAAAACACAAAATACAGCGTCAAAAGCTTCCACATACACAAGTTCTCAACTATTTGAGTTGTATCAGTCACATCTGTGTTTTTTTGTGGTTATCTGATAGTAAAGCTGTTGAACTGACTCATCTTTGATACTCATCTGGTATTTTCCTTAGAATGATTTCAGCATAAATCAGTAAGACTCTAATTTCTTTTTCTATTAGTATTATCAGTGCTCATATCCTTTGCCAAGATGTGTAGGAATGTGCACTTCTATAATAAATAATCCTTTAATATTTACTGGGATTATAAAGGTCCTCATTTATGCACACACAGAGATAATAACCTGTACAAATGTGTATTTCTTGCAGTAAGCGGCAGTCCCAGCTCCCAAGGGATTGCATTTTATTAAACATATATGAAGGACAGGACTGATAAATGGAATGTTGGAATAGATGGAGCTGATGGAGTAAGAATTGGATGCACATGTTCAGGCTGTCTCCTCCCATCTGCTCCATGGCCTTGGCCAGACTATTATATAGAAAGATTTGGCTTTACAGGTTTGGTGTGAAGTTACTTTTGATTTGGTGGTGCTTCCCCTCCCCCCATTACCATGTCTGTTTCTCAAGGGTAGAGATTATAATTAGGGTTTAATTACTAAAACTGTGTTTCTCATGCATTTAACTTACTGCACTGTCAAGTTGATGCTAAAAATAAATGCCCTCAAGCAGAGGTTTCATTCTGCCCCATCTCAGAGGAAAGCAAACAGCACCTGTGGATGATTGCACTGAACAGGGAGCAGTGCTGGCTGTGGCATGCACCATCACTTTGCATGCTCCATCCCAAAAACTGTGCCTTTGGACCTCACATGCAAAACTGGAGCTCTATGCAAAGCCAGCAGCTGCTGCCTGATCTGGCAGTCCTGGAAGAAACAACATAAAACCACATTTTGGGGAGAAGATGGTTGTAGACCTGTGGAATGTGACTAAATAGAAACTTTCTGGTTGGATCCGCTTTTGTTTTGTTTTTCAAAACTAGCTTATAATGGAGAATTTTAAAAGACTTTTGAGGCATATCTGTTCTTTAATTTAATGATATGAGTGTGTGTTTAAGTGAACATTGCAATAGTGGCCATCTCCTGCCCTGGACAATTTCTATAAAATACAGAACTAACCATTCATGTGCTGCTGTTCTGTTTGAATCCTTTTCCTCTTTAATCCAAGCCAAATGGATAGTGAGTTTCTAACCGTAGCACTGATTGTAACACTCCTTTATCTCCTGATAGAGGCAAGACTCTGTAATTTTCACAAACCTGGTGGTTTTGGACTGTTGTATTGTGAAGAAAAAGTAGTTTTCCCCATGTAACCAAAGCCCTACAGCTGTGACGTAAGGACAGTGCTGGTGAAAAACCTGACACAAATGGGAACAGGATCTAAGAGGAGGGTGCTGGGAAGCAGGGCCTGGCTTTCCCTAAATCCAGAGTATTTTTATGAGTGTGTTTGTTTCAGTGATGATACTGTCAGACTCCCTGCTTTCCCCAGGCACTGTAAGGTTGCTGTAGGAGCTGCTGTGAAGCCTGTGTTAATAGCAAAGCCTGCCAACATCTTGCATTTCTCTGGCATTTTCCATTTGGAATAGCACATGTCCACACAGGCTTCTTGGTGAGTGATTACATTCAGCTGGGACGTGCTTCCAAGTGTTATTTTTCTCTCTAAACTTAAATTCCTTTTTCCAAGAACCCCCAATTCATTAATGCAGTGTGCTATTCAAGAAGCTCTTCAGCTCCCCTGTGGCCTGGAGAATGCAGGTTAAATTTTTTTAAGGGTGTTTTTGATATAGAGAAAATGATATTGGATATTAGGAAGAAGTCCTTCCCTGTGAGGGTGGGAAGGCCCAGGCCCAGGGTGCCCAGGGAAGCTGTGGCTGCCCCTGGATCCTTGGAAGTGTCCAAGGCCAGTTTGAACAGAGCTTGGAGCCACCTGGGATAGTGGAAGATACCCCTGCCCATGGCACAGGGCTTTAAGGTCACTTCAAACCTTCTATGATTCTCTGAAATGAAAATCTTCTGAGGCATTAAGTCAAATCTGAATCAAAATCACCATCTGAAAGGAATGGTGTGGGCAGGGCAAGATTGTTCTCCCCCAGCTGAGAGTGACCTTTCCTGGCCACTCACTGGCTGTTTTCACTTAAGTGCTGTTTTGAGTATAAATGGGGTTAAACTCTCCCCCAAAGAATTTTGTTTAAACTGATGTAGTTCTCTTCTGACAATTTTGTGCTTTGACAAATAGACATTTTCTTTATAGAAAGTCTTGAAAGGTGCTCGAACACCTGCACTATGTAATCTCTGCCCTCTGTGTCAGTCATTTCCCTTTCACCACTGAGCCAACACATCCATGGGTGTTTAATATGCTGAGAGAGAGTTTGAGTTGGCAAGGGAGGTAGTAAGCCCTCAGTGTCTTAAGAAATAGTTAAATTAGAAGTTTAGGTAATTTGGTAAGAGAGTAGTCATAGTTCATTTAAGTTTCCTGAACCAATCCTCTGTGCCTCAGAGAGGAGTATGAAAGTCCCCCTTGTGTCCCAGATTTTGCAAAGCTCTTTTAACAAGGGGATATGTAAATTTGAGGTTTCTTCCTCCCTTTGAGTACTGTCCTTTTACTTTTGAAGTCAGTGTTTGTGGCTCCTTAGTGACTGAAGTTATTGTGTCACACTCCTGAAGGCCATGTTTAAGTTGCTGTATTTTTATGGGTTTTGTTACTTCTGTGGATTTTTCTGCTTTGTGTAACCACTGATGGAATTAACTTCCTGGTACTGGTAGAATCACATAACAGTAAATAAAAATTTTCTTTTTTTTTTTTTTTTTTTTTTTTTTTTTTTTTTTTGCTTATGATTGAGAAGATTTTCCAATAATTGTATAAAAATCTTATTTTCAGTTTTCATCTATCTCCAAAGCCTTAGTTGGGAATGTTGGGCATTCATTTGTAGTGGCTTCAGTCCTTCTTCATCCTCTCAGGGCTTAACTGTGTGTCTGTGTGGGTAACAGTTACCTAAAAATGAAGTGGCACTTAATTCAAAGCTTTCTTCCTAAATCAGCAGGAGTGGCACTGTAGCTCATGCCACGGCTTGGTGTTTTTGGCACCATCTGAAATTGTGGGGCAGAAAACTGAAGCCCTTGGAGAAGAGCAGGAGCAGGGCTTTGTTGGCAGGGCAGGGCTGGGAGCAGAGACCTTGGGGAAGTTGTGAGAGCCACGGCACAGGAAGAGGAAGGACTCAGGCAGGGGCACTGAGGCACTGCTCCCAGTGTGGTCTCTGAGCAGGAAGGTGCCAGCCACTGCTTGTCCTTTCCAACAGGACAGGAGGGTGGAGGAGATCCCAGCCAAGTCTTGTGGAGAAAATCAAAACTCCTGTGCATGCACTTTGCCAAATTAGATTGCCTTCAAACACAAAGCTGGCAGCTCAGGAGCTGCTTGCTCCTGAGAGGTTGTGGCTGCCCCATCCCTGGAAATGTCCAAGACCAGTGTGGACAGGGCTTGGAGCAACCTGGGCTAGCAACTGGCTTCCCTGTGGGTGGAACAGAGGGTGATGCCTGGAAAGGCTGACCTGGAACAGAGACTAGGCAGAGCAAAAGGAATAAAATAGGTATTTATTGAAAGGATCCACCTTGGGCAGTGCAAGAGCCTGGCTGGGGCTGCACCCAAATTAAATCCAAGATAGATCCTGGTCACGAGTTTTTACACTTTTATAAGTTTTGGTTCATCTACATTTTGGGGTCAATTGTCCAACCACAGCCCCAGGCCATGAAGTCTCAGCCCCCTGGCTTGCCCCCTTCCCTTAGCCATTGTTTATGCTTTTTGGGTACAGGTTGTCCTTGATTCTCAAGCTGGGAAGGATTGTTTTGTCTAACTACCCTGTGAAGAGAACTTACTAACCCCTAACATGATTTTTCAGAGTTACACACCAAGCAGCAGAGAATCTGAAAAACATAGAAGCTAAAACCCAAGGCATCATTTCCCCCCTTTAAAGCCCATCCCAACCCAGACCAGTTGGACATTCTGTTTAACAGCTCAGATCCAGGGCTGAAGGTCTGCTTGGCCAGAGGCTTGGCAGTGTGGAGCCAGGTGGGATTTGCTCCAGGTCTGGCTTTCCTCAGCAGCCAAGGGTTGGATACAAGACAAAGATCACTGTTATGGAAGTACTTAATCTCTCCTCTCGAAAATATAATATGTGTTGGGCATGTCTATGTTTGACTTTGTGTCTGTGTATAAAACATATATTTATGTTACTTACTCAGACTCCAGCTTGTCAATACCCATGAAATATTTCCATATAAATTTTACTCTCAGCATTTAAAGAGGCTGAAAAATGTCAGCGTCAGAAGTTTGTTCATGACTACTTTTACTAGAAAGTCCAGACAGATTTCCTTGAGTCACTCCAACTTTGTCATGCTTTAAGTGCTATGACCATAGAGACCAAAGGAAGTGCTGCACAATTGTCCCCTTGGCTGCAGACAGTGACCAGAGCTCGTGTTTGGAGTGAGGAGCCCAAAACCAGAAAGTTGAGTCACATTGTGCAGACATGACGAGTGGGAGATGACAAAACACACCTTGTGCGTGCAGCCCTTCCTCCAGCCTGGCAGTGCCAGCAGCCTGTGCCAAAATGCCAGGAAATCCCCAAAACTGATACCAATTCAACTAAAAAGGAACGAAAAAGATACTGAAAGGAAACACTGACCTTAGTTCAGCTAAATTTGTTTTACATGCCTTATCTAACCAGAAGCTAGCTGTTAAATTTTACCAGCTGATTCCATTTTTAGCTGTTTTTGTTGGGTTTCTGTGTGAAGCCGCTGCATAACTGTAGTGCAGGACTGTCAGCTGCAGTTGAAGCCTGAGTGCATCAGGCACCTTTGCATGTTGGATTCTTCCCCCAAAACCCCATAAACACTTAAATAAAAGCTTATTCTAGAGGTTTTGTTTTTAAACCATTCCTGCTTTACAGCAGGGAAGCAAAAGAAGGGGAATGAAGGTGTGGATAAGTTAAAGGTATGTACAAACTCAACCCTCATGATTTTAATAGAATCTTTAAAAGACGCTGGCCCAGAAATACTTAGGAGTTGGCTGAGCTCGGTGCTGTCCCCAGGGGACAGGGATAGATTTGGAATGAGATTTTTGGAGGCTGATTCTAGAGCTCTAAATCATGCAGCAACAGTTCTTTCCACGGTGCCAGTGAGGCTTCTGGAAGGGGGATCCTGAGGTTTTGGCAGGAAGCAGCTCTTGACCACAGCGCAGCAGAGCAAGTGGAAAGTTTTGCCAATGCTCCAGGTAAGAAAGAAGTGCAGGGGAGGTTTTTTCCCTTCCTTCCCCCCTTCACGTGAGCTTTAAAAGAATATAGTCAACAAAAAGCTCTGCCCAGTCAGGTGTTGCAGTTGAGATGTCTATCATTTAATTTTAGGAGTTCTTGCATAAGTGTTTGCATTCCTGGCAAGACTTTGGAAGCTGCCACTGGCAATGAGTTTTTCCATTTCAGAGAGCCTGGCTCTGGGTACTTGGGGCACCAAATATCTCAAAATTCAAAAGTGAGCCTTAAGCTGGGCTTCCAAAAGTGAAAATACCCTTAAACAAATAACTGTCAAACATCCTTGGAAGTGTCCAAGTCCAGATTGGATGGAGCTTGGAGCAACCTGGGATAGTGGGAGGTGTCCCTGCCCATGGCAAGGGGTGGCACTGAATGAGCTTCAATATATGATGGAAAGTTTATTTGTGGAATGACTAGGTTCCTATGGTATAGAAATGTTAGGCATCTTTCCATCTGGTTTTCCTGATTTCACTGTGCTCATAGTAAATTACCTGCAGAGATGATTTTGAAATGACACAAATAATAGGTGGACTTGAGTAGTGCATTCTAATTATTTTAGATCTGTATCCTAATAATTCTTTTTCGTGGAATTTCCATCAGATTTTTCACATTCCTCTTTGTTTCTTGGCTTTCTTGCTGGAAAACATGTGAGCTGCTTCCCACAAAAGCCTGACCCACGCAGTGGGGATTACTGGTCAGCTGCCTGAGGTTTCTTGACCAGTTTTGAGACTCTGCCATCTAAACTCTCTGCCTTGTGGCTTTGATTTCTGTAGCAAGGGATATTCATTGTTGCCGTTTTTAAAAAGTACTCTTGGCATCTCTCAGCTGAGTTTGTTGTTTCCTCTCAAGGCTGTTTCTTATTTTCCGTGCAATTTCAATCGAAGTGAAATATGATGTTGAAGAACAGTTATTTAAAGGTATTAACTCAAGGAGGTCTTTCATTCCTTGGATAAATGAACTTCTTACTTTGAATTTGCTCAGTTCCACTTTGAAATCTTTTTGTGAGTTAGCCATACAGTGAGTTCACATATGGTGACATGGGTTTTTCTCATAACCTCACAGGCTGTTGAAGTGAGTGGTTCTTGTTAAGCCTCCTTTGCGTAAGCAGGATAATTGTAACATAAACCATTGTGCCCTGAATCAGTTGCCTCTTCCTCAGACCTGCAGATGCTGTCTATGGGGAAACTACAGCACTTGTCTGGGTTTTCAGTCCAGGGAAATTCCATAGCCAGTGTGACACAGGTGTGGGTATTCAGGCAGAGATTCTTCCAGCCTCTTGAATATTCCTGCTGGGGAGGCCATTCCTTCCAGAATGTTAGATAGGGAGACTGTTTTGAATCCAGCCTAATTCAAGTTCAAGGACCATGTCTGATGCCCCTGACTCACCAAGCCTTGCCTCCTGTAACAAGGAGTGTGCTCATGGCCTGATAATTTTGTAACTCCTGTCTTCCTCACTTTTGGCCTCTAAAATAGCCTTCAGCACTAGAAAAGGTGAAACTTTACACTGGTGATTGTTGGGACTTCTCCAGAGTTTCAGCCCTGCTAGAGTGTTTACAGCCCTCCTTCTACTGTTGCTGTCTCACTTATGCTTTCAGTAATTGCTTGTAGGCCAACAAGTCATCTTTAAAAAAAGATTCACTATCTTTTCGTCTATTACCCCCCCTATAGCAGGAAGTCAAATCTAAAAATCTCCTCTCTAGCTATGCTGTGTCAACTTCCTTGACAAGTTCACCCCACAGTGTCCTCCAAAAAGTGGCATAAAGGTTGAATTTTTTGCCCTTCTGCTCAGAATCCTTCCTGCCACCCATGTTTCCTTAGCAAGGCATGGGGAGAGCAGTCATAGAACTACAGAATCATTGGGGTTGGAAAAGGCCTGTGTCCAATCCCCACCTTGTCACCAGCCCAGAGCAGTTCCTTGGCCACCTCCAGGGATAGGGATTCCCCTGTGGGCAGTCTGTTCCAACGTCTGACAAGCTTTTCCATGAAGAATTTCCTCCTGATGTCCAACCTCACAGCTTGAGGCCATTCCCTCTCATCCTGTCCCTGTTTCCTGGGAGCAGAGCCCAACCCTCCCAGCTGCCCCCTCCTGTCAGGGAGCTGTGCAGAGCCAGAAGGTCCCCCCTGAGCTTCCTTTTCTTCAGGCTGAGCCCCTTTCCCAGCTCCATCAGCTGCTCTGGGTGCTCCAGCTCCATTCCCTTCCCTGGACACACTTCATCCCCTCAAGGTCTCTCTGGCCATGAGAGCCCAGAACTGGACTCAGCACTCAAAGTCCTCAGCTGTGACCACACCAGAGCTGGGACAGCCCAGGGGTCATTGGCCTCTGGTCCACCTGGGCACACCTGGACTCATTTTTAAGTTCTGTCCCAACACCCTCAAGGCCTCTTCCAGCTTTCCAGCCACTCTTCCCCTCAGCCTGGAGCTGCAGGGGGCTGGGGTGACCCAAGGCCAGGACTCAGCACTTGTCCTTATAGACCCTCATCCCTTTGGCTGTGGCCCATGGGTCTACTTGGCACATCAGCAGGCCATCTACTTTTTCATTTGTGATGGAAGTGCAGTGATGGGTTCTCTACATGGAGTCAGAGGTAATCCTTCCTCCTTGTGTGGGAAGCCCTAAATTAAGAAATAACATTACAGTGATTTTCCAGGATGCTAGGCAAAGTCATGTAGAAACAGAGTATTTGTTATTTCTGTTATACAATCACAGGATCAATCTAACCAAATAAAATGCTGTAATCTGATTTGATAGAGATGGAGGGTGACATTCATACAAAAAGCTTGAGTCATTACTTAGCTTATTCTCTACCCCTTACTCTTCTCCTAATAGATTGAGAGTTAATGACTGTGCTGGTGAGTCACACTTATTATTTTAAAATTGTGTGTGTCTTTAATTTTTGGAAAAGAATTGGACAGCTTAATATAAACAATTCCCTCTAATGATTTTTCTTACACTTGTGAGGATGTATTCTGGTGATGATATTTATATTGTGCTGTGTTTACTCATTTTCAGAGCTTTTCCACTCAGTGAGACTAACTCCAGAGTAAACTTGTGCTCAGCATAGGAAAAATCTCATTATTCTTCTTATCTTTTGGCATATTCTGTACAACTGAGTTATCTGTAGGAATGTTCTGATAATGAAAATGTTCCAGTAATAATTTCTGTCTGTGTATATGTGTGTGTGTGTAGCTTCTTTTTGTGAGTTACTCTGTTACAATTTGTCTTCCAAGACAACAACCCCTTCTCTACTTAAGTCTGTCACCTCAAGTGAGTATGAGCTGAGGTCACAGAAGACTCTTGACTCAAGGAGTGACCCAGCTATCCACTGATAGCTTGGTACTGATGGTGTCTGAAACTGTGCCTAGCAATGACACCCTTGTCCTGAGAGAAGTAGAGTTCACTTTTGGGTGAAAGTGAGATTTAGGCACTTAGGGAAAGGCTGGCTCTCCATGACAGGGCCAGCCTAAACTGTGGCCTGTTTGCTGTGTAATTTGTAAACTTGGACATTGACCAATAAAACAATGAGAATCAGAGGGTCATGGATGATTTGGGTTGGAAGGGACTTTAATGCCCATCCAGTGCCACCCTCTGCCCTGGGCAGGGATATTTTCCCAGGTTGCTCCAAGCCCTGTCCATCCTGGGCTTGGATACTTCAAGGAATCCAGGGACAGCCACAGCATCTCTGGGCACCCTGTGCCAGGGTCCTGCCACCCTCACAGGGGAGACTATCTCCTGTATGTCGAACCTAAATTTTCCCTCAGTCAGTTTGAAGCCATTCCCCCTT
Source organism: Cichladusa arquata (assembly GCA_026413545.1). Lineage (NCBI taxonomy): Eukaryota > Metazoa > Chordata > Aves > Passeriformes > Muscicapidae > Cichladusa > Cichladusa arquata. The sequence continues at coordinate 5,986,669 of JAOTQP010000403.1, read as the reverse complement.
GTTGTGTCACAACAATTCCTGATGCAGAGATCCCCTCTGGCTTCCCTGTAGGCCCTTTCACATACTGAAAGGCTGCTGGAAGGTCTCCACATAACTGTCTGTTCTCCAGTTAACTTAATGTCTTCTTTGATTACCTATAATATACAGCTAAACAGTCTGGCCAGCTTGGTTAGTGTTAGTGGTGCTCCCTGTGAGCTGCTTTTCCTTTAGGAGGGAATGCTGTCAGCCCTGGCAACAGCACAGTCACAGATGGTGTGATACCACCAGGGAAACAAAACAATCTGTGTTGGTGATATCAGTGTCCTTGAAGATGTGCTTAGAGGCACTGCTTCCCTGCATCTGCCAAGGGTGGGGTTCACCAACTCCAGCTTAAGAGCTGGACTTTGTATGTGCTTGTGATACAGCCCTGAATTAGCTGTGATCAGCCTGGGGAAGAGGAGGCTGGGAGCAGAGCTCACCGGGGGCTGCAGCTCCTCCCAAGGACCACCTCCAAGCTCTGCTCCCTGTGACCAGGGACAGGACCCAGGGAGCTGGGCCAGAGGAGGGCTTTCCTGGATACCAGGAAAAGCTTCTTCTCCCAGAGGGTGTTGGGAACTGACCAGGCTCCCCAGGGAATAGGCACAGCCCCGAGGCTGAGAGCTCCAGGAACATTTGGACAACGCTCCCAGGGATGTGCAGGGTGGGATTGTTGGGGTGTCAGTGCAGGGCCAGGGATCAGACTGGATGGTCCTTCGGGGTTCCTTCCCACTCAGGACATTCTGTGATTCCATGAAGACTTTTCCATTGGACTGTGTGGGATGGACTATGTGTTGGGGAAGTGTTAAGCAAGATAATTTTGGGATCACAGCTCTATTTGCTGCAGATGTTGGCAGTAAACATTCTTTAAGACTTTTTTCATGGCTCTTGATGAGTGTAATCAGGATTTCCTGGTAGTGCTGTATTTGGCTCCTCTACCACACTACAATTTTTAGATCTAGAAATCTCTTCGTGTGCTTTACCCAAACTCCTTGGGTAATGTAGTGTGAGACTCCAGAGGGTGTGGTGTAATTAACTGATTTGAATTAAATCCATTAAGTATTCAAGTCACTTAAATGTCTGCTTTCTCTTGAGATGTCTTGCTGGCTCTGGGAAGAGCATGGATAGCTGTCCCTCTGCCAGCCCTGAAATGGGACCTGTTCTTGGGTACCTGCCTGTGTATATCACATCCTGGGAGACTCTGACTAACACAGCAAGCCAGGAGCTCCATTTGGAGTAGCATGGCTGGGCAGGGCTGGGTTGGAGCCGTGTGGGAGCCCGGGATACCAGGCTTTGTGTGTGAGGTCTCCCTGCTCCCTGTCCCTGCCGAGAGCCCTGCCCGTCGCCCGCACTCTGCGCGGGTGTTGGGATGCAGTTGCTGGTGACGTGGTTGCATTTTTGTCCATCTGCACCATCCTTGCCTCATCCAGCACGGGGGGCAGATGGTGCTTGGGGACTCGTCCTGGCCCCAGTCAAAGAGACTGTTGTCTGCAGCGCCACGAATATGCTTCCTGCAGATGTTGAAATGAGGTGGGGGTTATAAAGGAGAGAGAGAGATGATCTCATGTCTGAAATTTTAAGGGATCATCTGGAGAGCTGGCGCTCTGCCTTTCGGATGCAGGACATTAACTTGAACCAGACTTTTTGTCCTGGGTCTAACCTGTTCTCTTATTTCCCCAGACAGAGCAGTATCCTTGGCTTGGTTTTGTGTATCCTCTCAAAGTAAGCGTGGTAGTTGGCTGTGCACTTAGGGGAAATGAGTATTTTCTGGTTTTACAAATTTCCTCTCTGTTACGTGATTGAGTAGCTCGTGCTCTTCCCTTTCCTGGACTGCCTTCTAAGATGGCAGCATTCCTTCAGAAATGATATAACTGGGCAGGTTTACCATGGTTGTCCAATGCTGAAGTCTTTTTTGTTCATACTTCCTCAGATAAAAATGAATAAATAAACCCAGGGTGATTCCTAGTCTCAACCTATTGTTAGGGCTGACAGGAAAGGGTGGTCAGGCATGACCAGGGAAGTGAGGGAATCACTGTCTTTGGGACAGAAAACATGTAGGATATGGTGCTTTGGGACATGTTCAGTGATGGACCTGGCAGTGCTGGATTAATGGTTGGACTCAATGATCTTGGAGGGCTTATCTAGTCTTAATGATTCAGTGATTAAAGAAAAGACATTGTAATGTTCTAGTGGTGATAATTAAACTATTTTTTTATTGTCATGCTTTCATGTAGTTGCTCAAGAGCAAAGGTTTAGGAGTGACATAAATCATCGTTTAGGGTTTATCCTGCCGTTTCAGAGTTTAGTATTAGGAATCGTTCCCTTGAGACCAAACCCCACGTGGTTCTTCACTTCTTTTTACTTCAAAATTTCTGCTGATGGTTCAGGTCTGACTATGGTCCAGCTGGATCTGAGAACTGATCCTGTCCAGCAGTTCCCAGGGTTTTTTAGAGATGCAGAAAGGAATAACCTCTGTTACTTTGACGGTTGAAAACAGTTCTGACTTTTAAGGGCTCTGATGGCCCCTGATCTTCACAGAGTGCTCAGAAAGGAGTGGCCTATGGAGAGCCTGTTGAAGAGCCATGAAGTCCTGGTTTGCAGTTTGCCCCTCCAAGCCTCTGGAGCATCTCCAGACAGCCAGGGTTGGCTGGGAGGTCACATACAGCTTGAGCAGCTGGAATTCCCTCCCTGGATTTGCAGAGGGCAGTATTGCTGCTCCTGCAGAGCTTGTAATCATAAATAGGATTGTAATGCATGGAAGCATAAATACTACAATATATTTATGGGATAAATATAATTCCTCTCTTCATTTGTTTGTCTGTAGAGCTGCTAGAAGCACTGGGATGACTGGAATTTAAGATACTTGATTCCTGCTCTTACCCTGAGGTGGAGGAAATAAGTGCAAGAAATTTCTCCAGCTCAGGCAGGTAAATACCTTTATCTCCATAGCTTTTGTGAAATTAAGTTCTTGGTAAAAAAAAGAATTGTGGAAACCTTCCTAATGAGTAGGAACTTACTTGCTCTGTAAAATACAATTTAAAAGGAACAGATTAATTTTAATTATATCTTTTTTTTTTTATTTATTAGTTAAAGGACCTTTAGTACGGATCTCTGCTCGGAGAAAAGGGGAAGCCTCTCCTGTGTGGGATTGAAATAGATATTTGGCAGTTGCCTAGAATAAACTAAGGCAAAAATGTCTATCATAGATCCTTATCAACACATTGTGGTAAGTAGCACTGAATCTTATATATGTATCATCTTCTCTGATATACACTGTCTTGTATAATGACTTCCCTGCTGGAAGGTACTCTAAATAAGCACATAACATTGGAGTTGTTACTATTTCCTTCAATAAATGGTAGATGTGTCTAGCTTTCTTCTTTACAGTGCAGTTTTGGGGGGGAGGGGGGCTGTACTCTTTTCCTTTTTATTAGTATGAATGAAGGGATAAGTTGACAATTTGGGATATTTAGATCTGAAACTGGTGTATATCACTAATGTTGGTTCTAAGAGAATCCTCAAAATACATCATGCAAACTCTGAGTAAGATGATCTGTGCCACTCAGCAGCACACTGTACCCCTGCTGCCTTCCTCCTGCTTTATTCCAGTGTTCTGCTGCATCCTGAGCCAGTCAGTCTTGCTGAATGAGAAAAAAAAAACTGTTCAATAAAAAAAAAAGACAAAAATTTCTTAGAGAGAAATCATTTCCTGTGAGGGTAGTGAGGCCCTGGCACAGGGTGCCCAGAGGAGCTGTGGCTGCCCCTGGATCCCTGGAAGTATTCAAGGCTGGGCTGGAAAGGGCTTGGAGCAACCTGGGCTAGTGGAAGGTGTCCCTGGCCATGGCTGGGGGTGGCACTGGATGGGCTTTAAGGTCCCTTCCAACCCAAACCATTCTGAGATTCCATGGAAGGGTTAGAAAATCCATCCTGTGCTGTTGGAGCTGGCCCAAGGGGAGGGTGAGCTCAGCCCATGGAAGTGTAGAAGTAGGAACAAGGGAAGGAGGAGGGAGATGGGAGCAGAACTGCCCTTTGTAGGGTGAGCCTGTGGCTCAGCAGCCTCTGAATGCAGCTGTGCTGGAAGGGAGTTTCCAAAGCAAACACTGGAATGGCAATTCCTGCCCAAGCCAAATCTGGAGCCACACGGGGTGTGTTCCTATCAGGGGCTTCTCATAACAGCACCAGCCTGACAGCAGCAACAGTGAGGTGTCCCCAGAGATAGCTGCCACACACTTGTCACAGTGTTTTACTTTTACATGGCTAAAAATACCCCCTGTGCTTCCTAGAAGTGATCTCTTATCAGCCCTGTGGTTTGTGCCCCATGCACTCACATCCTCCACACCAATGTACAGCCAGCAGATGTCAAACTGGCTTTTACTCCCTCTCCAGTCCAGTGAACTGCTGGGAGGGAATGACAAACTTCAGGGTGATGTCTGTGTTAAAACAATACTGACTTAATTCCTTTCAGCATCGGTGCCCTCTTCTGGATGGATTGCTTGGAATGATCTGTACCTTTATGGGAGAGGTCTCTGAGGCACTCAGTTACATATTATTAAAGCACTTACTTAAAAGGACTTTTTGATACCAATTATCAACAAAATGCAGCTGTCCTACAGATATATAATGAATAAAAAAGTGTGTATAGTAAATGTAGTTTGAGCTCCCTGGGAATGCTGAACTGTTGCTGTGGGAATGTTGCTAATTCCAGAATCAACACTGTTTGTGCAAGAGCTGATCCTTTAATTGCTTGGAAAGTGAATGGAAGTCTTTGAAGTTTTTTAATTTGAAAACTGAAGTCTTGTGGAAAGTTTTACTGAAATGTTGAACAGGCATGGGCAGCAGGCTCACATCATTGCAAAAATCTTGGATTTGGCATTAAATTACTCAAAAGGATTCTGCTTTTTCCAGAAGTCCTTGTGCTGACTGTTGTGTGTTTTCTGATCTTTTTTTTTTTCTCATTTTATGAAAGACTCTGAGGTATAAATTAAGATGTTCAGAAAGCTGCCACAGGTGCAGACAGAACTTACTATTCAAAAAATGCAAAGAATTAAAGTGTGTAATACAGCTTCATTTACTTTGATATGGGGGATAAATATTATAACAAGGGAAAAAAGCGCTTCTGTGTGGGCACAAATGTTTATCTTAATTATAATACCCTGTGAAAGAAGAGCATGGACTCAATGAAAATCAATTACTTAAGTAAACAGGCAAATATTTTCTTTTGTCCAGCCCCATTGTTGGCTCAAGTGTCCTTAACATGAAGGAAGTAGACCCATTTAATTCTTGTGCAGTCTGCCTGTGCCAGAGCTTCCTGATTGGCACACATTCCTGCCTGGCACTCAGAGTGGCAGTGTCCTGGTGGAGCTCTGCTCTGTGACTCAGCATTCTGGAATATGACAAATGTGATGTTGAGCACATGCAAATCCCTGCTTTTCTGGGCACGTCCGGAAGGGCGGCAGGCACAGCGCGCTCCTGTTACGGGAGATCGTGGGGCTGCGTCCCAACCCCTGGTGGGAAGGGGCTGGTGTTTCTGTGCTCACAAATGCAGGGACATCTAAAAGGGAGCAAAGCAGATAATTAGGGAAATTCCGCTGAGGGGAAGGAAAGCACTCAGAGGTGAGAAAGGAACAAGGAAGGCAGGGAGAGCTGAGGTGTGAAAACAGGAGATGCTGAGCCATGGCTGTGCAGTCACAGAAAACTTTGTGGATTGAACACTGTCCACCCAAGTCTCCATAACTCAGAGAACCTATATTCAGACAAGGCATGGTAAAAACTTTTTGGTTTTTCTCCTTTCCTCTCTAAATTTATGGAGAAAGAGGAAGTGAAATGAAACACGTGTAAAGTGAGGTCACTTTGGACAGTGCATTTTAATTCTTTAAATCCATAGAATCCCACAATGGATTGAGTTGGATGGGACCTTAAAGCCCATCCTACCTCACTGCCATGGGCAGGGACACCTTGCACTGGAGTTAATTGTGAGCTTTTGAAATTTGTAACCTGTCTTAGATTTTTAAAGGAATGTAGATGTTGCTCCTCTCAGTGTTGCAACATGTGAGTGATTTATTTACCATCATGTGTTTTTCAGAAGTACTTGAGGAATTTGTACAGATTTTTATCAAGACTTGAGGTGAACATAAGTCACTTGAGAAAATGCATCTTAGTCATCTAAACTAGCAAGGGCTGGATTTGTAAAGGCATTCGGAATCAATACATTTCTCATGGTGTTTTCAGGGGCCTTCTTCAGAATTCTTGAAAAGCTAATTAAAAAATGCTTCAGAAATGTGGACATTTAGGCCTTTTGATCTCCTTAGAAACTGGACCCTAAGTGGAAAATTGCCCTAATTTCCACCTGCACTTAATTTGTACGAAAAACATTTATTTTGGTGTAAGAAGAGATCTAGACTTTTGAAATTCCTGTGTGTATCTGTGTATTTATTTTTTTTTTTACTAAGAGGGAGATTGTTTATTTCAGTAGTGGCAAATTTCCTCCAAGTGTATAACTATGGCCAGATATTAATAACTGTGTATAATTTTAATCCTCAGTGTGTTGTTTTGAGTGAGGCACAGGGAAGAAGACACTGCTTTTCTTTTGCCAGGCCTCTGTGTTCTCACACGCCTTTCAGAGGATCTCAGTCTTAAACCAGACTTAATTTTCCTGACAGTACAACAGCTGGAATGATGTGATTTGCTGCTTAAGTCAATAAAAAGCAATTTTTCTGAAGGCATTAGTAAAACAGTTATCAACTTATAATAGAAATAGTGGTGATCTCTGTGCTGCTAGGAAGAGAGCAAATTGGTAAGTGGTGGCTTGGCCTTGCTTTGATGGTAGGCATATGAGTTTAGGCATATGGGAGGTGCAAGCAAATAACTTTACAGGGTGTTTGTTTGTCAGGGAGTATCATGTAGTATCTCCTTTTTCCAGTCAGAACTGTGAGACATCAGAATTGCACATGAATTTCACCTATCAGCTGAGAACTAAACCCAACACGCCCATGTCCCATCCTTGTCATTTAATTATAACTCCTCTTCACTGTTAAATGCTCAGTGATCTCTGATTTGTGGTCTCCAGCGAGGACAAGCTCTTTCTTGACAGCTGAGAAAAAGGAGGAGGGTGGTGTGTTTGTACTTTGGGCTGTTTCTTTTTAATTACAAGGTTGGATATGACAAAGGAAATGCTTCAGTCTATGTGAAGAAACTGAGGCCAGTTGTGAAACCCACTTCACCAATCTGGCATACTTGGGAGATAATATAGTAGGGAGATAATAAAGCAGCTTTGAGCATTTTCAGACAGCAAACTGAAAATAGGGGGCAGTGAGAGCTGGTGATTTCTGAAGAGCGACAGCTTGTAAAAGTTCTTGGGGCCGGGTAAATGACAGAGCTGGGGTGACTTCACATAGCTGTGTTGTTCCCAACCCTTCCCAGTTACCCACGAAAATCCCCATTTACCCCACCGTGGAGGAAAACTCTGGACTTCTTTTTGCCCTGTGGCAGAAGCAGATATTTATTCAGGTTGATGTCACATCCTCCTTCCTGTTTATCCATCTTGGAATCTGCAGTTCAGAAGGTGATGGATGTCACTCAGTCATTGGGATGTCTTCATGTCAGCCCATGGAGGGCTGTTAAATAGGTGTTGCTTCCTAGGAACTCTGGGTTCCCACAGCTGAACCCTCTCTGCTGGGTCTGATGCTTCTGAGGTGAGCAACATCCCACTGGGAGTATTGGGAAGAGTCTGAATTCCCCTTCTCCTGTGGTCGCTGAACCACTTACTGTGCCATGGCGGTTTCAGTGCAGCACAGCTGGCATTGCCACAGTTTTCCCCACATGCTCACTTGGTCTTGGATCCAGATAGGGGAAAATTCCAGAGCCAGGCAGAGAGTCCAGGCCAGAGCCTCCAGCAGCTGACGCAGCGTGGGGGTGACTGCAGCCAGATAAAGCTGATAAACTCGGTGTCTGGGTCAGGCAGTGGCTGCAGTGAAGTCACCCCCTGTCTCGCTGTGGGCGTTTTCTCCTGGAGCCTTTGCCGTGGGGATGTGGCCGTGTCTTTGCACACCCCAGGCTTCTGCAGGAGTTGTGTCGGTACTGCTGGAGGTGCTTCTTAATGAGTCCTGACTCAAATGCCACTTAAGCACTCACAAGTCACTTTGCTGTCTTTGGAAGGTTAGTTTTGACTTTCCTTTTTTTTTTGAGAAAATGGTGTGTAGCCTCTAAGATACTAAGTTTTTTCTTTATTCATATGAGAGGGATCCAGTTTAGTTCAGGTCTCTGGGTGTGAGCTGTAGACACAAAATAAGTAGACTTGGCTTAAAAAAAAAAAAAAAAGGAAGTATCCAGATGAAAAAATAGCAGGAAAGCACCAGGCAGAGCCTGAATAAGCATGTCCCGTAGCAAGGGTATTGTCTATGATTTTAAATTAATTTCAGTGAATTTCCTGATGGTGGCCTTCTCCCTGATTGTTGTGGTCCCAGTGACTGATAGGCTGTGTTTATTTTAATGTACTTCACAAGGTTGGTGGGTAGTTAGGGAAAGATAGAAAATATACAATTGTGTAAGACCTGATCCTGGCTTTAATACCTCATATTTCCTCCTAGTCTTTGTGTCCCTGTAAAGCCAGTATTGGCTGCCCTGCAGTTGGCACTGGTGATTCTCAATGGTATCCAGCAGGTTGGTCAAACTCAGGGCTATGTAGATAAAGCAACATATCTACAACTGAGTCAATACCATCTTTTTATGAAGGCTTTTACTTTTTGTTTCTTAATTTCACATCTTTTCCTACTTCCCTGGTTTGTTGAGGACACACCTGCTCCTAGGCAGGCAGCTCCTGCTGTGTGTTTGGGCTTTGCAGGAAAGGGAACCTCCAGAATGTGCATGAAATGTGCTGGTGACTGTTTTAACAGCTTGCTTTGCACCTTCCTTGCATTGTCTTGAGGCTGCTTTCACGCCGAATATTGATGTGTACTAGAAGGTAGAGCACTAACTCTACCCCTTATGTGTGCAATGTTCATTTATCTGCTCCAGAACACAGACTTCGAAGCAATTCCTGTCATTCTTTTTAGCAGGGGAAGGCAATTACTAAGACAAGCTGTAAAATAGACTGTTTTTATTTTTCCCTTGCCGTACCCAGTGGTTCCTGCCTGACTAAATGCCTTGGAGCAGGTTCTGTGGTGAGGAGGAGTGTTGTTGGTTGAGATTAGCAGGTGTGGCTGCAGGAAAATCCAGCAGCCCCAGTGCAAGTACCTCTTGGTAAAGCTCCAGGGTGCAGTTCAGCTTTAGGATGCTCTATCCAGTATGAGTTTCCCTTACATTTTGACTGGGTGATTTCTCTCTCTGTTTCTGGACAAAATGAAACTTTGTTTTGATAGATAGGTTTTTTTTTTGGTTCTGGAGTTTAATCACCTCTCACTCTCTGACTTTCAGGTGGAACACCAGTACTCACACATATTCACTGTGACAGTAAGGAAAGCCACAAACGTCACCAAAGGAGCCATTGGTGACATGCGTGAGTATCGCTCTTTCTGTTTTGCCTTCCTTCTGTGAGCCTGTTGCCGTGGGCAGGGGGAGATGGTGACTCATTAAATGGTGCATTAAATGGTTGTTAGTGGGCTGGTGGTGGTTTCTGTGTGTCTTGCTAAAGCAGGGGCAGTGTCCCCATGTCACTGCTCACTCTCACTCAGAGAGCAGATCTGCCGCTGCTTTCCATTGATCCAGAAGGGCTGAGTGAGTTGTAAACGATTTGCTTACAAGCCAGCAACACCTACAATTAGCTTTTTGGCTCAGTCAGAAGTGCTGTGTGAGTGCACTGAAACTGGAAATTGCTGCCACCTCACAGGGCTGTGGTTTGGTGGGGGGAAAAAAGCCCAGAGCTCTGCTGAGTCAGTGCAGAAAGCAGAAAAAATGTAAGCCATTTAAAAAAAAAAAACACTCAAATGGGTCAGCAGATATTGTGGTGGGGAGATGGATGACACCAGCACTTCTTCCTCTTTCTGGGAGGCTGCTGAGCCTCTGGACTTTGCAGCTGAACAGGAAGCCACTAGGAAGAACAACTCTGCTCTGATCTTAAGGAGGGAAGAGGGAGAGTATATTGGCCAAATCTGCAAAAAGAATATTCCTGCTTCCTTGGGTCTGCCTGCTTTGGTGCCAGGCCATCCCTCCCTTTTCCCTCTGCTTCCCAAATCTTGCAAGCTGGGGCAGGGAGGATGAGTGTGACTGTTGTCTCCTGCTCTCCCATCCAGCTGACTGGACATACAAGTGTTTCCCAACTCCTGGAAACTGCTTTTGGGTCAAACAACAGCAGCTGCTCTGACCCACAGCTTTGCTTCAGAGGATTTTCATAATTGAAGTCTACTGCTGATGCTAAAATTGCAGGAGGGTTACTTGAGAGGGGGATATTCAACAGCCACAAGTACAAGGGAAGAGAGGGGAGCCCTGGCAAAGGGGAAAAGAGGGAATTAGGGGGGTCTATCTTCCTGTGGGGTAAGGGGAAGGAGCACACAGAGAAGATGCAGTGATGTTTGTGTGTTATACAGTTATATATAATTTCATATATATGGTGGTCTTTAGATAAGAAGACCTCAGGAAAAGTGCTGGAAGGGTGGAACAAGGAGCCCATGAGTTTGTGTGTGTAAGATGAGTTAAATGGAAAGACACAGGTTCTACACAGGTTCACAGGCATCTGTCGTGAGACAGTTTGGGCAACATGGGCAGGGAAAAAAGGGAGGCTGAAGTGGGGACCCCATGATATGATATTAAAGGGAGTATGGAAAGGGTGGCACAAGACAGCAACTTTGCAACTTTGTGCACCAGAGCAAATATGGGTGACCTATAGTATAAACTTAAAATATTATCCATTAATGTATTTTTTTTTTTCTTGAAAAAAAAATCCTCTTATCTTAGCAAGTCATCAAAATCAAGAAGCTGCTCAGAAAGAACGTTTTATTTTGATAAAACCTGCCAGAGTTATGCTGTAGGGTCACTGAAACCTGCTTGGCTTCTTATCTGAGGCAACTGCCAGCTCAGTAGCCTGAGGCACCCCCAGTCTGGGGCATCTCTGGGTGAGCTTCCAAGGATCCAGGGCTGGTCCTTGGGGTCCTGGCAGATCCCCCAAAGTGAGAAAAACACATCATTGCTTCTGGGTTTTTTTGATGTTGGAAAAATTAAAAGCGTTTTTATTCCCTGTAGTGAGAGCCTGGCAGCTACCCTATCAAATTAATAATTGTGTTAATTACTGTGGAGAGGTGCTTGAAGTTGTGAATGGGGAAGGGCCTTTACAGTTGATTGTGCCTATATATATATATATTTGATTTGATTTGCCAAAAATGAAACTTGTTAAGGGAATTGCTGAACTTTTCCTTCAGGATGTTTATCTCAAAGACAGGAAGATGTCTGTGACAGACCATGTGTGAGCTCTGTTTGGGGTGGGTACCTGAATTCCGCTTCCCTCATGGACACTCCCAAGCTGTTGACTTTTCTGGGGGATTGCCCTTAATTTTTTTTGTCATTGTTGCTCCACATTATGAGCCTCAGGTGCTCTGGGAACAAGAGAGTTAATTTTACATTGTGGGGTGATGGAGGCCTGGGGGGCCATGAGGGATTTTGTTTGTGTTGCTGTTCGTTTTTCCCTATCAGCCTTTTTACGACTTTCTGGAACAGCTCTGAGAGATCTGTGCAAGTCTAATTTTATGAAATACACTGAAGTGCTTTGTGTGATATTTTTCATCTGGAGGCTCTGAACTCTACCTGTGCTCAAGGAGTTTTAGCTGGCAGCTCTGGTGTGTGTGTGTGTGTGGTGCCCCATACAGTGGGTGGCATGGAGGCACTGACTCCTCTGGCATGGCCATCCACACCTCTGTCTCCTAAAGCCCAGGCTGGGCAGATAACCAGTATTTCTAGAAAGTTTTCCAAGATTTCTTGAGCTCTTCATGAATGGACAGTGTAAATGGTTGTGTCATCCTCAGGCCATTTCGTCATTCTGTGAATTCGTGTGTGGGGGTGATAAATGAGATTTCCTGTGAGAAGTCACCACACAGAATGGTGGGGATGGGCAAAAAGAAGTTTGAGGGCAGACCCTTTCCTTCCCAACAATTCATTCAAGTCCCTTCTTATTTCAAGTGCCTGCCCATTTACTGTAGCCTCTATAGAAGTCCTTCCTTTATTGGTGTCACTTGTTTCAGTTTTAGTGTCCCTGTCTGAGTGACTCCCACACCCTGGATACTGTCCTGTCAACATCTAGGTGATGCAGCTGTAGGTTTACAAAGGTTTAAATCATGGTTTGTTTAGAGGCTGCTGCTCTGGTGGGTGTGCTCAGCTCCTTTCCAGGCTGGAAGATTTATGAGCTGAGTAAGTGCAGCAGATGGGTGCTGGGTGACCTTGGCTGGCCACTTTGTCACTCCCTCTGTCAACAGGACAGGGAGAGAATATGTCCAAAGGGTCAGCATGAGGACAGGAACAGCTCTCACCTGTTACCCACATAGCGAAACAGGCTCAGCTTGAGGAAATGACTGTAATTTATTGTCAGTTAATTGTAGCAGAGTAGGATAGTCAGAAATAAACCTAAACCCACTTCCTGCTGTACACCTTTCCTTTTTTCCATCTGCATCCCTCTCTACCAGCTGTTGATGGGATTGGAATCAGCCAGTGGACCCTGCTGAATTGGCAGAAACACAGTTCAGTGAAAAAGAAGACAAAAAAAATTATTAGGAAGATATTGTTCCCTGTGAGGGTGGTGAGGCCCTGGCACAGGGTGCCCAGAGAAGCTGTGGCTGCCCCTGGATCCCTGGAAGTGTC
>JAOTQP010000403.1:5946633-5973777 GCA_026413545.1 Cichladusa arquata | reverse complement strand
CACAGGGTGCCCAGAGAAGCTGTGGCTGCCCCTGGATCCCTGGAAGTGTCCAAGGCCAGGCTGGATGGGGCTTGGAGAAACCTGGGATACTGGAAGGTGTCCCTGCCTGTGGCAGGGAGAGCTTTATAGTCCCTTTCAGCCCAAACCATTCTAGGATTCTCTGCCCCTGCTGTCCAATACCTGCTACATAAAGCTATTACCAGGTGAAAATTCAGAAAATCTATATGGCTTTGGTGAGGATTTCATTAGCTTAATTGCTTAGCTTGCTGCTGATTGCCGACCTTGTAAAACCACTTCTCTGACTGGACCTCTTGAAAAAGACCTTGCCTCTGGCCCAGTGAGTTCTTATATAGTAGATGTGTAGTTTTGAGTCTTCTCAGATGCCACCTGAACTGCAGAGCCTTTCCTTGCTTCCATGATAGTATAAGAACTTGTAAGAAAAAATACCAGAGTCCCAAACTGCAGCATTGTGGAAGAGAAGTGCTTGCAACCTGGGTCTCCTTTCCACAGCATCTCTCCCCTTCTGGACTTTCAGGCATCTTGGCAGAAAACTGGGCTGGAGGAAGCATTGTAAAATTTGTCTTCTGTCTTTAAATGTGTATTTAAGTGTACTGGCTTTCACAACAAATGGTGGCATCTACAGAGGAAACCAGTTGTGTGACTCTGGTCTTAATGATCACTCATCTTGCTTAATCTTGTTTGGGATTTGCAGATTTTCCTTGCTTCATCTTCTTTGATGCTGTGGTAGTGAACAGTGTCATTACAGGTATTTTTAGGAAAAAATTCCCTTTTTAAAAATGTTTCAAGTTTGATAGGTTGCAGCACTGCTTCTCTCCCAGTTGCTGTCCACCCCGTTGGAATCAAGGATGCATCTCCCTGCAGTTAAGCTGCTCAGATAAACAACTGCTGGGAGCAGTGCAGTCACCAGAACTCAACTGTGGTTGCAAAACTTGCCAAATAGAGCTGGGAAGCAGCTCCTGGGTGGCTCGTGGCATGGTCAGCCCATGTCACTGCAGCCAGCTGTGGACATCCCCCCAAGTTCAGGACATGCTCTTCCTCATTGCTTCCTGGATCTCCAAAGGAAACTGAGGTGGGAGCACACCTTTACCTGTCTGGCCCTGCTCTGGGGTCTGGGAATCAGGAAGGGATGTCCAGCATGCACTGTTTGTCCCTCACACCCCTGTGCCCTGGGGCTGTTCCCTATGAGCCAGAGCTCCTGGAGTTGGTTAAACCCAAGTCCACAGCAGTCCAGGCAGGTGTGAGCAGGGTTTTAAACCTGGCCTAGCTGAAAGGAAGGAACTGGAGATTTGCCTGCTTGTATTATGGCTTGTGTTACTGCAGCTCATTCAGGACTCATCCAGCTGTTCTCTGGACTACAGCTGGCCAGTCTTGCACCCTGAATTAGCTACAGTGCACTTACCTGTCGGACTGCCATCAGATAAGGCTCTTCCTGCAAGGCCCTGGAGCAGGTCCTGATTTTTGCAAGGGGAAAACAAGCTAAACTGCTCCCCTTCTCCAGCCTAACAGCCTGGGAAAAGTAGGTCAGAGTTGGCCAATCCTCCACATCCTACAAGCTGCATGTGCAAATCTTCATCTGGCTGAAATATGGATCCATAAAAGATGGATAAAAGAAAAAATCTTAAATGAACAGTGCTGCTAACAACTGCTCAAGATGTCTACTGCAGATCTCAGCCTAACACTGAGGCAACCAAATTCTAGATTTCAGTTTCCTTGGCACGCCCAGTATCCTTTCCCTTTTGTAGGGATAGCCAGTGCTGGGAGGTGGAAGTCATGTTGGAAACAGGCTCGTGTGCTCCACAGTGAAACTGATCCAGATAATCCTGCTCTTCTCAGCTGCAAAAACATCATTTTGATGAGAAATTCTGTCCATGAGTGCTTGCCATGGAATTACTGAGGGGGGACCTGTTTCTGTGAGAGGTTAGTTAAAACTGATTCCCACCCTAGACGAAGCTCTGCCATGACTTTGTTATGCCATGATGGTGACATGGAGCAGTGCTGGCTCAGGCCTGGGGTCCATCAAAGCTGTGTTCTACTTTGTTCTGATTTTCTTCTTAAATATGTCATCACAGAGGCATTGCCAGCCTCTCTAATTGCCCCAGCCTTGGCCAGCAGCATGTCCATCTCCAGAGCCATCAGGGATTGGCTCTGACAGACATGGTGGAAGTTTCCAGCAGCTTCTCACAGAAGCCACCTCTGTGGGCCCCCACTACCAAAAACCAGGCTGTGCAAAACCAGCACATGGAGTGAGATATTTCACTGGTTTACCAGTGGGAACTAGGTATTTAAATTCATTTAAAAATCCTGGCTCTGGCACACTACTTGAAAAATGTTATTTTGCTTAATGCTTCAGTCACTTTTCAGTGTGTGTCTGCAAAGGGGCTTGTACAGGTAACATAGAGAAGGCAGTGTCTCTTTGCTCCTGGCACTTCTACAAATGTGGTTTGACCAAAAGCTGACTTGTTTAGGGTTGTTTTCCCCTTTCAAGGCTAGATCAGTGGAAGCAATGGTGTCCTGCACCAGTGAACTGGGTGATAGAGCAGTGCCTGTGCTGGGAGCTGGTTCTTCCCCCTGCTGAAGTAACGCCAGAGATGAAAAGCACTGTCATAAAAGGCACAAATAATTTTTAATGAAGGTGTTACCTAATCCCAGGATTTCTCAAAGCATAGCTGCTGCTTCAGAGCTGCCTTACTTCCCTTGGAGTCACCTTCTGCTCACAAAATCTGG
The DNA here is from genome assembly GCA_026413545.1 of Cichladusa arquata. NCBI lineage: Eukaryota > Metazoa > Chordata > Aves > Passeriformes > Muscicapidae > Cichladusa > Cichladusa arquata. The sequence continues at coordinate 5,971,032 of JAOTQP010000403.1, read as the reverse complement.
CACTGCATCACCCCTTTGCAAAATCTCCAAAGCCACCAGCCCTGACATTCCCTGTGGTGCCTTAAACACAAGCAGCAGGGAGTACTCCTGAGGTTTTTTGGTTTCTGTGGCCTTCTGGCAGGTCTCCTGGCATCTGCATTACTGCTAGACTATGGATTTGTCTGGAGCATCTCAAGTATCTGTTCCATGGTTGGAGGGACAGTTATTGAGAAGTACAGTTTTTAAGAATTCCCTTTTTTAAAAACTGAAAAATCACATGAAACTAGGAAAACCCATGAATTTAAAATCCATTACTTTTTCTCCTGACCACGGCAGAGACACCAACTCATATTTCCATGCCAGTCTAAAGCCCCATAAAATTCACAATTTGAATAGATATGCTGTTGTTATTTAGCTTCCTTCCCCTTTGAGGAAGGAGAGGTCATCCAGCAATTTCCATTATTGGCTTGACCTCTACCAGGCTGCTCAGCTGCATGTGCTAAACAAGTTGTACTGTGGTGCAGCAAGCCAAAAAAATGGTGGGAAATACACAAAGATGGTCATTTGGGACCTAGTGAGTTTTTATCAATGGGATTGCATGTAATGGTGGATAAATTAAGGTTATTACCACTTTTTATTTTGAGATAGATATGTGTCCATCTTAGTATTGTACTTGAACGGGCTTTCTAATTTCTTTATGGTAATTATGCTGTTGAAATAATTAAAATTGAAATGACTGAAATATAAATCATATATCTGAAATACTAATCATATTAATATAGAGGCCTGATGACAGTCATTTCACCAGACTAATAACATAAGATCAAATGGTTTCCAGTCATTGCAGAAAATTTTACAGGTTTCCCTAATAGCCTGATTGCTTAAAGCATTACTCATTTTTCACTGTGAAAATGTTTGACCCTAATTACTGTCCACTATGTGTTTCACTTGGTGATTCATAATGTAATTTAAAGGGAGAATCCTATAGCCATGACTTAACCAGGAGATAAATCAAATGAGGAAAAGTCAGTGAATCCTTACTTTCTACTTCTCAGCCATTCCTAAGGCATCAGTTTAAAAACAGCAGTGGAGATGCTGACTCTGCTCTTGTTTTTGGGTGTGTGTCTTCAGCCCCTGGAGCTTTGGATGGGGGGGGCTGTAAATCTGAGTTATCACCAACATTTTGTTAATTACCCAAGACTTCATCTGCCTCCAAGATGCTAATTGCAGGACCCTCGTCGGCATCAGTGCTAAAAGCCTTAATTGTGTTTTTCAGTGTGCAGGTGGGGTTTGAGGTACTTGTGCTTAATTGTTGTTCAGCCTGCCTTGTTTCTGAGAAATGGTGATGGAGTGGCAGCGCTTGCGTAAGGAACAGCCCGAGCAGGGCTGAGCTGCAGAAACTCTGCTTTCCTCAGAAACGTCCTGGCAACAAGTGCAAATTCCCCCAGGTGACTGCTGCAGAGGACACTGTGCTTGGTATCTCAGGCAGCTGCTGCAACAAAAGACCAGCTCCCCAACACTGCTGCCCCTATACAAAATCCTTAAGGCTGAAAAGGACCTTTAGGGTCATCAGGTCAGATAGAGATAATTCTCTTGTTGTGACTGAACACCAGCTTTTGACCCATACACCATAACAATTCTTCCTTTTAAAATCAAAATCTAGATCGCAGCTTTCCAGTGCCTAAAGAAGCTCCAGGAGAGTTGGAGAGGGGTTTGTGACAAGGGCCTGGAGGGATAGGACAATGGGGAATGGCTTCCCACTGCCAGAGGGCAGGGTTAGATGGGATATTGGGGAGAAATCCTTTGTTGTGAGGGTGGGGAGGCCCTGGCACAGGGTTCCCAGAGAAGTTGTGGGTGCCCCTGGATCCCTGGCAGTGTCCAAGGCCAGGCTGGACAGGGGTTGGAACAACCTGGGCTAGTGAAGGTATCCCTGCCCATGGCAGGGGGTGGCACTGGGTGGGCTTTAAGGTCCCCCCAACCCAAACCATTGTGGAGTGCTGTGATACCAGTGGTGATCAAGCTATTTTTAGTGGTGTTCTCAGCTTAGTTTTTTAACATTACTTGGCAAATCAATTAGCAAGAAGCCCAGGCAGGAATGAAAATTCTGAGAGTGCATGCTGGCTGTTGAATGTACATTTGATAACTTTAGTGTTTTGAAGTACATAAGTGAATACCTCCATGTTATTTGCCAGGTTGCTGGTCCCCATACAAGGAGATTTTGATTACTATATCTTAAAGAAGTATTTAGTATCACTTATAGCAATATCTTACTCAGAGTAAGCAGTCTTCCCGTATATTTTCTCTTCATCTAAAGAAGGAAGTTAAAAAACAATAGATTTTAATTTTCTTAACTGAAAATAGCTCCAAATAAACTTTCGAACATGAAAGGGCAGGTGATTAAATCTTTGCCTTGGGTTAAAAAGCTAATAAAGAGATGGAGTGAGGTGACTTGGCAATACTGAACTACCAAGACTGATTTTTCCAAATTTAGTTGATCCGTGCCTTGGGTTTAGTTTCTGTTTCAACACTTACCAGAGTTTGCCTGATAGGAAGTTAGTAATGGATCTGCATGTCAGAGATCTGGGGTTTCTATGTGCTTTGGTCTTTTAAATATGGATAGGAAGCCATTTGTTGTTTGTGTTGATAAGAAAAACTAGATTTTTGTAACAGAGTTGGGACCGATCACGGCATGATCTGAATGGAGAGGGAGGCATTGATGTTTTGCCCACAAGTCTGCTCAGCCATCAAGATTTTGTCTAAAATCCAGGTTTTTGTAGGCAACTTCAGTCTCTTGGCAGAGCAAACCCAGGTGTTTATTGCCAAAGTGTGCTGGATATCAAGACTTAGCAAATGAGACCTTGTCACTTCATGGATTTTTATTTCAAAGAGCCTTGTTTCTCTTGATTCTTGTCTTTGTGGCAGAGCTTTGTGTAGTAGTTGAAAGGAACTAATGGAAAAGTTGTCAAGTTGGAACATCTGCTGGTGAGGAAAGACTTGGGGCTTGATCCCCCAGTTGCCCTGCCCATAACAAAGAGACAAGATCAGACATAATTCCTCAGGAGCTAATAAAGGTTGCTATTTAAAGGCTTTCCACGCCGATCCCCAGCTTTAAATAGCTGCTTGTTCCTTACTCAAGGAGCACTGAGACCACCTCATTGTAGCAATTAGCTGAGCCCCACAGGTATGGACCACTCCTTGAGAAGCTGGATTAGGATAACACTGAATAGGATTTGCCTGGGGACACATTCAGAACCTCCTGAGTTCTCCAGCCTCCAAAAGCCTTTGGTTTTTTTTGGTTGTTTGGTCAGGTGTTTTTCCCCAAAAGACATTTGATTTGAAACTATCCAACTTCTTTGTTTTCCTCTTTTCCCTCCTCTCCCAGCAGGAGGGAGAAATGGTTCTGGGCCTCAGGAATCTCATGGATAAGGTCTTACTGAACTCCCAGAGTTTCTAAAATTTGCATTTATTGAAAAAAAGGTATCTTTAGACTTAAAATGTGTACAAGGAGGAATGTTTGGACTTATTTTTCTTCATGATAGGATTTAATCTCTTTCCAAAACAGGCCTTTAAGGGATTGTTTGTGGTGAGTATTGGTTTGCTTGATAATGTTTCACTAAAGTAGAGGACAAACTTGGAGGAGAGGATTCAGCTTTCTCCTGAGGGACAGCTCTGGTCTCTGCTCCCTGTGCCCAGGGACAGGATCCAGGGAATGGCTGCAGCTGTGCAGGGCAGGGTCAGGCTGGAGATCAGGGAAAGGTTCTTCCCCAGAGGGTTCTTGGAACTAAACAGGCTCCCCAGGGAATGGGCACAGCCCCAAGGCTGAGAGAGCTCCAGGAGAGTTTGGACAACACTCCCAGGGATGCATAGGGTGGGATTGTTGGGGTGTCTGTGAAGGGACAGGGGTTGGACTCCACAATCCCTGTGGGTCCCTTCCCACTCAGGATATTCTGTGATTCCATGTTTCAGTGTTGGAAAGACGTGGGTGTTTTACCACAGCAGAGCAGGAGGCTTTTCATGATGCACCACAGCCACAGAAATAACTTTCCCTACTCTCCTGGGAAGTGCCTGAATCCTGGCCCCATTTGATACAAAACTTCCCCCCTCGTTGTACAGAAATTCCCTACATGCTTTAACTTATTAGAAAGTACATTTTTAGGCTGCATTCTGTGATCTCAGGAATGGCTATTTTTAGACACATCCGATGGGATTTGCCAATGTTTCCTTTTCTCCCCCTGGTAATTCCTATCAGCTGCAGTTGCCATATCTCTGTTTCCAGTTGGGCTTCTGCCCAACTGATCCTGTGGTGACTCTCCAGAGCTGTGATGGTGGCAGCGTTTCAGAGCTGAGTGCTTCTTACGCTGTGTGCAGCACTGCAGTGCTGTGACTGATTCCCTCCATCACTCCCAAACCAGCAAAGGTGAAAGAGGATCCAAAACCCACACCAAATTGCTTGTTTTCCGTGTTTTGTGGGATAATAGCTGCTGTGACACAAGCCAAAGGCTAGAAAGAGAGGAGGAAGTAAAAGCTTTTAAAAACGTTTACCACTGCCTGGCAGATGTTTGCATATTCCCAATAAACTTGACTCAGTCCCTGTGCCATTGTTTGCTCAAGGCTTTTCCCCACCCCTCCTAAAGCCTAATGTTTCTTTTGGGGAGATTATTGGTATCATTGTATCATTTCTGTCATTACATTTATGTAACTTATAGAGTTGCATATCTTTCTGTCCTTGACCATGAGCAGATCTGTGGTTTCACACTATTTTATCACTTATTCCTGCCCAAGCTGGAGTTTTCCCTTGCCTGACCTGTGTTCTGCTCCACAGTTGACACTCCAGATCCCTACGTGGAGCTGTTCATCCCCACTGCCCCTGACTGCAGGAAAAGAACCAAGCATTTCAACAACGACATCAACCCTGTGTGGAACGAGACTTTCGAGTTCATTCTAGACCCCAATCTGGAGAATGTTCTGGAGGTAAATCCCATGGCTGGGATGGCTGGGGAGATGAAGGGTAAAATAACAGTGGCTTACATGTGTGTGGCATCTGATGTCTCAAGGTCACCCCTTTGTTTGAAATGCTAAACCTGGGTTTAGCTGTGGTGCTAAGCAAGAGGTGTTGGATAAATTGAATTATTCCAGGAGTAGCCTAAAGAGTCATGACAAGATACGCCTGTGAGTCATCTCTTGGACAGCTCCTGAGGGATAGTAGTTTGTTATTCCTTACGTCAGCTGTGGAGTACTCCCTGTTTCCTCCCTGATTCCACTCTTACAGACAGGGAATAGTAGGGCTTAAGTCAAGTGTCTGCCCTTGGAGACAATGCAAAAGGCTGATTCTGCTGTGTCCTCCTTGCCTGGAGCCCACCCTGGAATCTTCTGGGGACCACTCCATATGCAGCCTTGTTGGCCAAGCTGCTGTTCAGTCTCAGTGTGTTAAACTTCTCCAGGCTGTGCACAAGATCTGAATGTTAGATGCATTTTCTGAGTGGGCATGGCAAGGATTTAAGGTTATCTCTGGTCCTTTGTGAGCTTTGTTCTTCATAGAGGATGGCCCTGACACCTGCTCTCTTCTGACCCAAGCTTACACAGTTCAGTCTAAATTGGCCAACTGGAATGGGGCTGCAGCCTTTGAAGCTTTTCCTTGAGCTTGTGGTCATCAGACCTTGGGTCTGAAAGGGAGTTGTGCCTCCTGCAATTTCCCTGTGTTCCTGGGGAATGCTCTACAGTTTGAGCATTACACCTGTGGTCAACTTGTTGGATCATGAAGAGCTATCCCATGCATCCTGCTCTAGATACAAAAAATATTAGGGAATTCACAATGATTTCCTGGGCATCATTGCCTGCCTGTTCCTCTGGTGCCATTGCTGAGCCTACTGGAGCAGAGCCTGGGCCCTGCTCTGAGCTCTCTTACACTTAGGCAGCTTCCATAGGAATGTTTGAATTCGTTGAGGATAAAATTTGATTCAAGGGTTTTGAAAAGAAGAAGAATTACTGCAATCACAAACACAGCAAGATGGATTGCAGGTAGAAATGTGTCTTTGCAATAACTAAAGGCTGTTGCTGGTTCTGAGATAGTGCAATAAAATTCCCTGAAAATTGCCTGCAAAGAGTAGATGATAACATTTAATAGTGGTTAATTGTTGACCTGGTAGTGTAGGCAAGAGCCTTTGGATTCTGCAGTGAAGTGCAGTGTCAGAAATATGTAAAATCACCTCCCCACCCAAACCCTCTGTGAATTCTGAAGCTCAGACTCCACAATCCTTGTGACTCCTTGGATTATTTTAATCTGCAATTTTAACTCTATCCCAAGTGCAGTTTTCCCTCTGAAGTGTAAGCAGCTCTTCAAAATCCCACTAAGAAGTTTTTGCTTTTGGTTTTAAGAGACAGCGCTCAGAGATTGAAGGAATGAGCATAAAGTTCTGCAAGGAAACAGGACAATGTAAATACCATCAAAATAATGAGCTCTGTCCTAAAATAAAGAGAATTCATAATTTCAAAGGGTTGCTTGTGGCACAGGATGAAAAAGATTCTTTATAGCTGAGAAGAGGCTGATCCCAGATGTAGCAACTGATTATTCAAGTGATTGTATCTTGATTTCTTTTGTTTCCTGCAAAAGATACAGTCCAAGCCACGAACATGTGATATTTTAGAAGATATAATGCCACAAAGTGGAAAAAAACCCCACAAGTCAGATGAGTCTGGAGATCTCATTTAATAAAAATTGTGTAAATGATAATTTGAAATTCTTTCTGAATATCTTACTTGGAAAGCAGCCACTGGGGAAAAAAAATGTCTGCTAAACATAGATACACATGGATTAGAGCAAAAGCATAGAATGGTGTTCTGACATATCCACATCCATGTTTGGATATTATCACATTTTGGAAAGGTCTCTGCTCCAGCATGGAGGGTATGAGAAGAGACTTGAAGGTCTGGCTGGATACAGAGAGCAGATTATGCTTTATGTAAATTGGAATGCTACACACTTTGCCAAATCACTGCTGTAACAATCTTGGTCTGTAGAGTCAAGGCTGGGGTATGTGGATTCCATCTTCTCTCAAAAGTTGCTGGATGGTTTTCTGGCCTATCACAGTTGGAACTATGCGAGTTTCTCCATAGGGAAATTTTACTGACTGGAAATCTGAAGATACTGTGCTTTATATGTGGAATTTGAAGGTATTAGAAAGATGGTGAGATTTGCTGCCAGAAAGATGCTGGGATGAAAATCCCATTGTGAATAATCCTGGTGTACTCCTGCAGTTCAGTTCCTTGAATTGCCACCTCCATTGTACATTTGCTTATCCTGGTTTAAAAGAAATGTCAGTTGGCACTGGGCATTGACTGGGTTGAGTCAGGCCCATTCTTTTTCCATATAGGTTTTTTTTTTTTTTTTTATTTCAGGGATAGGCTTGTTGGAATTAAAAAGGGATTTCTTGCAGTAGAATTGAATATTCAGATATCTCTTCCAGGTTACTCTCATGGATGCCAACTATGTTATGGACGAGACTCTTGGCACATCCACATTTCCCATCTCTTCTCTGAAACTGGGAGAGAAGAAGGAAGTCCAGTTAACTTTCAATGATGTAAGTTGGACATTCATGACTTTGCTCTGGTCAGAAGTTTTCTGAGCATTCACTGTTGCCCACAGATAAACACAGAGCCTAAAGACACTTTTAAGCCTTAACTATTTATCTTCTCACAGCCCTGCTGAGAGGAGAATTAAGCAAAACAGTGCTACTAAATGCCTTGGTGTCCCTGCTGGAAGAATCCTCTTTAAAAGTCTAGTTTGGAACTTTCTCTGCCTAAAGCAGTTTCTTCCACACTCAATGCAGTTTAGTTTCATGGCCTGAGTTAGTGTGAGGTTACTCAGAGTTTGCTGGTCAATGCATTCACTGCCCCTCCTGCTGCTGCCTGTGGCTTCCAGAAAGCTGGAGGAATTCTTTTATTATTACACGTTTCACTTTCTGTAAGTGGCTTGTTGTAACACAGCCCTAGTTAACATGCAATGATGCAGTAATTGGATTATTCCCTTCAAGCATGTCTGCAAACCAGCTGGAATCACTTGAACGGGGCTTGTCTGTAAGGCCTGGAAACTATTGTTAAATCTGGGTGGAATTGAGCTTGTTCTGCACATATTAAAATCTATAAATACCATCTGCATTTCTGGTTTGGGCTGTAGTTTATTGTATGAGCAGAGATCTTGATTTGTCACCACTCTGCTGTTTTCCATGTGATACAACTTTAAAAGCATAGTTACAGCAAATAACTGGTTAAAGGCCTATTTATTGGAAACCAGAAAGTTTCATATATGAGGTTTAGCATTTAATTTGGCATACCCTTAGGGCAATTGGAAATTTGATACCCACCATTATTTTTCATTTTTAAAATAACAGCATTTTTAAAAGTTTCTGCATATTTATTTGACTAAGTGTCTCAGTAACTCTTGGGCTTCCAGAGCATGGGCTGAGAGCAGGTCCTGGTTCTGCCAGGCATGAGCTGGGGCAGTGAGAAAGAACTGATGAATACATTTTGCAAACACAGTTCACAAAGCTCATTCAATTAATACAAGGCTTTGCCTTGCTTGAACTTCTCATCAGTGTTCAGCAAAACTTGGTAGGGAGTCACAGGGGAAAAAAAACAGTGCAAAAAAGGCAAATACATTCTGAAATTTATAAGCGAATAGTTAAGGGGAGATAAGTCAGGTTGAGCCTGATGTAGACAGTGTATACATAGCATGTGTTCCTGAAATAGCTGAGGCAGCTTGTATAAGGTACAGAAAATGCCAAGATACTTCCCTGTTGGAATGCTTCCCTCCAAGGATTTATTTCATGTGCATACATTTTTATAAGCATTGGATCACTGCATGGTTTCAGGAGTGCTTTCTAAATTAGTAATATCAGGTGGGGAATAATGTAATTGCTTCCCTGCCTTTGAAGTGCTTTGTCAGTGACTCTTCACTCTGTTCATGTTCCTCCCTTTGTTGTTTCTCTGCCTGTTCTTTCTCCCCCTACCTTGCTCATGCCCTGCCTCATTTGCAATTCCCATTTCAGAATTGGGTCTGCATGCGGGAGTCAGAGGCAGCTTTGCATCCCAGATCCTTCAGTGCTGTCTGAGAGTCAAGCAGACATTCAGTTTGGCATGTTGTGGCTCCATCCCTGGTGCTCACATGCCCCAAGTGAGGAGGAGAATCTGGTTTTACATAGAGGACAATCTGAGTCTGTCACTCCTCCAGGGCTGCACCAGTGAGGCCATTGCACAGAGAGGGGGTGAAAATACCTCTCTGTTCTGTCTTAGTTCCACAGCCAGTACTCCTGGATTGTGCCTGACAGGGAATTGGTGCTTTAATCATAATTTTTAACTTCTTGCCTGCAGGCAACCCTTTCTGTGAAAGGCAGAACCTGTAGCTCGTGGCCAGGGAGTTCAGTGTGGTTGGCAAGTGAAGCTGTTGTGCAGTGACATTTATTGGATTTTCCAGCACGTTGTAAGCAGTCACCCTTCCTGATTGCTAATTAAGGGATATTTAGCTGTGAAGAGATACTTGGTGGCTCCTGTGGAACACAGAGCAGTGATTCCCTCACACAGGTGGCACTTAGATGTGATCCTGTGGTTCTTCTGCTAGCCATGAGTGGGTGAAGAGAATCAGATCCCCTCAGGACAGAGACGAGTTGCACTGTCAGGAAAGGATTAGCAGTGAAAGAAAGGCAAGACAGTGGGATCTGAGGAATGAAAGCATTTACCAACATTTTCCACTGTATTCAGTGCTAGTGGTGTATTTTGGAATCACGCTGTATGCTTTAAAAAAAATCCATTGAGAAGAATCTCATTCATATGTGCCAAAAATATGTTCCTTTTTAAAAAAAAAGTGAAGAGGAAAGAAAGAATTTCTGACAGTAGTAGTTGATGTTCCAGGTGTTTTTGTGGGTTTTCCCTCTCTAAGTGCTGTAACCATATTTAAACATTTCTTGTTTAGGTCACAGAAATGACTTTGGAATTGTCTCTGGAAGTATGGTGAGTATCTAATTTTTTTTTTTTTTAAGGGTGAAAATTATGCCAGCAACAAAGAATTTTTTTTTATTTAAAACTTTTCATTAAAATTTTCATGGAATCACAAGATATCCTGAATTGGAAGGAACCCACAAGGATCATAAAAGTCCAGCTCCTGGCCCTGCACAGGACACCCCAAGAGTCCCATCCTGATGGAATTTTCTTAAAAATATGTGAGGTAGAGTGCAAAAATTCCTCATTGTAGCATAGAAATACCAGTTTGTAAAAATGAGGAAATCGTACAACTTTGATTTATTTTCACATTGTAATTCTGTTATTGACTAAACACCCTTACTGGATTGAGAGGTGTGACCCTGCCAAATGTTTACAGGAGTGAGGCTATGCCATGTAGATCTCTCAGCCTGGTTTATGTGAAGGCCTTTCATTCTCAAGGGCTTTGTTTCTTAAAAAAAACACAGATTTCACTCAGGTGCAGCTTCATCCTCACTGTTTTACCTTCTCTGGGAACTTGGCCCCTCACATGAACATTCAGCTGCTGTTACAGAAGCTGCCCCTAAAATGTATTTAAATGTAAATGCCACACAGTGAAGATTCAAGTGAAGATTTAGGGCCAGGAGTTCTCCATGTAAAAGCTAAGCAGATGCCTACCTTTATTGTCCCTTTTTTTTTCCCTCTGTAGCTGTCTTTCTCCCTCATTCTTCACCTATCCTACTGAAAGACCAAAAATCACAATGAGGCATAATCAGAACAACACATTTCAAGTCTAAGAATTATTTTCTGAGAGCAAGGAATTTAAGGAGTCATTTTTTTGTCTGTAACTACAAATAGGAGCACTGTAAAAGTCAAATTATTTCCTGATTACTCCAGAGACTGACAAACATCCCCCAGGGATAATTTCTGCTCATCATGTTGTACTAGGAAAATGTGGGTGGTCCTTTAGACACTCTAAACCAGTCAGACTTTGTACATTACAAGCATTTCATATCTCTGACATTAAATAAACAGAAGATGCTTGGCTGTGTCTTCTTGTTAGGCTTTGAAATGTAAAGGATCTTACCAAGTTCTGCTGCTATTCCCTGTTATCCATGCAAATTGTGGATATCTTCATGGAACATTGCTTCTAGGGAGTCTTTTCCCTCCTTTTCTTAATCCTGTTATTTTATTACATAATAGGTTGTTTTAAAAATCTGGAGAATTATTATCTGAGCCTCAATGGATCCATTTCACCATTGTGTGCTTTTCAGTGGGTACCAGGGTGGATTGTCCACTCCTGCTCTCTGCTGTCCATGGGAAGTGGCAGCTGAAGTTGTACCTTTATTTAAATACAGCACTGAGAGCCTTACACAGCCTTGTGCACATTTTTTATCCCACAACATGGGGAAAAATACAGAGAAAAGGGCTTAGTTTTTCCTGTGGTATGCCAGTGTGATCTGTGGTGTAGATTTATAATTGTATGTCAGTGGAGAACTCACTTGCTCTATTTAATTATTTGCTTTTGTCAGGAAAATTAATCCGCAAACACCAGAGGTTTATGTCCAAAAAGGAGACAGAGGAGTCCTTTTTGCTTTATTCGAATGAAGGGAAAGGCCATGGGGCATTCCCCTGGGATCTCTCAGATTTTTGGAGGACCCAGCCTCCTTTTATCCCAATTTCCTGGCCACGTTCCCCTCTCTCTTTCCCCATTGGCTGAGGTACTTGAGATTCCCCTCTAATGTACAACCCTCCCTTTTAATTTTTAATTCTTATAGAATTCATGGTTATTCCTCATTGCTTCTTTTATCTTCTAATATCCAGTTTCATTTATCAGCAAACCTGCAGTTTGTTTGTAAAGGCAAGTATCTTTTTCCATTCATCAATCAGTGGAATCCATCCCATTGTTTCTTTTATCTCTCAGTGCTAACCTTATCTACCAGCAGACCTGCAGCTTATTTGTAAAGACAAATCCAACATTCCTCTCATGAGGAATACTCATAGCTCAAAAAAAAAAAAAAAAAAAATCCCATCTGGTGGCAGAGCTCCCCAGGGGTTTAAAAATAGCAATTGCTGGTGTGCAGACATGGCTCCTCATGCATTCACATGCTGATTAACCATCTGATTTAACTCTGCCAGTTGCTCTGCAGAACCCCAGAGGGTGCATTAAGCCCTCATAAAAACACTTAGGGGCCATCGTTGTCAGTGGCACACTGGATGTGCCTAGCAAAAAAAAATTAACATAGCTGGGCTGTTATTATCTCCAAGCAAAAAGTATTAGTGTGGCTGGAACACCTCCAGTTCTCTCCCCAGCCATGCTCAGTTCCCTGCTAATAGGATCTTGCTCGTTTTAGACTCCATGGACGTGTCACCATGACGAGCACATACACACCAAGGTAAATACTGAGAGATGGCTGAGCTGGAGAAATGACAAATATCAAATCCCCACCATCCCAGCAGGATTTGTTGGGAGGTCTCCATTATCCTGGGCACAGAGAACAGAATAAATGAGGCATCCAAGATTATCTTGATGAAGTTCTCCTCTTCAATATGCATTTTTGTGAAGTCTCAGAGCATTGTTAGCAAGATTTAATCAATTAATCAACATCCTTTATTGCAGTGGGTACCAGTGAGGATGTGCTGATGCATGAAGCAGTCAGAAAGTTTTGCCCCTAAAAGCCTTTCCTCTTCAAAGACAGCAAGGTCAGAGCAGGGTTTATTGCAATCTTCTCCATAACAGAGGCCAAAAATTAATACTGGGGGTAATTAACACCCTGGCTTGCCTTGCAGTCACAAGTGGCTGGTTTGTTCTAAAGTCTGGGGCCACACCACATTGCTCATGGCTCTCACTGCCTTGAACTGTCACAAGCTGGCAGTAAACGTCCCAGGCAGATGCATTAATGGGACAAACATTTGCAGAGGGAGCCTGAGCAAGAAATGTGTAGGAATTCAGAGGGAGAGGATCAATACCACTTTGAACAAATAGCATTTTTTATAGTATCACTCTGCTTCCCTTTCTGTTCTTCTCTGCTGCCTGTCTCAGCATGTTTGGGTAGAATTTGTGCTGGACACTGAACTGTGCTGAGGCATGAGATGGAGTTTTTATGACATGGCACAGCAACAAGACCACAAGCAAGGTATCACTGTCTCAAAATGCAGACAGAAAATGATTTCAATAATCTCACCAATATTCTGCCTTGGTTTATAGCTCTTTACTGCCTCCAAAGAGGCTCCAGGACTTTCTTCATTAACAGCCTCTAAATTTCTTTGATTTCTTACCCCCTTGTTGTTTGCTTTGCCCCCTGAGAGGATGAGAAAATTTGTCCTGCCACAGGATCCTCTTCCTTACTTTGTCATGATCCAGAGGTGAACAAGTCATGGCATCAAACGTTCCGAACTCTTTAGGCAAAATGTTAATTAATATTGCATTGTTCCTGGAAGTCAGTTAAAATACCAGTAAGGATATTTGTGGTTACCTTAAAGGAATGTCAGGAGCATTTTGAAAGTGTTAATCTTGGATATTTTGGGTTCTCTGATTTTTCCCTGATCTAATCCCACAGTAGAAAATCAGATGTCAATCATCAGAGTTGGCAGCTCCCTGCTGGTGCAGTTACAACACACTGAGAGGGCATCAAAACATGTTCAATAAAATATAATTCAGACATGAGCATAAATACAATTCAAAAGGCAAAATTCTCCACTCTTGCTGGTGTTTATAAAGAGCCAAACTGTAGGACTGTGTTCCAATTATCCCTCAGAACCAATGAGATGGGAAATAAACGGGGCTTTATCTGAGCAATGCAGAGCAACAGCATTATCCATCCCAAATTACTGCTGCAAAAACGGGCCAGACACTGAATGGTCACAGCCTGAAGCAGGAGCTGGCAGGGAAGGAAACCTGGTTTTGGGGAAAGAGGAATTCCTGGCCATTCCTCTGCCACTGCTCCATATGTCCAGCATGGTTTGGATCTCGTTCTCTCAGGAGGAGTTGGGTTGAGGTGAGGCACAGAGATGCTCTGATTTATCCAGGATAAAAGGATCAATGAAATAACAGCAGTATGTTCATTTTAGGGAGCACAGATCACAAAATACACACTTAATCAGCTACTCCTAAATAGACTTCCTAGCTTAGAAATGGTTCATACCATTAAAAATCTAATAGCTAATAATTAATGTAATAAAGGTAATAATTCATGTTTTCCAGCTGTAGTTAGTAGTGCCAGTGACTAACCCTTAGCAGCTGTTGAAAAAAAAAGACACCAAAAACTTCCTTAAAATAGCCAGAAGTTTGCCCCTCTTCCATCACTTCAATTCCATTACTCAGGTTTGTTTTCCCTTTTTGTTTTGTTGTTTCTCCAGGCTGCAAGTTAAAGCACTCACAGAATTTCAATCAGAATCCAAGGCAGGAGGGATTTGTGAATTCAGTTCACAAGGCAGCAGGTGCTTCCAGCTAAAGGTCTGCACAAGCTGGAACAGATGTGTTTCCTGATCAGCTGCTGGCACAAAAAACAACCAAAAAAATGACAGAATTTTGTCCTACAGAAATGGATGGAATTTTGCCATGGATTTCTGTGAAGTCACATTCTTTGTCCACGGCACTCTGGTGCTTAATCACGAGCCCTCTTCTGCATAAAGGGCTCCCCCAATCCATTAGCTCTCTACAGCCTTTTTATTTAATAGAGCAAATGCAGCCACATCTTTATGAGGATTTTGCAGTGGTAATTGCATGGACTGCTCCTCTGGGGCCTTGGAGGAGTCTGCCAAAACATCATTATTGTTAATGAATCAGGTCCATTCCGAGCCAACTCCTGCTCCCACTGAAATCAGTTGCATACATTTCAATCAATCCAGGCTCATTAGAATTTTGCCCTTTTTTTCCTGCTAAACTCCGTGTTTCTTTTGTTTCCTTAAGCGAGGTTGCTTTTCCAGCAATTCTGACAATTCCTGATTTATTTTAGCAAATTTCATGAGGTCCCCTCAGTCTGAGGCTCAGCCCAGTAAGAGCCAGGTTTGTGTGCCCAAAGGAGTTTCCACAATGCACCTGCCAGAAAAGAGGTTTTTTCACTCATTTTGTACTTGAGCCATTAAATTATGGGATATGTCACACACTCAGACACTCAGTAAAAGAATTAAAAATAAAGAAAAAAGAATCCTTTCCTGATTTGAGTAGATTTGGAGGTGTCAATACTAATGTTTGTCTCCTTGGAGGTCTCTGAGCTGTGACTGACTCGTTTGGTGAAATGCTCTCAGTGTCACCATCTCAGGGTTTTATTTAAGACCTGTGAATTCCACACTCTGCCTCGTTTTCAGGCACTCAGAGCCTTTGCAGCCTCCAAACTCTGCCAGCACTTCCTCACACCTACTAGAACAGTACAAACAGAAAGAGAAAATTGAGGATTTATTTATCCTAACCCCCAGTTTAGGACACAGTTTTTAAGAGGATCCTAGAAAATATATTTTCTGGCATGAAGTGGCACCTGGGCAGGCAATGAACAAGCTCTCACAGCTCTTGATGGAAAATCAGGGTGTTTTCTTTCAAAACCAAGAATTTAAACCCTCTCTGATCAAAGCAGGGGATTGAGGACTAAAAGATATCAATAAATGCAAAGGATCCCCCACAGATATTGACAGAAAAAGTTACTTCATGATGATGGAAGAAAGGGGCTGTGGTTTAGGATACTGACACTGATTTATCCTTTCTCCTATTTAATTGACTTGTGTATAATTACTCTAATTGCCCTTGAAGGCAGAGAAGAGATTTCTCACAGCCGGGGCTGAACAGATTGGCTCAATCCCTGTCACTGGAATTGCTCTGTTGATATAAAGGTGTGAACATTTCCCACTAATGCTAAGTCAGGTTAGGAGCAGGAGCAGGTCAGGTAGTCTGTGGCTCCCTGACATGACTCTGTTACCCTCTAGTGACTGAAATCTTTGAGATGCTGTAAAATGTCTTTATTGCAGACATAAAACCTTGTTCTTCATATTAAGAGGCCCAACATTAAATCCCTGCTACAAAAAATCTGCTGCACAGAGACAAGGAAATTTGTACACCCGTTAAAGGAATAGCAGAACTCTTCCATTGTAAGTAAATAAATTAGTTGTCAGGTTCCTTGTATTCACAATTCCCAAGGGATTCAAGATTTTGCTCAAATTACCTGGAAATGAACAGGGAAATCAATCACAGGGAAAAAATTCTGCCTAGGGAGTGGGACATGCTGATTTAACTTGTTCTTGATGTGTTTCTCTCAGTCCTCTGCTGACAAAACACAGAGAAATCCTTCAATCTTCATGTTCTTCCTTTGTCCAGCTGCATAATGTGGGAATGGCTGCACTCCTGGAGCACAGGGTGAGCTCCTTGTGGGTCTGTGCAGCTCCCCCAGCTCTTCTCAAATTATTCAGTATGGGCTTGGATTTTTAAGAATGCGCCTACTTTGAATTTCTACATTCAGAGCCCATCCTTGAGTAAGTCATCCCTGGCCATCAGCTGTTCACAACCTATTTGCTGAGCCATTCCTTTAAAGATTTGTTATTCCTGTCCCATATTTCAGCTCTGAGATCTGCCTGGGTTCTTCCTGTTGCCTGGATGGCCCACGTCCTCAAGGATATCAGCACAATGTAGAAATACATTCTATATTAACACTCTCTTTTCTTCCTTTTTGCTGTCTTCCTTGGCAAAAACACTTTTGTGCAAAGATGTTTGGGGAGCAAATCAAAGCTGCTCCCAGTGCTATCCAGCACATTGGCATTTTGCTCTGTCAGTTTTTTGTAATGGATTCATATTAATGGATTCATTTTCTTCAGCACTCATGGGGCACACGCTGCAAACCTTTTAAAAGCATCACACAGCCACAATATGAGACTGAGGTGGGAGCACACAGGGGGGGAAAAAAATCATTAAAATCACTAAAACTAAACTTTCAAACAAAGACACGGGGGAATCTGAAAATACATTTGCCACAGAAGGAAGAGAAATGTGCAGCTAGGGCCCTCCAGCCTGAGAGGTGCCTTGCACTCATCACATGGAGATCTTTGGAAATAAATGTCCTCTTGTATTTACAAAGCATCTCTCATCCATAGAACAGAAAGTGCAAGGGATTACTATTAAATTTTATACTGTAATGCCAAGGCATTCTGAGATTATAGCAAATAAATTTCACGTTTCAATAAATTATTGAAGGAGGTAATTGTTGACGGCTTTACTGTCAGGAGGGCTGATAATTAATCTGTGGTTCCCTCGATGCCAGGACAGCCATGGGACTGGGGGTGTCACATGTCCTTTCCCTCTTGTTTTATGGTAAATAGTGAAGCTCTCACTGTAAGCACTTAGATCTGCCTGAGCCATGTCAGGTTCCAGAAAACTGACAAGGAAAATCTGACTCCAAAAAACCAAAGCTATACTCCATCAGGAAAAAAAAAAAAAGGAGCATGAAATTATTTTTGAAAAAGCCCCCAAAAGCTGCAGATCACAGAAATAGAAACTGTGAGGTTTGCCCATGGTCTCTTGGCTCCAGTGAGTGTCCCAGGATGCCAAGGACTTGTCATCAGAGTCACCAGTGGAACGTGGGAAGAGCACGCTGCCCCCCTGCTCCTGCTGCTGCCCAGCTCCCGCTGTTTGTGTCACTAACTCCTCCTGGGAATTTCTATGCATCACAAATGCCTTCATGCTGCTGACACGGGGTTCATGGAAGTAAAATAAAATACCTGCTGGTGACATAAAGAGTGGATTTTTCTCTCCATGAGAAATTACATGCCAGCGTGTTCTCTTTAAATCGCAGCTGAACATCATTAAATACTTCAAAACGAGATTAGCAAATCTTTTCAGCTCTCTGTCGTTCAGGGAATCACAGAGCCCAGTGCCTGAAACTGCTGGGACAACTGCTAGAGTTTATTTTCCTTGTTCCCTTCATGCTTTGCTTTTCATGAGAATGTTTGCACAACCCCTGGCTGAAGTGGACTTTGACGCCAAAGTTTATTTTTTCAGGTTCATTGCTGATGCCTTGATTTAGTTCTTATTCTACAACAGCATCATTATCCCAACTCCACTGCAGTCAATGAATTTCCATCAGTGCAGAACTAGGAGCAGGGCTGGGTCTGGAGGATCTCATGGAGCAGATACTGGAGTCAAAGGGAAAAGATTTGAACTTGGGCTTGTTTCAGGTCAGACTGCAAAAAACCAAATTAGGCCTTCCTAGAAGGGGCTGGATGTGGCCAGGGAAGGAGCTCAAGTCAAAGAGAGAAGATTTTAACTTGGGCCTGTCTTAGGTCAGACTCAAAAACCCAGATTAGCCCTTCCTAGAAGGGGTTGGGGGTGGGTTGGAGGCCAGAGGAGGAACACGCTGCTGCCTAAGAGCAAAATGGGAAACTGGATCAGAATGGGTGAGTGACCTTTATTTGGTGGAGTAGGAAGAAAAAAAATTGTCTCATTTTTCTCCCTGTTTGAGCATATTAAATTGAATATTCATATTCAGTCTCTCCCTGCAGCTCTTTCACATTTTCTATTAAAATCTTTGAGACCCCGTGCAACAAAGAGGGATTGGTTC
The DNA here is from genome assembly GCA_026413545.1 of Cichladusa arquata. Classification (NCBI taxonomy): domain Eukaryota; kingdom Metazoa; phylum Chordata; class Aves; order Passeriformes; family Muscicapidae; genus Cichladusa; species Cichladusa arquata. The sequence goes on along the minus strand of JAOTQP010000403.1, from coordinate 5,952,544 downwards.
TTACACTGGCAGCATTAAAGAATCACAAAGTGCATTTATGTTTACTTAAACCTCTTCCCACTCAAAAGACATCAGTGTGCCATAAATACCTGCTGAAGAGCTCTTTCTCTGCTCTCTCAGGTGAGGTCCAGCCCATCCTTTCATGTCTCCCAGTCCCCAGAGCAGAGCCTTGATCCCCTTCACTCACAGCTCCTCTCCTCAGGCACCTCACAAAACACAGAGAGGGACTTTGAGAGCACTTCACACCCAGACTCATCCATGGGTTGTGCTGTGGTGGAGATTTTGAAATAGGAGATACAAAAACAGCTCTTGTGATTGTCTTTTGTGATGCTTAAAAGTTACTTTGCCATAAAAACATCCCTCCTCAAACACTCTTGGAAAGGATTACTGCCTGCCCTCCCTCCCTGCCTTGAAAGTTTGCTCTTTTTTGGCAGGGAATTGCTTCCATTTTTTTCTCTTTGGAACTCAAAGGATTCCTCCACATTGTCCAGTTCAAGTCTGCAGAAAATAATTATTTATTATTATTTTATTATATAAAATAAATAATTCCATTTTCAATTTCAGTCTTCCTCCAATTAAGCCACGACTCTTAAATGATGTCAGAATTTTTTTTTAGCCTCACACCACAGTGCAGAGGTAAAACTGAGACAATAAACTAGTTTTGAAGCCTTTAATGGGTTTTGTTCTTATTCATCCCACTGAAAATTTGTTCTAAATAACAAGAAAAATCTCCCTGACCATTTTCTGTATGAAGCACTGGATTTTCCAGACACTGCAGTTCCCAAAGATCATCAAGAATAAACTGCAAATTAATTAGTTCTATTACTGTTCTCAAAATGAGCTCCTTCCACCTCTCTGGGATAGGACAAGCTCTAGGATGCCTCAGAGAAGTAAAGCATCTTTGCATGTTATTTCAGACTTGCCAAATAATTTGTAGAAAGGGAGAAACGTTGCACTATTCCTGGGAGGGATGGAAACTTAAATTCCAAATCCTTGAGGAGCTGTACAGAGATACAGATTAGTTAAATCTATGGTTTTTTCTCAGTTTTACAAATATTATTAACAAAATGTAGAAAAAAGAGGGTGCAGCTCCTCCTATTGAAAAGCATCTGGAGACTGGGATGAGAATAATACAAAATAATGATAATAACATAACAATTAAATAAAGATAATGGGAATCTGCCTTAACATCTGGGTTCTCCTTCAGGTTTCAATCTTGCCAGAACAAGGAGTTCTTATCACATATTGCTAAAATATCTACTGCAGAGGCACTCCATCTCAAATAATGGTAAATTCTGAATTTCTGGCTCCCTGCAGAGTCACTCTGGGCTTCACCTCTGAACCCTGCTTATTCCAGAACTTTGGGCTTGTGAGACTCCCGTGAAAACCACAGAGTGAGGTGCTGAGCTTTGGAGGGAGCTTTGAATATTTGCCACCAAAGGGCAGCTTATCCAAATGTAAAGAGAAGAGCACAGTCAGGGACAGCCAGCCTGGGTACAAAGTGTCCCATCTGTGCCCCACTCTGCTGGCAGCAGATGTCCTTTGCCTCTGAAAAATCCCCTTTGTTGGTGCAGGGCTCTGGGAGTGAGAGTGTTTGTTCTGTGGCAGCTCAGGGGAATATTTGGGCTCTGCTGGTTGATATTTGCTCTCCCAGCCCCTGCAGGTCCAGCAGGCAGCTGCTCCCAGTGCAGTGGGGGCTGATCCCACCCAGGGATGTGGGGCAGGCAGGGCCATCCAGGGCTTGGAATCTGCTGCTGGTCCCCCAGGAGCCCTGGTGAAAGCCCTTGCTATAAATCATGGACAGGCATTGTCGTCTCATTGCTGTGAGCACTGAAAGGAATCAACGGCTCCATCTGGGCTCTGAAGTCATTGGATGCTGCTAGGAACAGGGAAAAGCAGCCTGGAGCCCTTGGGTTTCTCAGGCTGCACAAGGACAAGAAATTTTAACAATGATTAAACACCTGCTGGAGATGTGCTGTTTTGCACAAAGCATGTTTTCAAAGAGGTGTTGCCTTCTTGGCCCAATGAGTCTTTTCTATTCTGTTTGGCACAAACTACCCTATATAAGTGTGGCGTTTCTTTAAACAAAGCTCTCTTGTTTCTCCATTACAGGAGGAACTATGTTACATTATCCTTTTCACCACTCCTACAGCCCAAATGCAACACTCTGGCATCTTCTCACACCAGTAGGAGAGGTCCCAGAGGATCCTGAGGGACAGCAAGCTGTGGAATTAGAATGTGGCACTGGGGATGAAGTTTATTTTCCTTCCTGCTGTGCTGCAGAAGGGATGTGGCTGTGCCCAGGTTTCTCTGTCTTCAGAAAAGAGCCTGTTCCACAACCCAACCATCCAATCTGAATTATTGTAACAGGCTGTGGCTGCCCCATCCCTGGAAGTGTCCAAAGCTGGGTTGGACAGGGCTTGGAGCCACCTGGGACAGTGGGAGGTGTCCCTGCCCATGACAGGGGTGGCACTGGATGGGATTTAAGATCCCTTCTCCAACCATTCTGGGATTCCCTGATTTCTGTTATCAAAGGCTGATAATCCCTTCTGATTCTGGCAGCTTCACAAACATCTGGCATTTTGCAGTGCTTCCCAGCCCAGAGCAAGTCAATACTGATGGATTATGAGGTTGTAAGGGGATTTCATTGCAGGATCAAGGCATCCACAGTTCTAAATAAGATTAAAATGTCATATTTAGATCAATCTTTTCCAACAAAGGAAATCAAAGAGTTATTTTGATTTACATTATGTGTAAATGGGTTTCCTATGGCTTGCCATTAAGTGAACTATCAATAAAAGAAGAGAGTTTCTTACATTTACAATTGAAAATAACCACTAAAACAGAATTAGTTAGAGTTGCCTCACTGATATACTTTAACCCCAAAGGACAGGTCTCCACACAAACACCAAGGGGGACAATTATTAAACTGCCATCATCAGCACTAAGAATTAACTCATTAATTCATCTGTGTGCAAGCAGCAATTAAATGGAAGAGAACAGAACTGAAGCACTTTTTTAAAAGGTCAATTCCTTGTCTAAAGACTTCTTTTATCTGAGGTGGACACTACAGTGTGACATCATTACCCAGGCTTTGTCCTGTCCCACAGTCCTGTGACAAACCTGAGGAATGTGTTCTGGAGCAGAGGATCGCACTATAAACCACCAGGGTCCCTTCCAACCCCATCCATTCAGGGACAAGCTTGGGAAAACACCTGGAAGTTCCTGGAAGTGCCTGCCAGCTGTGTCTGCAGCTGGAATGTGGCTGCAGGAATCGCATCTTCTGCTGCCTCAAAGAACACTGAGGTCTGAAAGGTGTGGGAAAACCCCACTGGCTCCTTCCTACAGCACCTCTGGTTTTCCTGCTGAGGAACCACAATCCAGCTCAATGTCAGCTGTTAACGAGTTCTAAACTCTTTTATCTGCTTTGGGCAAGATCATGATACCCAAGTAATTAGCTGAAAGAAAACGAGGCCAAGGAACATCCTGAAGAAGCTGCAAAGCACCTCCACAGAGTTTTAGCAAAACAAAGCCAGACCCAGCTTTCTTTCCCAATCATCCCGGCGTTACTGGAAGCTCTTTGCTGGCACAGTAAACAGGGAGAGTTGTTTTCTTTCTGCCTCAGATAATGGATACAAATTCCAAAAATCATTTCACGCTGGATGAACAGCCAGCTTGTTGGCTGGGCTATCATCAGGACATTGTAAGCTGGGAGCTGAAGTGGGGAGAGGAACCAGTGAAACTCTGGGCAGCTTCTGCTGCTGCAGTTGTTGCTGTTTCCAGATCTTCTGCAGGAATTTGGGAGCCCCTGGGCAGGTTGCTGTTGCAGGGGCCAATCAATATTTACCTCAATAAATGGCAGAGTTAGTGTTCTGTGTTTCAGGCTGCATTCTGACAGGTTTAACCTTTCAGGGGTGTAATTCTGCCAGCACAACTCTCCATCCATCTGTCCTGGAAACCCATTGAGAGTAATTTTGCTAAGAGTGGGATTCAAAAATTCCCTGCCCCTAGCCACAGCCATTCTGCAGACACAATTCTAATTAAAGCTCACCTTACAGTGGAATTAAATAGAAAATTCTGGCTCATGCATCCCTTCTTTTTTTTTTTAACACAAAGTTTTATCCACAAATATGAGAATTAGGCACTCAAATCCTGCTTAACAAGACACTCTGAGACAGCTGTTGGCTTCTGATTGCTGCCAGGGGGACATAAAATCAGCATTAAATATTGTGGGTTTGAAATCACCTGGTCTCAGCACTGCTGTTCTTCCTCTTCCATTTTTTTCTGAATGACTGTGGCTGCAACTCTGCATCATTAACTTAAAAATGGGTGTTGTTTTGGAGAAACACAAAATCAAACCCACTGTGGCATTAGTGGGATTGTCTTCCAAAGAGTTCCTTGCTGAAATAGGGAACATCTTAAGAAAGGGTTAAACCAGCCACTGTTAGACTTTATCAGGGCCAGAATGGATCACTTGCAATAAATAACATTTTTCCTGGTTATAACACAAAAAACCTCATCATCCTTTGTCATGTCTGATCATCACTGCTGCCTCACCACTAAATATCAGCTCTGATCATCACTGCTAAATAAAATGCTGCTTTCTGCCTTTTTTGTTGAATCCTGAAAGAGATTTTATTTTTCCTTTCTACAGAAAGAAAATACCTCAGCAGTGCTCCCCTCTGCAGCTGACTCATCTGCAGTGGCATTTATCCAGCATATCAGAATATTTCTCTCTTTTTTCTACCCATGTGCTGGGGAGATTTCTGGTAAAAACAAGAAAGCCAACATTTCAGCTGTATCAGATCAGATTTTGTGGTGGGCAGGTTGCTTGTTATTCAAACATTCAGTTTTTTGAGACAGAGGGAGAATTCCAATTACCACAAGAACACAGCAGGAAATCTGCAGCCTCTTAACAAACCCAGCAAGATTTAGAGGTGCTACTCAAAATGCTTAAATTAAATAGAATTTTTTTAGCCTTGAGATTTTCTTTTAACTGACTGTACAGTATGTAAAGTGAGCCAGGAGTGTGTTTGGCATTTAATACACAATTTTCCACTTCTTCCATCAGGTTACTGCTTCTCATTTCATTTCCTTTTTGTACATTATGGGGTTTTAGTATTCATGATGATGATAAAATATCAAGGCACTGCCAAGGGAAATTTTAATCAAAGGCCTTTCACAGCTGAAAGGTTGGCTTGGTTAAGTGATCAATATCTACTGATGGAAAGAGTTTGGAAGAAAAATTGTTCCCTCTGCTTACAAAAAAGAAATTATTAGAAACTTTGGCCAATTTTTAAGGGCCCACCTTAAATAGGTTGGTTGAAATTATCACACAGCCTTTTTAGGAGCTGAGCTGTACTATTCATTAAAATCTGAATAAGAAAAATTTGTAAATATCTGACAGTTTGGGAAAGAAAAATCGACAGCAAATGTAATCTGTGCACCACAGGACTTGTTCTGTGTCAGAGCTGCATTTTTTACTTCAAGAACAAACAGTTTCTCCTTCACCTGATTTCTGGTCTCTCATGCTCATTTGCATACATACACACACAATTAAACACTTTCTCTCTTTTTTCCCCAGATATTTTTATAATTTCTTATAATTTTATAATTTACAAATACAATTAAACATTTTCTCCCTTTTTCCCAGGTATTTTTATAATTTCTTATAATTTTATCATTTACACATACAATTAAACAATTTCTCTCTTTTTTCCCAAGTATTTTTATAATTTCTTATCATTTTATCATGTACACATACAATTAAACACTTTCTCTCTCTTTTTTCCCCAGGTATTTTTATAATTTCTTATAATTTTATCATTTACACATACAATTAAACACTTTCTCTCTCTTTTTTTCCAGGTATTTTTATAATTTCTTATAATTTTATAATTTGCACATACAA
>JAOTQP010000403.1:5925460-5946533 GCA_026413545.1 Cichladusa arquata | reverse complement strand
ACAGCAAGGAGCTGGAGCTGCTGGAGAGAGTCCAGAGGAGGCACCAGGATGAGCAGAGGGATGGAGCAGCTCTGCTGGGAGGAAAGGCTGGGAGAACTGGGATTGTGCAGCCTGGAGAGGAGGAGCTTTGGGGTGACCTCATTGTGACCTTGTAGTGCCTGAAGGAGCTGACAAAGCTTTCAAGGAATGGAGGGACAAGACAAGGGGGAATGGCTTCCCACTGACAGAGAGTAGGTTTAGATGGGATATTGAGAAGAAATCCTTCCCTGAGGGTGGTGAGGCCCTGGCACAGGATGCCCAGAGAAGCTGTGTCTGCCCCATCCCTCTAAGTGTCCAAAGGTCAGGTTGGACAGGGCTTGGAGCAGCCTGGGCTAGTGGAAGGTGTGACTCTAGAGGGGCTTTAAGGTCCCTTCTGACCCAAACCGTTCTGGGATTCTGTGATATGCTGAGATATTTTAGGAATTTTTCAGTAGTGATAATGAGCTGGAGGGCAGAGAGATGCCTCTTGCAGGGAGAGAGCTCCACGTGTCCTTCTAGGACCTCTGGTCTGCCAAAGGGCTGTGCTAGCTGGAGGAGCTCCTTTCAGCTTTGGATGTTCTGTCTGTTATCCCTTAAACAGAAAAATGAGGACTCTAATTATTTACTTCATACACATTATGGAAAATGCATGTTGAGTGTCTGATCCTATGCTTATATTTAGAACAAATTGCTCAGCTTTCTGTGCTTTGAGAAAAAGGAATTGACAATTTCCTGTATAAATGGAGAGTTAATTAGCCTGATTCAATCAGTAACCCTATCAACTCATTTATGAGCTTTGTGTAGCTTTCAGGCAGCTGACACTGCAGCGAGTTTGGTGCTCACAGGGTGTATCTGCCATTGCAGGTACATGTCAACTCTGTATTCGCACCCGGATTTCCCAGCCAAGGGCCCAAAGGAGATCAATGAGGAGCTGATGCACTCTGTGAGCCACAACCCCCTGCTGCTGCTCACCCCTCAGAAGGTCAAGCGCTACATCGAGGCTCTGTGGAACAAGAAGAGCTCAGGGCAGCCTGTCACCTTCACAGACATCTTCGGGATGCTCATAGGGGAAACACTGATCCATGATGTGAGTGCAGTGCTTGCTTTTGATGCTGTGAAAGCTGTCAAACTCTTATATCATTCCCACTGTTACTATGGTTTTTGAAATTACCTTAGTGAGATTTAATAAAGGGTGCACATTTTGCTATAAGAAACAGCATTTGCTTAAAAAGTACAATTTCAGTGTGAAAGATCCCCTTGGTTTTTTTGAACAAAAAACAACAGGAGAACTTCACACTTGTATTCTATAACTGTCAGGCACAAAGACTTGAAGTTCAAATGAGTCAGGTAAGCAGCAGCTGGATTTGATCTTGTGGCAAGATTGAAATGTGTCAGTAGATTTGCAGATGTATTTTATACACTTCTATCCCTCATGAGTGTACACTGATAGTGGGTTTTAATATAAAACACTGAAAAAGAGGCAACACAGCTTATAGTGATAGATGTATAGAATTCTGATGCTGAAGGGCTGTTAATGATTGTGTGAGATGGATTAGAAGTCCCTGTTTACCAAGGGATGAAAAAAATGCACAGACATTTAATTTAAATCACAACCTGACACATCAGTGAAAAACTTTTCTTATCAAATTTCATCAACAGGAGGAGTCTCCCAGATATTTATATAAAATAAAAACGTGATACTTATTTTAAATTCTTTAAAATTATATATATAACTTCACATATATATATATAATATAAATTATTTTTATTTTAAATTATAAAATATAACTATAACTTTTGTATGTTATATATATATATGACACAGATGTCTTTCTTTCCCTGCAGAGGATGGACACCACTCTGAGCAATATGAAAGAGAAGGTCAATAATGCCCAGTGTGCTCTGCCACTCTTCACCTGTCTACACGTCAAACCAGATGTCTCAGAGCTGATGTTTGCAGGTGTGTTCCCAGTCTGTGTTGAGTCACTTGTAGCAAGAAGAGAGGTGTGTGGCTGGTTAAAAAAAAACTTTTTTTTAACGCACCTGAGACTAATTGCATCTGACTTCTGGGAATCTGACAGTGATAAGAAGTTACTCAGGGATAGGTGATCACATATTCAGGTAGGAGTGCCAAGCCAAAGAGAAACCTGGTGACTCCAACAGGGAAAAGATGTTTAAAGTAGTGTATCAAACAGGGAAAGGAAAATGTCCTCAGTCACCTTCTATTTCAGAGAATGCTGAAATCAACAGTTAGACTTGATGATCTCAGAAGTCTTTACCAACTTTAATGATTCCGTGATTAAAATTGGGCAAATTATATATAATGCTTATTTTTCACTTCTTGCCCAGTATGAGGTGCTCTTGGTAACACACAAAAAACCCCAAACATTTTACTTGTATTTATTCCATAGGTTTTAATCCCCTGTGGTAACTTCAGTTGAGAGTGGGCCTGGTTGTGGAAGATGCTACACTAAGATAAGGATGTGTGCATCTATATATAGTTATATCCAAGACTGGAAAGGGAAGTGCCAGGTGATTTGCCTCAGGTTTATTGTATTCATTGTGTTCATCGTATTTCCTAAAATACTTATTTGGAGAAGTTGCTGTCAAAGCTTTGATTGCAAATGAAAATGAGGAATTGTAAATGAGGCTAAATATTGAATGGGATAATGTGTCTTTAACTTTGCTGCTTAGGAAACTGATACCTTTTTGTTTGGAAATAGGAGTATTTTGGGTTTTGGATGAACTTCTGTTTTTCAATAAATTTTATTTGGATTACTGCTTTAAAACCAAAATGATACTTTGTTAATGATGTCTCTCTCTAAGCAGGATCAGAAGCACCTGTAGGCTTTACTTTGCTCTAAAAAAAGGTATTCCCTGTGCCAGTGGATCTTGAGTTTGCCTTTTGAGGCTGACATCTCTGTCATTATAGAGAGTGTTAGATCTTGACTGGTTCTTATTTTAAACTCTATTCCTCCTTTTAGCTGTTCCTGATGTGAGAGCTTCATTAAATTCTGAACAGAAATGTTTACACTTCCTAATTTACATTGATTTTAAGGCAGAAATTTTATTTCCCTGAGCAGGCTTTGTGATTTGAGAAATCTCCTTCAGTGCAAACGCAAGCTGGAGGTAAACTAAAACAAATTAATTCTAATTCTCAGTTCAGCATTGCCGTCACCCTGGTTCTGAATACATATCTGCCAAATCATGTTTATACAGTTAAAAGGAAATATGAAGTTCCTGGACTGGGTCTTCAGAGGAATTTCCTTCTACTCCAGTGAATATGAAGATTTGTGGGTGATTTATTTGGAAAATAGGATGTTGTATTTGACTTAGCTCAGATAAGCATTACCCTGTGAGATGTAACTCCCAGCAATCATGATTAAATCTTTCCTTTTCAGGACAAGTGTTCACATTCTGCTCCACACGTCAGCAGGAATATCCTGAGGGTGGATGGCATTGCATGACATGTGGGGATATTTCAAAGCTGTCTCTTTTGCCTTTCTTTTTGAGAATTACTTCAGATTTATTTCCAGTCAAATTAATCCCTGCTAAAAATAGAGAAAGTCAAATAGATGAATGGATGAAATGGTAAAAAGAGAAATTTGTTTTGTTTGTTTTTTCCTCCGTTTTTGAACTGAATTCTCTGATGGAAGCAACTCCACTGATATATAAAAAAAAAAAACGTGTTTCCAAGTCAGCTAAGATCCATTTCCAAAGGCCTACATCAATAGAATGCAAATCACTTTTGGTATTTTCTGCTAAGATCAGAAAATGCATTTGAACATTTTATTCCATGTTTTTTCTTGAGCTCTCTGTTCAATAAAATGGACTTTTAAAGATATCTTTGGCAATGTTTGAATTGTTAAGTTTATCAGCTGCCTCTCAGCTTTGCCTTTTGATATTGGAATTCCTGCGAAACTTTAGGTTTGGGTAGAATCCAAATGCCTCTGCTAGAATATTTCACAATCCCTGGGATATTCAGTGCCTGGTTTTGTGCCACTTCTGTCATTGCTCTCCATATTTTTGGTGGAACTGCAGTGAAGGAAAAGCAGCTTGGAGCTGAGACCCATAGTGGCAGGGAATCATGCTGAAGCAGGGGATGAAAAAAAGATGTCACTGTGTGTTCCTCATTTGTGATCTCTCCTTTTATACCTCTGGTTTTCCAGCTTCATTCTTTTCACTGAAGTTTATTGTGGTCAGAGAGAATGAGGATTCTTTCCCTGCTGAGACATCACTGACCTTGATTTGATATTCCAAATGGTTATTTGGCTTCTCATTTCACTAAAATTTCTCTGCTTGCTTCATTTCTGTGTTTTCCTCCTCTGTTTCTATTCAGGCTGAGATTTCTGACTGAGCAGAGTTTTATTTCTGCCTTTGCAGACTGGGTGGAGTTCAGTCCGTACGAAATTGGAATGGCCAAGTATGGCACTTTCATGTCTCCTGATTTGTTTGGAAACAAGTTTTTTATGGGGACAGTGGTGAAGAAATACGCTGAAAATCCCTTGCATTTCCTGATGGGTGAGTATGCGACAGAAAGAAGTTCAAAAATAAAAGCAATTTCAGTAGTTCATGGACTTTTAAATGCAGTACACAAAGTGTGAGACAGGAAGTGGTGCTCTCTGTTAGAAGACATTAATTTGAAAGATTTCACAGATATGGATTGGCATTGTTTATTTGTTTCTTATTTCCATGGATTTTGTTCTGATTTGGACATCTGAGCCCATGACTCGGCCTGCTCCAAACTCAGAGGTGTGTTTGGAGAGCAACCAACTGCTCAAATAGTGCTTTTTAAGGTATGTGGAGTTTATTTTCCTTCTGCCAAGCACTATTCATTGTTTATTTTTTCTCTTTCAGGTGTCTGGGGCAGTGCATTTTCAATATTATTTAACAGAGTCCTTGGTGTCTCCAATTCTCAGAATAAAGGGCCCACCATGGAAGAAGAATTAGGTACTATTAGTAAATAGTTCCACTATGCAGAGCAGTTACTGGCAAGATTCTCCCTCTGTGGAAGGATGGCACTGCTGGTAGTCATTTAAGAATGTGGAATTAATTACCTTTAGTTGCTGGATGCTGCTGAGGTGGGAAAAGGGCGTTAGGAATGTTCTTTCTTTCCCTTTAGTTTCTGGTCAGTCAGAGCTGCTGAAAGTCACATGTGTCTATCCAGCTCTTTTCTGGTAGTTTATAGAATCCTCTTTTTATGCTATTGTGTGGTTTTTGGACAGCAGAAGCTGACAAGTATTTCATAATTACTTGTGTAGTCTCTTGACACTGGGCTGTATTGTTAAAGGGATTAGCAAAATGCACCTAAACTTTCTCATTGCTGGGTTGTTAAATTGCTCCATTCTAACCACAACCTGTTGGTATCTGGTCCTTTGCTTGCAAATTGAATGGTTTTGGTATCACTCCTGGCACACAAATTGCAAGATGGCTGTAAAGAAAGAGCTGTGGCTTGGTTTGGATGGACTTTATCGAGTTTTATCTGAGAATGTAGTTAATGATGAATTTTTGTTTCCTATTGAGAAGGCAGCATTACAAGGGAAGATCTGACCAATAAAAAAGTTGTCCTAGACATCCAGCTCTTTCTGAAGAGCAAGAAGAGAAAATGTAGATTGAGATAGTTTTTAAATAATAAACTCTGTCTGCCTCCTTATGGATGGAATTCAGCTGCTTGATAATCTCTTCTTTATGGATGAGAAGGAGACCTCCAGGTTCCTATTTCTGACACAACTCATGAATGTTAACACCTCCTCATGGATGGTTCTTGTAAATAAATGTGATCACGGAAAAGTCTGCTTTTGAAAGATAGTAAGACACAGAATGTTATCTGTCATCTGTGACTCATTTCACATATCATTTAAAAATATTCTTTGAAGTAGGATCAGATATGAAAATATTCATGTGATTTGAACCACAGTCTGGAGCAAAGCTGGAGATATCCCAGTGCCTGAGACAGTTATCATTAGATAACTGGGACTGTAACATTAGATAAATGTTACAGTTATCACAGTAACATTTTCCTAGTTCAGTAAGAGCTACTGAGAGGACAGAAGCTAAACATCTACATTTTAATGGAGGTAAATAAAGTGTCAGGTATGTAGTGCAGAGGAGAGTGGGAGGTACTGCTAAGGTTGCATTTTCTTTTCCAGACCAAAAATTGCAGGCAAAATCCAATACCTGCTGCTCACATTCTAATGTCCACAGCAGACTCAGTCTCTTTAGCTGTATTTTCTATTACAAAGACTATGAGAATTTTATGACTCAGATTGTTTTGAAATTCTTAACTGTTCTGCCAGTTAAACCCCAGCAGTTTAAAGGAATTTATATTTCTTTCAACAGAAAATATTAGGCTAAAGCACCTTGTGAGCAACGACAGTTCAGATAGTGAAGATGAATCACAGCGTCCAAAAGGTAAGGAAATGCTCAGACTTCATTTCATCATTTCCTTTTTCCATCAGCTTTTGTGTGGCTCAACAAAATAGAGTACAAGAGACACCAGGAGGTTCTGGGCTTCACTTCACGTCTCCTGCTCAAGCTCATCATCAGGGGATTCTCTCACACACGCCTGGAATTTCACATTCACCCAAAAATGTGGTTTGCTGGGCCAGAGCTCTCCAGAAGTCTGTTTCCAGCAAGCTACTGAGCTCAGAGGCACCTTGGAATTGCTGCCAGCCCCCTAAACCAACACTATCCATTGTTTTCAAGGGTTTCCTGATCAAATATTTACCTGAGAATGGTTTAATGTGTGTTTCCAGCATTTACAGGTGTCTTCTAGCACCTTTACAAATGACATCTGATACAGGAAATTCTTCTTGCATGGCACAGTGTTTGTAACAATGCCCAAATCCAGGTGCCCAGAAGAGGCACAACCACAAAGGGAATGTTGGGTAGTGGGAAGAAATAATTCTATTGACAATTATCTCTAAGTATCTAAAGCACCTGGAGATTTCTGATGTCTTAGCTTTCTGTATTTGATGATATTTTTGGGGTGATTTTCATCTGCAAAAATCTGGTTTTATTTTTAAAAAGTGGAGCCAAGATGGGAATGCAGCTGTTTGTGATTTCAGGATCTACAGAAGAAAAGAAAATCCTGAATGGTGACACAGGGAATTATGTCATTAGCTCAGCTCAGTGATTGCTTCTTCAACTCCCCTTATGTGTAAAAACCATAGGTGGTACCAGGTTTTGTGTTTCTTTGTGGATTTCCTGTTTAAACACTACAGCCAACACCAAACACATTTCTCTCCTAGTTTGTAGCCATAGTGGACAACCAACAAATCTGGGATTGTAAACATTTGGAAATCCTTCTTACTTCCATAGAATTTTATTGGACAGATGTTGGATTTCTCTGATACTTGTTTTCTCTCTACTTCTATAAAACTCAGCCCTTTTAGAGTCCGAGTTAAAGAGAGAAGTTTGAAAGCTGGATTTAAAGTATCAAGCTTGAGCTTGAATTATTTTCTTATCCAAAACACCCCAAAAAGTCAGGTTTTGATAGGTGCAGAGTGGTGCCAGTCCAGGTCATTTTACTGTGAGCTCCAACTGCAGACATCTAAGTCTGGATCTTTCACTGTACCCTTTAGTTAATTAAAGCCAGATACTAATTGTAGTTTACAATTTAGTGTTATAATGATTTAATGTATTTTAAAATTTTGCATGCTATAGCATTATCCTTTATGCAGACTAACTCTGCTTCCTGAGGAAAGCTGGATTTCTCACAGGCAGGAAAGATGGAGAAGGCTGTCAATGCACATCCAGATAAATTTATGTCTACATCAGGTATGGATCTTAGCAGCTCAGGTCTATCCCTGAACCCAGCAGAGCTTAAAGAGAAAGCCCTCAGGCTAATTAAGTCTTGCTCAGGTCATCTAATGTTCCCAGTCTGTTTTCCTGATGGACACATCCACGCTGTTGTGGTGCAGATGAAAGGTTTCACTGGGCTGTTGAAGTTGAGAAGATGAAGTTGAGAGAGTGGATTCTCTGCACTCCTCTGAAGTCATTGTGGCAAAGCTCCATCATCCAGCCCCTGGCTCACTGAAAGATGTTTGTTTTTTTGGTTTTTTGTAGGTCCTGAAATGGTGGGGTTACACTTCTTGTGTTTAAATGCCGCTCTGGGTGTTTCCATTTTTGTGTGCAGGCACTGAGGGCGCTGAGGCAGGGCGGGAGAGGCTGCAGGAGAGCAGCCAGGAGAGCAGCCAGGAGAGCAGCCAGGAGAGCTGGGTGCAGCGCATGCTGATGGCGCTGGTGGGGGACAGCGCCCTGTTCAACACGCGCGAGGGCCGCGCTGGCAAGGTGCACAACTTCATGCTGGGGCTGAACCTCAACAGCTGCTACCCCCTGTCCCCTCTGGCAGAGCTGCTGACCCAGGAGTCCCTGGAAGAGGACGAGCCGGCAGCGGTTGCAGGTCAGTTCGCCCTGGTGCTGTGCGTGGTAATAACGCAGCCAGAGGCAGCGAGGTCCCAGCGCAGTAACAGCACACCAGAGGGTCACGAGAGCAGCGTGGGGATTGTCCAGGGTAGAGGCTGGGAGGCTCAAAGGGCACACAGTGACTTCTGTCTGCTCCCTGCCCTTGGCACAGCCTGTGGAACAGCCACTGGAGGGATGGTGGCTCTTTGTTTGGCAGAAGGGGACCAAACTGCTATTGTGTATGGTGCCCTTTGTGACATGCACTTTCTCACTGTCTTGGCCTTCTCCAAAGGGTATCCAGGTTGTTCCTTGGCTCTTATTGATGCTAAGCCTGCTGGTAGAAATGAAACCTTGGTCTCCTGCAGCTCATTTGCTGGCTTCATCTTTTTGAAAAACCCCTGGAGGCAACACACTTCTTCACTTGTAGGATCACAGAATCAGTGCAGTTTGGAAGGGACCCACCAGGATAATGGAGTCCAACCCCGGCCCTGCCCAGACACCCCAACAATCCCATCCTGAGCATCTCTGAGGGCATTGTCCAAAAGCTCCTGGAGCTCTGGCAGCCTTGGGGCCCATTCCCAGGGGAGCCTGTTCAGTTCCCAGCACCCTCTGTAGGAAGAACCTTTTCCCTGAGCTCCAGACTGACCCTGCCCTGATACAGTGGATAGATTCTTACTTTGCTGACACCATGTCCTTCCAAGTGTGAATCCACCTGACAAACCACTCCCATTCCAGGGTCCCTGATGTGCAGGTGCATCCACATTTCATGTTTGCTTAAGCAAGAATGTGGATAGAGGATAAGAATTTCAGAAAAATATAAATTTGCAAAAGAAGTTCTAAGTCTTCCCCCACTCCATGAGGGATGTGGTGTATGGGACAGTAGCTGTGAAGAATAATTGTGTTTGGTTAGGATTTTGGACCCTTTGCCTTAGTGTTCACAGCAATCTGTTCAGTGAAAGGCAGTTAATTTCTTGTTCTTCTGGCACTGGAAGGGCTTGGAGCAACCTGGGATAGTGGAAGATGTCCCTGCCCATGGCAGGGGGTGGCACTGAGAGATCTTCAAGGTCCTTTCCAACCCACCCATCCCATGATTCTGTGATCCATCAAGCAGAGAACAACTACACCTCTCTGAAGGGGGTGTTCCTTCCAGACTGTTCCTCCCAGCACAGCCCTACCAACCATCCTTGGTGACAGCAACATTCTCCTCAGCCCTCATTTCCTATTCAGAGGAAGGAGATTGTCCAAGCCACTCATTAAGCAACAGTAAATACCAGATGTCATTTAAAAGCTTAAGTAGCAGCCGTGCTCTAATGTGTATTTGTTAATGTAACAAATCCCTTGCAGGGCTTGAAGAGTAATTTCCATCTGGACTCCACTTTCTAAATATTTCTATCATCTCAGAGGTGTTTACAAACTGGGTAGTCTTAATATTTATAGTACTTGGAAAAGAGGCAGGAAAGTGGGTAGGAAATTTATGGTTGGAAAAAATGACAGTTGATGAGAATTTTGCATAATTAAGACACATGGATAGTCTTCAGAATCAACTATCAACTTCCTGGGATTTGATTTTGATGGAAATAAAATGCTGGTTTGACAGAACTCCGCACCTCTGACACAATTACTTTGGAGTGCTTGAAACTTCTGTGGGTTAAAATGGGAAAAGTTTGACATGACTGCAGTTTTTTGCTGTTAGCCAAAGCCCACATTCATAAACCTGCAGCAACAACTCAGATCTGACAGCTGTGAGTGGTTGCAATATTACAGTCAAGAATAGTTAAAAACCCCTTGAAGCGTCAGTAGTTAATATAAAATGTAATCATTCAGTAGTGTGATGAGAATATCCATATTTTAATGCTGTGAATTTTCCTAATATATGGAAGAGCTGAGGAGCCCAGAGGCATAGGTAGAAAGGAGACTGTGGTATAAAATTTAAATCCTTAGATTACCATGGCACTGGATACATTTAAGCTGTGCATATTTATTCCTAGCACTGGCAGTTTACCTGTCAGCTTGAGTGCAGAGAGAAGTCTGTATTGCTTTAAGTCTTACTCTCCTTTATTGCCAGACACTCCAAAGGAGAAATAAGTGAATCAAAAAGGATATCAATAATACTTCCCATCTCCAGTTGTCCCAAACCCTCTGCAGAGGATGAACTGTGGCTCACCTAAGGCAATCTAGCAGTCATTACTGAGGATTGAATTTAGTGCCTGCAGCAGAGATCCCAGCTGCTTGGTTGGGGTGTAAAACCCTTGGCTTTGCTTTTCCACAGATTCTATTTGTGGACATAATGCTAAGTGTTTTCTTATTTCATCAGGAATTATTTCATTGTGAACTCAGAGTTGTTCTGCTTCTTTTCTTGATGTTACAACACACCAGAACAATTTGAGAAAATGCCAAGTGCATAACAATGGGGACAAATAACCCCTAATCTCTGCTTCCTTATTTCAGTATTTATAGAAACAGTTGTAGTAGATGGACGTCAGTAGCAAATGCCCTTCTCATCCCCCCTCCTTCCACTGGAGCTGCCATCTGTGGCAGATTTGGTCTCTAGGACGTGCCCTCTTTATAATTTCCTAACAAATATCTGTCTGTGTATCCCATTGCTGGGAAGTTGGCAGGACTGAGCTGGCTAAACATTGAGCTGGGCTGGTAAACACAGACCCACAGAGTTGTTTAGGCTGGAAAAAACCTTTATGATCATCGAGTTCAACCATCAACCCAACACTGCCACTAAACCCTGTCCCCAAGTGCCACATCCTCCCATTTTCTCCCAGTTTGCTCTTTGATGGACTGGAAAGTGCTGGTAATAGGAATGCATCTTTCCTTAAAGGCTGAAAATTCATGCCCTAGGCTCTGGGATTCTATGAAGACTGTGATTACTGAAACCCATTTTTATGGCTTTTCTAAATTTATTGGCGACATTAAGATGTTTTCTCCTTTAAAATATAGTAAGATTATTTTGATAAATTTGATTTTAGGGTCATGAGGGCTGTAAGCAATAGGATCCATCTTGTTCTTCAATGCTGGGAGGAAGTTTGTGTGGCAGTAAAAACACTCCCATCACAAACACTGTTATAGCTGATGCTGTTCTTGATCAAAGGATCTTTCAAATTCGATTTTTGTAACATAAGAAAAGATGAAACTTGAACAAAAATATTTTGCTATTACTTAGAAGTTCTAGTGAGAACAATGGTTAAATTATGTTTGACTTGTTGTCTTTAAACAAGAAGAGGAAAACCAAATTGGTCTACTTGTGCTAAAAGGAACTGTAGTCTGTGTGGGTTTTTTACTGTTTTTTTAAATTGTGATGAATTTGATAAATACTGATAAATTTTCATTCATTTATGCAAATTGATGATTATGAAATGTATCTGATTCTAAAATAGGTTTATAAATATACCTAACCCTTTAGCAATAGGCAGTGATTTTAAAATGTTCTCTCTTTTAGAAATCCAGGCAAATAGTGGGAAAATGGCGCCTCATTACTAGGAAAAGGGTCCTCTTATAAATAACAACAGAAATAAAAAATGAAATTATCTGTTTCAAGATTTGGTTTGGTGCTTACAACATGCTGCTCCTGAAATGACAGGGACAAGAGTTAGAATTATTTTTGATTGATGGATTTTCTTTGCTTCAAAAATACCTCTTCTTTTTTTTCCCAGATGACTATCATTGTCAATAGGTAGGTGCCAGGAAATTAAATTATAGCAGAAAGAATTATATTTTTCTATCCAGCATTCCTTACATTACACTGCCCTCTACAGATACGAGCATTAGATTTTTGTTAAAAAGCAAAACCATGCTCTGGAAATATTTGTAAAGTCTGGAAAAAGAAAAGATTGTCAGGGGGAAAAATTTAAGTATAGCAGGGATAGTTTACTAGTGTCCAGAGACTTTCATTTTCTAGTGTCCAGAAACATGGTAAGTATGAAGATAACCAGGGAAAACGGATTGGCTTTTCCTGGGCTGCACCTGAGGGAATGTTTGGGTTAGAGGGAAACATCATCAGGTTGGGCTTAGAGAAAAGAATGGTGGATACCACATTAGGACAGCACCAGCAGCAGGTGGCTGACAGGGAATTCTGTCCAGTGCCTAAATTATGGATATAGACATAGATGTAAATATAGATATAGGTATAGATATAGATATAGATAGATATAGATATAGGTCACTATTTCTCTTTGTTCCTGGTGGAGTGGTGAGTGTGAGGTCAGCAGGTCTGGTGCAAGTTGAAAAACAAGACCTGACAGTCCCAATTGAATGAGCAGAAGCAGACACAAAGTGTCACACGAGGGCAGAGCCACATTGAGAATTTTTGGGTAAATTTGGGAGAGCTGGGAACGATGTGGGGTTGGGAGGGAACCTGGGGGAATAGGTTTGGGCAGGGGTTGTGGGACACTGAGGGGATCACAGAATATTAGGGTTGGAAGACCTCTGGAGATCACCCAGAGCAGGTGACACAGGGACACATCCAGGGGCTTTGGGATGTCTCCAGAGAGGGAGACTCCACGCCCTACCCAGGCAGCTGCTCCAGGGCTCTGCACCCTCCAAGGAAAGAAGTTCTTCCTCGTGTTGAGATGGAACTTGTGTTTTATTTATGGTCATTGCTCCTTGTCGTGTCACTGGCACCACTGAACAGAGTCTGGGACCATCCCCTGACCCCTGACACACATTATGGAATATCTCTTATTCCATAAACTTTTTCCTCTGTGTTTGGATTGTTTGGGATGATGGAGTGAAGGTGGGAGGGCTGGGATCAAACCTGGGCCTTTGTTCCCTTTGGTTCATCTCGAGCCACCTCTGGGTCTGCCTCGTGAGCTTGGCCTCCTGAGGGCCCTTACAGTTCTGGCTTCTCACCCCATTCTCCAGTTTTTAAGAGTTTTAGTTACACTTGAATTCATGGTGTGTTTACCTGGGATACACTGTGCAGTTCAAATTCCATGCTCTCTCCAGAACTTAGGGAGACACTGGAAAGCTCATCAGAACCTCAGTTCTTAACTCAGATGTCCCTGCTTGGTTTGGTTTTCCCGTGTTCCACGCAGATCCTGACGAGTTTGAGAGGATCTATGAGCCCCTGGATGTGAAGAGCAAGAAGATCCACATCGTAGACAGTGGGCTGACCTTTAACCTGCCCTACCCGCTCATCCTAAGGCCCCAAAGAGGTGTGGATCTCATCATCTCCTTTGACTTCTCAGCCAGGCCAAGTGATTCCAGCCCTCCTTTCAAAGTAAGTGACACAGGCTCTTCCTTTCCTGGGTTCAGGAGTTTGTGGTGACTCAGTTCTATTCCACATGGTCCCAGAAAGGCTTTGGTGCTGTTGCATCTACAGCTTTGGAATATTTCTTTCCACGTCAAAGCAGAATACTGCCCTGTGCCTCAGTTCCTGTTTACATGCCTTCCATGAGGCAACTGGCACAAAGAGGGGTAATGAAATTCCTTTGAAGCAGGAGATTGGTTGTTTTTATGGAAATTTTGCTTTGGCACGGATTGCAGAGTTTTATTTTCTGTCAGAATTAAACAATTAAGTCATTTTCCCTGCCATACTCTCCCTCTGCCCAGCTGCTCTGCTCTGTGTGCTGTGATGTAAATGGATAGTTTCATGTCATCATCTTGCAGAAATGCATCATCTCGGGATTGCTAAATAAATAACCTTTTGGAATCAGGGCTCTCACTGGGATAATCCCAGAACTGGTTTAAGTGGGACTCTTAAATCCATCCAGACCAGAGCAAAACAGCAAGAAAACAGGGAGTAAGTGCCATGGCTGTTTTCTGCAGCAGGTGTGGAAAGCACAGCTGTCCGTCTGTCCAACCTGCATGTCCACAGAGCTCCAGCTGTGATCCCAAAACTTTTACATGGATCATTTTGGTAACTGCTACAGAAAAACCAGCACTTCAGAGACTTACTGTGAGGTTCTCACTTTGTGCTGTGGTTTAGTAGGAATGGTGGGATTTGGTTGATCTCTGTGATCTTGGAGGTTTTTTCAAACGTTAACAATTCCATCATCCTCAAAAAAGGGGCATTATTTATTTCAAACCCAAATGGATTTTTAAAACAAAACTTAAGGGAAGTCAGAAAATATTCCTGTTTGAGAAACAACTGGCATTCCTTGTTGCTTTACAGACAAATTTCAGTTAGGACAAACAGAATTATTTTCCTTCAGCTGCTATGGAGTGACAAAACCCCCAAAAT
This sequence comes from Cichladusa arquata, assembly GCA_026413545.1. Classification (NCBI taxonomy): domain Eukaryota; kingdom Metazoa; phylum Chordata; class Aves; order Passeriformes; family Muscicapidae; genus Cichladusa; species Cichladusa arquata. The sequence continues at coordinate 5,931,919 of JAOTQP010000403.1, read as the reverse complement.
AACATCAGAAAATAACAGCAGTAGCAAAATGAGCTTGAGATCAGTGCTGCCAACTGCAAAGCCAAATCACAGGAGAATATAAAGGAGAAATTCCTGTAATTTCTAGGTCTCTTGGAGCTACTGGGGAGAATAGACCACTGAGAAGACTTCCTAGTGCTTGAGATCCTTTGTTTTTCTTTAAATGACTGAATCCCAGAGTCTGTTTTTCCTTTCATATTCTATTTGCATAAGAATGTATCTCCTTTTTTTGTCAAGAGTGTTTGCCCCAGCAGCTAGATTTGCTGACAGAGCACTGCCATTGCCTCTGAAACATCTTCTTCCTCCCTCTTTTAACATTCCACACGTGGAGTCCATGCAAAAGGCTGTATATGGTCACCCCTGCTACCCTTAGCATTCTGTCTTTGTCAGCTGCAATTTTCTGGGCTGTTTTGGGGAATATCAAGAGATTAATTAGCACTCAAGTGGCATCCTGGAGGTTTTTCTCAAAACTGTCATTTCCAAAAGGCAAAAAATTACTTAACACTATAAAAATTGTGGGGATATTAGATGATGCCTCAGGTTTTCCAGAAGTCTCTATTGAAGAGAAGGGCCCATTGTTTCTGAAGCACAAGTAGGTATGTGCTGAGGCAGACACAGGTGTATGCCTGAGACAGAGGACAGGAGCAGGAACCAGTTCTGTCCCACTGGTGCATTGCAAAGAGCAAGTGCCACTTCAGAAGTGGGCCTGTATCTATGGTAGCACTCTAATATTTTGCTCAATGACTCGAGCCTTGGTTTACCATTTTACACCCACTATCTCTAAATCTCTTGCGTATCCAAAACAGTTGTCCAAAGAAGGGTCCTATTTCATTGAAAACCAAGATTAAAGATGTTTGACCTTCCCTCTCCTCCCTCTCACACAGCCTCATTACATGCTTTTGAGTCATTATTTACAAATTATCTTGTTTACTGGGTTGTCATGAGGAAAAAGAAGCCTGTTTTGCAGAGCTCTTCCCTTGGTGTGCTTTGAGAGGCCTGGGTACAACAATGCATGGCTCAGTGTTTAGGAGCTCTCAGTGGTTGCCACAGCACTGGTACTGCTTTGCAAAGTAAAATTATGGATGGCTTTTCCCTCGCTGTCAGCTCTGTAAATTCACCCCCAGGTTTCTGGGGCAGACCACATTCCTTCGTGTGACTCATGTGGCAGGTGGTGGAGCCAGAGCAGGGTGAGGTGCTCAGTTGGTCCTGCTGGGTCATCTGTGCTGAGATGGACTTGATTAGTCCTGAGAGCCACAGTCTGGTTTGGGCTGGAAGGGACATTAACCTCATCCCACCCCTGCCATGGGCAGGGACACCTTCCACTATCCCAGGTTGCTCCAAGCCCCATCCAGCCTGGGCTTGAACACTCCCAGGGATCCAGGGGCAGCCACAGCTTCTCTGGGCACCCTGTGCCAGGGCCTCACCACCTTCTCAGGGAAGGATTTCTTCCCAATATCCCATCTAACCCTGCTCTCTGTCAGTGGAAAGCCATTCCCCCTTCTCCTGTCCCTCCATCCCTTGCCAACAGTTTCTCTCCATGTTTCCTGTCAGCTCCTTCAGGCACTGCGAGGTCACAATGAGGTCACCCCAAAACTCCTCCTCTCCAGGTGAACAATTCCAACTCTCCCAGCCTTTCCTCACAGCAGAGCTGCTCCATCCCTCTGATCATCCTGGTGCCTCCTCTGGACTCCCTCCACATCCTTCCTGTGCTGGAGACTTAATAGTTTATGGATTACATTAACCACCCCACATGATCCCTGTCTCTGCAAACCTCCTGACTTTGCAGTGGAAGCTTTTATGCACCTGAGTCCTTTTCCTCTTTCCAGGAAATCCTGCTGGCTGAAAAATGGGCCAAAATGAACAAGCTTCCTTTCCCCAAGATAGACCCCAACGTGTTTGACCGAGAGGGCTTGAAGGAGTGTTATGTTTTCAAACCAAAGGACACCTCCTCAGAGAAGGACTGTCCCACCATCATCCACTTCGTGCTGGCCAACATTGACTTCAGGAAGTACAAAGCTCCAGGTGAGCTCACAATTCCTGATACTGAATCCTCCTTTTCCTCTGGAATTGCTTGGTGGTTATGTAGGGGATTAATTCAAAGGAGCTGTTAAAAGTAAGGTAACAAATCCTCAGCCCTAACATTTGGATGGAATTTTTGTATTTGTCCTGTGCAGGCGTTCCCAGAGAAACACAAGAAGAGAAGGATTTTGCAGACTTTGATATTTTTGATGATCCAGATACACCTTTCTCCACCTTCAACTTCCAGTATCCTAATGAGGCTTTCAAGAGGCTCCATGACCTCATGGAGTTCAACACCCTCAATAACATGGATGTAAGTATGGGGGGTTAAAGGGTCTGGGTTGTTACAAGGGGAAGTGGGTGATGTGAGTAAAGCCCTAAATCTGCCCTACAGAAGGTACAGGGCTTTGCCTCAGTGTTCGCCTGATTTTCTCATTTGGTTCTTGCCTTGCTTTTGTCATTTTACCATCCCAAGCCATTCAGGATAACTGAGCAAAGGGGACTGTTAAAGATGTAAATATGATGTGCAGGATTTTATAATTTTTTTTTTTTGTCTAATTGAACAAAAAGGACACTGGAAGTTTTTTCTGAAGGAAATTTCTTTATCAGCTAACTCAGTAATAATTATTTGTAATTGATAGTTGGCAAAACATGACATCATGATCCAACATCTGTGGAGTGACAAGTGTAATGATCATCCCAGATAAAGATATGGGGGTTTAATCAATAAAGTGAAGAAAACTTGTTACATTAGTACAAGGGAAATAAAAGAGAAGATTTATTCTTTCTCAGCATAATAGTTACTTTCTACATCCTTGTAATTTGGATTTTCTCTGTGTTTGGATTTACTCTTCTGAGTTTTACTGGGGCTTTTTAAGTACTGTGTATTTTGTGTGACTTTTTTGGTGTTAGTGGCCTCCCTCATATTTTTACTAACTGCAATAAAATCAGTGTTTTATACACTCAGGAAATCCTATTTGTACCAAAACTCATCGATCCCTTTGCTCAGTGATGGAGCAGAGCTAATAGTGGGAGCAGCAGCTGTTAATGGGAGCAGGGGCTGCTTCTGCCCATTTCCCAGTGGTTCAAATGTGAGTTTTCCTCTGGCTGTGCTGTTCCCTGCAGGTGATCAAGGAGGCCATGGTGGAAAGCATCGAGTACAGGAAGCAGAACCCCTCGCGCTGCTCGGTGTCCCTCAGCAGTCTGGAGGCCAGGAGGTTCTTCAACAAGAGCAGCCTCAACAACAACCACACGTAGAGGCTGTGCCTGGCCCTGCCCTGCCCTGCCCTGCCCAGAAACTGCTCCTGCCTCTGGAACTGGAGTCAAAAGGACTTGATGGAGCATCCCTGCTCCTCACAGGGCTGAGCAACACTCCTCAACACATCTTCTTGTGAATGCTCACGTCCCAGTAGCATTTTGTACTGCTTTTTAAAGAGCTAAAACATTTCACTAGGCTGAGATCCTCATTTTTAAAACTGTGGAATTAGTTGGAGATCACTGGGTTCAGTGTCTTTTTGTTTTCTTACAAAATTGTAGACACTGGTTTCTTTTGGGAGGGGTAATTGATTTTTAATTGATGTAAACTGGGCATAGCTTGAACGGTAAGATGGAATTAGAATTAAAAAATTGAAATCCACCTTACTAAGATATGAGAATGTCTGTACCACTCAGCCAAAAATTAAACCTCTGATTATTTTCTTTTTCTCATTTAATCCTCAAAATTACATTGCTTAAACTCTTGAGCTGCTGGAAACTATGTGTTAAATTATTTTCAGTTTGTGTATTTCTAACCTGAATGTTTCTTCGTAAATTGACAGTGATTTTGAATTTGAGCATGATTAACACAACACATTTCTGCAAAGGGACAGTGGCAATGTTTACTGGGAATTGGTAAAACATGCCCAGGTAAGAATGTGAAGCCTTAAGGGCTATTTTAAAAATATATTCTTGATACTTTGAATAATGAAAAACTATGCAAAGAGAGAGATTATTTTAGTACCATCTCAATCAGTATTGCTGTAACTCTGCAAGTGCACAGAAAGTGCAGCTGCACCTCTGAAAACTTTAATTGCTAAAATCAGTAAATCCCTGGGAAGGGAAATAATTACAATGCATTTCTTTTAACAGCCACTGCACCAAAATAATAATGGAAAGGCTGGGGGTGAAAGGGACCTTAAAGTTGATCTCATGGCACCCCCTGCCATGGGCATGGACACCTCCCACTAGCCTAGGTTGGTCCAAGTCTACATGCAAAGTTCTGTGGTTAAATAACATTTCCTGTATTGATCAATAGATTTTATTTTTGTTTGAGTTAGTGCATGTTTAAAATCAAGAGAGAAAATAAAAGTAACTTACCTTAGTGCTGCATAATTTAAACATTTTCCATAAATTCTGGAATACAGAAAGGAACTGGTACCATTATATTATTGTAATACTTTCTTTTAAATGTTGTTTTTCCTTTTGGTAATGTAATATTTGTATTTTTTATTTTATGTACCTACTCTGTTTCATGGAAGAGTTTTATCATGCTTTATACAGTTTATATTATCACAGTGTTACCAGATGATAAAAAATAAAACTATATTTGTCACCTGCTGTTTTCAGACACTTTTATTTTGATAATTTGTGGGCTATTTTCAGTTTTTTTGTGAGGAGATGTGGAGCAGCCAATGGTGTGGGGCAGCTCACAAGACTGACAGTACACAGGATGAGTCTTTGCTGCCTTTAATCTTGGATTCCTTATAAAGCAGGAAAGTTCCTTAGACATTACTAAAAATGTGGAAGGAGAATAATAATGCAGGGAAAACCCTCTTTTGACACACAGTGTGACACCAACCACACAGAGTTTTCCCATACCTAGAAATGCAATCCTTTGTTTCTCATTTTCCCTCCCTTTAATCCAGGTTCTTCTGCTTCATATGCACAGTAGTTTTTCCAACCCAGCATGTGGTCCCTAGGAGGCAGAAAAAGGTGGATTTAGAGAATTAATTATTTCAGGCTTCAAACATTACTGTAGGGGCAGCACATCGAAGATCCTTCATACCTGAAGGACATGGAAGTGCCAGCCTGCACTCCTGAAGGTGGTGGAGCCTTGGGGTGAGCCCCATTCCTGAAGAGCAGCTCTGGTATGATCTGGAAACCAGCTCTGGTCTGCTCTGGGGCACCTGGCATTGAGCAGTGAGCTTCTCTTCTTTGGGCCCTTGGGGCAGGCTGCAGTGCCTGGATGGGCACTGGAAATCTCTGCCTGCCTTTTCCCTTACCAGCAGAAGGGAATGCTCAGAGTAAATCCCACTGAGCTGGGGAGCACTGGGGCTCTGGGGCTGTGACCTCGGCATGTTTGTGCTGGTAAGAAGAAAATCCATTTTGGCAGGGAATGGGGCTGCAGCCAATGCCCTTTCCCATTCCCCTGGGCATGTTTTGTCTGTGGGATGAAACCTGGGTGATCACCTGCAGAGCTGTTCCTGCACAACACACAGAGCAGGTGTTGAGAATTGCTTGTGCTTAGGAGTGGATGTGGGATCCAACGCCAGGAGCTGGTTGTGCAACTGCTCGTGTTGACATAACAGGTTTTGCTCTGGTGCTCACTGGAAGCAGAGCCGAGCAGACGTTTCCTGGAGCTGTAAATTCAGCCCTGGCTGGCTGCTGGCACCTGGGCTGGCCAGGTTTGTGTAGGGATGTGACTCAGCCAGGAGTTGCGCAGGGCCCTGCTCACAGGCACGGGGGCTGCGAGGGCTCCCAGGAATTCCCCATGGCAACACAAACACAGCCCTGCTGTGCGTGAGGAGCAGCCACTGGGGCACAGCGAGGACACGGCAGCTCCTCAACCTTCAGACGAACCAAACCCACAGCACTGGCTCCAGCAGGAGCAGCAATTCTTACGTGGCTGTGTAACCCGTGTGTGCCAAGCCCCACAAACCTTATTAGGGAACAAAGGCCAAGCCTAAAGACTCCTGGTTTTTGTTAGGTTGTGTCAGGAGATGTTTGGGAACAGAGCTCCCAAAGCAGGATGCTGTGAGCTTGGAGAGACCCGTGTGGTAGGATGGAGCTGGATCTCAGGGCTGCCAGAAACACAGCCAGGCCTGAGAAAGACTTGGAGGCAAATGGGGCACTGAAAGGGGAACCCCAGCTGGGATGGGGTCACTGGGGCTGGGCTGGGAGCTGTTCTGCAGCACCTGGGGCTTCCCTGCCACTCCATCTTCACGTGGAGCCATCCCGAGACCTGCCAAAAAAACCTCAGGGAATTTAACATCAAACCACCTTTGCACTTGAATATTTTATCTTTAATCAGTACAATGCTCTTCCAGTGTGTCCTCCTCAAAGGCTGTGCCAAACTGGCCACAGAAACCTGAGAACTTTGAGGAGGTTTTGGCCTTTGTGTCTCTCTCAAATTCTCACCCAGGTATATTGTTTTAGGCAAGTCGA
>JAOTQP010000403.1:5899940-5925357 GCA_026413545.1 Cichladusa arquata | reverse complement strand
TCCCTGGGAGTGTCCAAGGCCAGGCTGGATGGGGCTTGGAGCAACCTGGGATAGTGGAAGGTGTCCCTGCCCATGGCAGGGGATGGGAATGGATGAGCTATAAGGCTTCTCCCAACTCAAATTGTTCCATGATTTTATGATTCTAAAGTTATACTGTTTGTTTGGTATCATTTCACAATTTAGCTGCATTTCTGCTCCTCACCCAACTTTTTGGATGGACTAGGGGGATGGATGGCTGGGCCAGCACTGACAGCATGGGACACAAGACTTGTGCCAGGCAGTTTGTAAATTCTGGGATGAGGAGGAGAACATAAGACACCCTCTACATCCCACTGGTGCTTAACACCTTCCAGACGTCTTCTCACGGCTTGTTTAGGGCGTGTGCTGGAAAACACAAACCAGAATTAACGCCAGGGCTTTAGAAGAGATTGAGGGAAGTGTTTCGCCAGCGTGTTTGGGAAGCAGAGACACTGATGCTTTGCAGCTGTGGATTCAACGCAAATCCTTCTGCTCCGGTTTTACCAAACCCCAGGGATTTGCCTGAGGGCATTTTTGTGTGACTGAAGGTCCCTCTGCTCCTCCGTGGGGCTCTCGCTGTTGGCTGTGGATTGTGGGGTGGGATGAGGGATGGGAGCAGAGGCTGAAAGGAGGGAGGTTTGCATCCAAACGTGTGCCTGTTTTAACATCTTGTTTAAAACCACATTTTAAACCCATTTTTAGATAAAGAAATTTACCCCACCAAACCATAGGACTTTTTTCTGTTGTTGCCTCTGCATCTTTTCTCTCGTTTTTCAAGGGCTGCCAGAAAATAAATGAGAGAATAATTTGACATTTGAAATCCATATGTCTTTATTGCTCACTTCCTTTTCTTTTATTTTGGAATCTTGGGATCATAGAATCATTAAAGTTGGGAAAGACCTGACAGATCATCAAGTCCAGCCATCAGTCCAGCACTAAACCTTGTCCCCAGGTGCCACATCAACATGGTTTTTGAGCACCTCCAGGAATGGTGACCATTATGCTATGTGACATGGCTGTGAGCTGGGATAGCTGGAAGATCCAGCAGCAGGTGTGGGGTGGTGTGAAGGAGCAGTGTTTCGGTGTAAATTGTTTGAAATACAGGAAATACAATCTTCTAGATGAAGAACACAGGTGTTTATACAGTTAAATGTATGTATTTAAAATTTATGTTCAACTTATGAACTGTCATTGCTCAAATCCAAACCCACCCCACTTTTCTTCTCACCCCTGGGGGTCAGTGCTCATTTCCAGCTAAAGGAAGTATTTAAAGTCCCAAAGTTCATTGTCCTGCTGTTTGGTTACTGTGTCAGGAAAGGGCAGCTGTGTTGGGGTTGGTCTTTGTGCTTGTAAATGATTTAGTACCATTGGCGAGAAGGGTGAGTTGTGCAAGCAGTAAAATGTGATGAGAGTGACCTAAATTTAATAAAATTTCTAAAAACGGTGAGGATGTGAAAAGCAAGTGAACACTGAGGGACACTGAGTTGCCCACTGTGGCTTTTCTGCTCCCAGAGTCAGAAAGCCTCAGTCTGTCTTGAAGGCTGCAGCCTCAGGTGTTTTGTACAGCACACACTTTAATGTAGATGTTTTTCTCCCAGGCAGTGATAACTGCCCACAATATCAGCCAAATTCCTATCAATTCCTATATTTGAGTGAAATTTGAAGGCACAGAGTTTAGTCTAACATGGAGTTTTGCACTAAACCCAACCATCCTTCTGCTGTGAGTTCTCCCTCTGCCCAACCAGGGCAGTTCTGACCTCTGGTAACCTGAGACACAAGTGGTCTTTAATCAGTGTCTTATCTTATTTAATCAGTGTTTTCCCTTTTTATTTAATGTTTTGTTTTAGAATTTAGTTTTGGTGTGCTGATTTAAAAGGATTTAGCAAGAGAGATCTGAACTGGACCAATGGCATGGCTGATAGAGCAGAAAACAGGTCAGCAAATGTTATAGAATCACAGATGGTTTTGATTTGGAAGGGACCTTAAATTTCATCCAGTTCTATAGGCAGGGACACATTCCACTAGCCCAGGTTGCTCCAAACCCCATTCAACCTGGCCTTGGACACTTCCAGGGATCCAGGGGCAGCCACAGCTTCTCTGGGCACCCTGTGCCAGGGCCTCCCCACCCTCATAGGGAACAATTCCTTCCCAATATCTAATTTGGTGTTGGTAGAGCTGATTGAAATGAAACAAACCCAACAGACCCTGTTTGATTCCTTAAACAGATGTTAGCAGAAAGCAAGGGATGCCCAAAAGGGCAAGATCCAAACCCAGCAGCCCCTTCTGTGTGCATGGCTGGAAAGGTGAGGCCAGAGTTCCTCCTGCAAAAATACAGCAGGGGCCAAGCTGGACAAACGTGCCCTGGGAGCTGTGCACAGGAAAGCTGTTCCCCTGAGCCTGGCATATGGATCTGAAGGGAATTTGCTGCTTGAAATTCGGGTTCCTTTCAAACCAGAATGAGGAGTTGGAGCCCTGCAGCTACACATCTGAGCAGCTCAGTTTGGTGAACTTTGAGCATTTCACTCCAATGTAAAATTCCAAAATTCATGTTCTGCAGTGTGACCAAAGCCAATTCTTCTGCCCTGTTGTGTAATGTAATAAATGTCACGTTGACAAATTCAGCTCCATTGAAATGGTTTTTTTATAATTGCCTGTGGTGTTGTAAGATGCACTTAACAAATATTTGTTGGCTTAAAGGATGCCACTGAATCACAGTTCTCTGATGGCAAATCCTTGCAGTGGAAAACAGCCCTTGCTCATATTTTCCCAGTTCCCTGTGTGATGGGACACGGAGAAAAGCTCTTGCAGAACAGAGAACTTGGTGTTATGAATCCAGAGGTAATAGCCAAGCAATGGTATTGTGCCATCTAAATAAACACAGGGTGTTTAGGGGAAAAAAAAATAACATGAAGATCCAGCTTTTACTTCCCAGCAGGAGGAGGACACAGTGCTGGAGTGGCTCCCAGATGGTCCCTTGGTGTCCCCACGTCCCCAGCTCCCTCATTGCTGTGGGCTGAAGGTCTTTGGCAGAAAGAGGTAACCCAGAGAGGGAAGGGCAGTGCCGGGAGCCAGGGGCTGCTCCCTGCAAAACCTGGGCAGCTCCAGCCTCCCCCAGCCCCAGAGGTGAGACAGCTCTTTGCCAGGCCAGCATCAGGTGCTAAATGCTGATATACAGACCAGTAAACGAGGATTTAATAATTCTTGACATTCCTCCTGGATGCACAACAGCTTTTTGCAAGGCATTAACACCAGGAGCATCTGAGCAACTTGGCTGTCCCTCTGGGAACCTCTGTAACCAAACAAATGGCTCAGGGACATCAGTCAGTACTTCAAGCTGCAGAAAAGGTGATTAACCTTGGAACAGAAATCATTTCAGTGGAAAACTGGACAGGTTTCAGCCGTCCCTTACAGGAAGGGACAAATGGCTGCCCATTTGTCATAAGATTTTCCTCAGCAATCTTATCCCAAAACTTGATTCTCTCCTTCTCTACTACTCTACTACTTTTCTTTTTGCCTCAGAATTCTGTACATGGATACAAGACATTCATAACTGAATAGCTAAGCAGCTTTATGTTTTTTGTATTCTCTAGGTAAGTGGTAAGGAAAACTTGGAAAAGGCACTCTCAGTGCCTCTGTGCACTGAGCTCCCGAGTTTAACCCAGCCCCCTCCACCTGTGAGTGCTGTTCAGGACTCTAAATTTAGTTAGTTAACTCACAGATAACTGCCAAGTGATTTACATATCAATCCATCCACTTTGTAGGGGCTGTGGCTGCTAAAACCTTGCCAGCCCACAGCTCACATTATGAACAAGGACAATGTGTGTAAAAATAATAAGGAAAGAAACCTCTGCATCTAAGAGTAGGAAAATTGAGATTTCTCATTATTTTGGGGTGCTGACAAACCAGGGGAGAGCTGCTGGCCCTTATCCAGCAGGAATTGCAGAAATCAGTAGTGTCCAGGAGAGACCTTGGCACTGAGGCTGGGAATCACAGTGTGGGATCCTCACACGTCTCTCATATTTTGCTCTGTGCCTTATTGGCTTTCTTCCCTTTAGGTATTTTCAGCTGTAAAGACCTAACACATAAGTGGCTCATAAATTATTGTGTATCACTCTGAGAAGGCAAGGAAGAAAATGAGACTCTTTACTTGGGCTTAATTTTAATCGATAAGACTTTTAGATGCAGATAAACACATGCATTTATTTACAGCAGGTGTTTTTTAGAAACAACAGAGCCAACATAACATTCAAGATGTGTCAAATTTAACAGCAAATTTTGGAAGAATCCCTGGCTTTTTGTAGGTTTTGGTTGTGTCTTGGGTAATGTTTTCTGGGTGTGCTCTACTGCAGTGCTTCAACTGCTGTGGTTGACATTCCATACCTTCAACCATAAGAATCCCAGAACGGTTTAGGTGGGAGCGACATTTAGGCTCATCTTGTATGCAGTGTACATCATTTACCTGTGCTGATAGTATGATGGGAGGTTTGATCTCAACCTTTTTTTTTTTTTTCTTGGACCAAAAATACCTGCCACTATTTCCTAAACTTGTTTACTCTTCTCTCCCATCTTTATTTCCCCTTCTTCAGGTCCTGTGAGGGTCCTGAGGGTCACACATCCCACCACAGAATGGCCTCTGGCACTTCCTATGGCTTGTAAACAGCAAGGGAAAATCTCTGATTAAACATTTTCTGTGCCAGAATTCCATAGTGAGAGGACTCACACAGAAACTGCGGCTGTCTCTGGATCCCTGGAAGTCTCCAAGGCCAGGCTGGAGGGGCTTGGAGCAACCTGGGCTAGTGGAAGGCTGGAATGGGATGAGTTCTAGGATCCCTTCCAACCCAAACCAGTCTGGGATTCTATGAAGTACAGGAAGAATGGAGGCACCAAGGAAAGATAAGAAATTTCAGCATCTCTCCCCCACATTGGACATCCCTGACAGCCTGACATCCATCAGAACACCAGTGGAAGTCATTTTTCTGCAGCCTCTGGCTGGCAGCACTGCCAAGCTCCCTGACCCTTCAGCCAAACAGGAGCACTAATGAGACATCAGGCTTTTCCCAGGTGTGCACAGCATTGTTTTAAGCCTCCAACCCTGAACTAAACAAACTTTTCATTCATTCTCAGTTAATATTTACCTGCACAAATGAGGCTGGACTATTTCACAGGTTAGTTTGTAATGGTTACCTGCTTTTATTTTGTCTTGCTGACAATGAATCACAGAATCCTGAGGCTGGAAGATGCTCAAATCCTGCATCAAACTGATTAAGTTGTGCAGGATCTGTATTTTTATCCAGAACAACTTCTCTCCAATTAGTGGCTAAATCTGTTTTGGAATTCAGCAAATAACTCCACAATGAGAATTGTCTTTAGGAACTCAAGGAACTTTTCAGAATTGTGTAAAAACTACTAGAAATATCTCTTTGGAAATCATGGAAACTTTCAGAATTGCATAAAAACTACAAGAATTATCTTCGAAAGTCATGAATTTGTAACAGTGAGAAATGCTAACAATTAATTTAACACGTCCTTGGTTTAGAATTAATACAGGATATGTTCCTTTGATGTGAGAAGGAAAAATAGATCCTGGAGAACGTTTTGTTGATACTCTGAAATGGACATGAATGTAAATTTTCCATGACAGTTTCTTCCAGCACTAAGCCAACTCTAGTTAGTGGCACTGTGGAAATGGGGTGGTTTCAGTGGGCAGAAAATAGATGGAGTGGTCCAGAAGTCCAAAAATTTTTTCCCTGTTTCCCCCTAAGTCCAGTTAGATCCTGTGTTTGCAGCAATGTTCCTATTTTGTTCCTTGTCTCCCAAACAAAATGTTTACTCAAAGCTCTGTTCAGGTGACCCTCCCAAAAGTGTTCAGCTGTCCCCTGCACATTGTCTCTAAATCAGAATGACAATAATTATTAGGCAGATCCAGCAGCATGGGGGGAAATATGTCATTCCAGGCACTGCACAGATTTTTGTTTTAGCAGGTGAAGTGTTTAAATTCAAATGTCATTTTTTGAAGAGTAGTTCAAAGAAATTTGTGGTTTCTCTGTGTGGCACTGACAAGAAATGGTGTAAATAAATACAGAGCATGAGGGTCAATATTACCTAGTTGTATGAATATTATTGGTGTGCTATTTTTTGCTGTAGCTCAAGAGGTATATAAACTCTGCTTTGTGTATTAATAAATGGCTTAATTCATGCAAAAAATGAAGATCCTCTCTCTTAATTTCCCTCACCATCAAATGGTGCCCACCATGTGAGGAATTGACAGCTGGACTGTGGGTCCTGTAGGAAAAGACTCTGCTTGGGAAAAGTGGGAAGAAGAAGAAAGAAGAAGAAGAAAGAAGAAGAAGAAAGAAGAAGAAAGAAAAAGAAGAAAGAAGAAGAAAGAAGAAGAAAGAAGAAAAGAAGAAGGAAGAAGAAGAAGAAGGAAGAAGAGGAAGAAGAAGAGGAAGAAGAAGAGGAAGAAGAAGAAGGAAGAAGAAGAAGAAGAGGAAGAAGAAGGAAGATGAAGAAGAAGAGGAAGAAGAAGAAGAAGAAGAAGAAGAAGAAGAAGAAGAAGAAGAAGAAGAAGAAGAAGGAAGAAGAAGAAGGAAGATGAAGAAGAAGAGGAAGAAGAAGAAAAGAAGAAGAAGAAGAAGAAGAAGAAGAAGAAGAAGAAGAAGAAACAAGAAGAAGAAGAAGAAGAAGAAGAAGAAGAAGAAGAAGAAGAAGAAGAAGAAGAAGAAGAAGAAGAAGAAGAAGAAAGAAGAAGAAGAGGAAGAAGAGGAAGAAGAAAGAAGAAGAAGAGGAAGAAGATTTCTACATAAAGATGTTTAATTGAGTGTAGGTCAGGTCTCCTGGTTTCTGGGCGCCACCTCTTGGTGCTGGGACAGCTCCTCAGTTTGATGCTGAGCCTGGATTTCTATTCTTCAGCGAGGAAAACCATGGATATGAGTGGCAGCAGCTCATCTGACACGTCCCTAAAGCAGCAGCTGGAAGTTTAGTACCATCACCTAAGGAAATGAGAAATACCTGAATCTCTGAAACCAATCCCAAACCTGCCCTTGTGAACGACAGAGTTGTGGCTGAAAAGGATTTTAATGTTTTGGGTCAGATCAGGTTTGTCTGGTTGGGTTTTGTTGATGTTTTACTTCTTATAATTGTTTTTGTGGGGGTTTTTAGTCCCCATGAGTGGCCCACACCAGATCCTCCAGAGAAACCCACTATATCCCACAGGGAGACAGAGCTATGAAATGGAAACACCACAGGATGAGGTTCAGTGTTTTGTTCATTAACTCACAGCATTTCAGGTGCATTTCCCCACTGCATTTTCATCCATCCCTCCAGGCTCTTGCACAGCTGACTGCAGTTTCAGTAACTGATTAAGGCAATGCATTTCAGATCCTCTGTTGTTCATGGGAAGGCAGATTTCCAGGGATGGTGCCTGCTGGAGGGGTTTAGGGCTGGTCTGCCAGTCCCCTTAAAGATGGGGATGGCTTGGGAAACCACAAGGATATTCCTTCATTTCAGCCCACCTTAAACAGGTATTAAGGAACAAGAAGCTATAAAAAGTTTTGAAGGAATGAAGGGAAGTCCATGAGTATTTAAAGAGCAGGCTGGAAAGTGCAGGTGGTGAAGGCAAAGCAGAAAGTAACAAGATCAAGCTCCACCAGTGAAAATCTGGTGTAAATGTTCCCCCCTCCAATACAAGGAAGAAGTTTTTTACTGTGAGGGTGGTGTGGCCCTATGCAGGTTGCTCAGAGAAGCTTTTGCTTTTTGTGGCTTTCTTTTTTCCCCAGTTTCAGAAGAGAATTTTCCACCTGGAGTCAAAATGATCATTAGGAAGGAAAGGAACTGGAAATGAGTACAACTCTGAGTGGACAATTGTTTGCTCTCATTATTGGATTAACTAGGACAGCAATCCCAGCAGGGCAGGAGCAAAACACTGGAGATCAAAGTGCCAGGGTTTATTTTTATTTTTTTTTTAATTTTTTTTTTCTTAAATGAAAATGTGGTCTGTGTGTGATCTGTGTGCCCCCCACCCCCTCATTTCCTCCCCAGTCCAACACAGGATTTTGACTCAATGCTCTTACAGATCCTTTCCAACCTGAATGTTTCTGATTGTAAGTGCATAATGATGACTATCAGCTCCATAAAATTTCCTTCAATTACTTTCTGCTGTCCTAGCCATAATTCAAGGGCCCAGCTTGGTTCCATGAATCTGAAATTGTTGTGAATGCTTGGAGCTGAACACTGAGATGGGAATTGCAGACTTATTTCCAGCACCAGAAAGGAGCTCTCAGGGATCATTACTCACCTTGTTTACCCTACAGGCCACCCTTAGGAAGTGTGTCATTGCCCATTTTCCATATGGCATCCCAGGGACTGGTGTTCTCCTTGGCTGGCTGGTCCAGCAAAGCTGGGAGGCTCAGGGACATCGATCAGGCCACCCAGATACTCACAAAGCTTCTAACCCTGCACTATATTTCTGAGTATTTGAGTTTATCCTCTTCTGGCTCCTGTGTGCTAAGCAGTAAAACTGGAATTATTGCAGCAAATCTCCTTGTTTTTTTTTTCTTTGCCTAGAATATGGCCAGGTTTTCCCGTGTCTGGAGCAAAAGACAAGGGAAAGAAAAAGAAAACAGGTAGAAACTGGGTTTGCTGACAATAAAAGAAGTGGTTCCTATTTTTTCTCGTTTGGTAGGAGCCTGGAAACAAGCTGGAATAAAATCTCTAATTCTAACAGTTTAATCTGGATTATTAATGAATAATGAAAAATACTTCTGAATGATTGAGAAATATTTAATTTGAAACAGAAATTTCAGGTCCATTTGACAAATATGGGATATAGGTCCTGGAGCAACCTGGGCTAGTGGAAGGTGTCCCTGCCCATGGCAGGGGGTGGCACTGGATGAACTCTGAAGTCCCTTCCAACCCAAACCACTCTGGGATTCTAAATGTAGAGCAAATGGGAGTCAAGGCACAGAGTGAGGAGATCATTTTGGTAATGTGGGATTCTGGGAAGTGTGGGTGCATGTTCAGGGCTGAAAAGAGACCAAAATCATCTTCTACTCTTTTATTCCCATGAGGGGTCAGGAAACTTGCAAATGGCTCAAAGGACAATTGGAGTGATTGGTGCTTTGATCCGACCTTGCAAAGCTGGATTTGGAAGGGAATACCCCGAGAGATCAATATGTGTTTGTACATGGGAAACACTGAAAATGCAATGAATTCCCCTTTGTAATCTCACCCTCATCTTTGACCCTGGGTTATTGTTTAATGCAAGCAGTAAATGAGAGAAGATGGATTAGCATTGAAAGAGACTAAATAGTCCAAGAGAGCAGTAAGGAAAACACCGAATTAGTCTTAAATCCATCTTTTGTGGGCAGTGTTGCCTTTTAACACCTTGTTCCTGTTTTAGTTTCTTTGAGGGGAGGGAATCAGCAACTATGGAAACTATGCTGATGTGTCACTTTGGGTCCAGCAAGCCTTCCCTGAATGCTGGGGCAGAGGGGCTGTGGGATAAATTCTCACTGCTCATTTATGGTGCTAAATCGGTCTTGTAGCTGTAGAGAATTTCGCCTCTTCTCGAGATCATATCTAAAAGTAGAGGAGTAGAATGTGACACTGCTGTCCCTCAGGGCTGCACGCATTTCATCTGGAGAGCCCTGGAAATGAAGTCAGAGGGCCCTGAAATGAAGTGCTGGGGAATTTTGCTTTCGAGGCTGCGTTATCCCGATCTGCACGAACTACCCGAGGTGATGATATAAAACCTTCCTGCTTTCCCAGGGGATGGGGTGGTGGAGGAGCTCTGCAGGAATAGATTTACTTCCAATTTGCTTGCTTAGCACACTGTAGCACGCAATTTATATTTTTCTGTGGGAACCAGGAGCATGTGCAGCCTCTTCCCGGGGTCTCTTTCTCTCCAGGTAGCCTTTTTTGCAGTCAGGGGGGAATGAGCTCTGATTTTAGTAAATATGCAATGAAATAGGAGAGGAGGAGAAGATGCCCTTCCAAAGCTTGTGTTCTAACACAGGCACATTCAGACAAGGTTGCAAACCCAGCCAAGGCTGTTTTAGCTTTGAGGCAGTAGGAAATTATCCTTCCTGCTCAGAAAAGCACAGGTTGGATTGTACAGCCAAGCCCATTGGTGAGTTTTAGAGAAAACTGCCTGTGCTATAAAAGATACTTCTGAAAGAGAAAAAAAAGTTTTAAAAAAAATCTCCTAATTTCTAGCTCTTAATTTAGTCTCCTGGTTTGGATTGCAGTTTTCAGATGTTTTGTTAAATGAGCTGATGTTTTTGCATCCCTTCTCATCAGAGATGAGGCTTCAGGTGGCTGAGCCAGCTGACCAGTCCTCTGCCATTGCTGGCTGTTAATTCCAACAGAATGGAGAAATAAAATTCACCTGCTAACCACAGAATTCCAGACTGGTTTGGGTGGCAGGTGCCTTAAAACTCACCTTGTTCCACCCCTGCTGTTGTCGGGACACCTCTTTCATTCTGCAGTCTGTCATCTTTCCCCACCTCCTGTGGGATTTGTGTGGTATTTTGTGTGTGTGTGTGTGTGTTAATTATTAATTTACCTATTTTGTCAGCAGAAAGGCCATAATATCCCATTTAAATTTGGCAAAGTGGGATTTGACTGGGGCTGTTCAAGCAGCTCTAATGGGGAGGGGGCAAGGGCACACCCTTATTTTCCCCCTTAATCTGTTCCCTTTCCCGAGGATGAGCTTTCCCTGCTCTGAAGTTCTCCCCACATCCTCTAGATGCTCCTCGTGCTCTGCAGGAGCCGAAATTCCTGAGCAAAGCCCCGAGCTGAGCTGTGGAGCTCTCTCTGTGCCAAACCCAGCACCAGCAGCCTCCCTCCCCTCCCCTAATTCTCTTTCTCGATTGTTCCTGTCACTTCGAGAATTTACAAAATTGTCACTTAAGAGGAGAAAGTGACAATTTCCCTGGAAATCTTCTGGTTGCAGGGACCTCTCTCGCCCTTTTCCTCAGCACATTAAATGCATCCAGTGCAAGGCAACACTTTGGAGAGGAAAACAGCAAATAGTAAAGGCTGCCCATTTTAACTCTTCCCCGAGTCCTGAGAGGAATTTCTAACGAGCTTTGCACTCTCTGTTATTAGTTCAGGGATTAAAGGGATATGTTGTGAAGTTTGCCATAAATTTTAATTTTGGGCTCTCATGTTTTCACCTGTTGTTGGTCTGTTACATTAGGACTTAGGAAAATGTATTTTTTAAAGAGAATTTGTGTGTCTTTGTGTCTCTCCTGCTATGCTTTTTCCTGACCACTCCCTAGGGGAAGAACCTTTTTCTGATATCCAGACTAATCCTCCTCTGACACAGCTCCAGCCATTCCCATGCTCAGATTAATTGTAAAACTGAGTTTTATCTCACAGGCTTGACTTCTACTCTTTTCCCTTCCACTTCACTGGCAGACCTTCAGCAAAACATCCCAGTGCAGAAAGTCAAGAGGAGGTTTTCAATCTGCTGTCGCACTGAGGGGTCTGTGGAAGATAAAACCATCCATATATTCTGCTGAATGCCCCCAAAATTGCCTCAGGCTGCCTGCAGGCTCAGCAAGGTGATGTTGCATGGGTTACCCATTAATCACAAATCAATGGCAAACTGGAGCTGCAGCATGAAGGAGCAGCAACAGCTTCTGGGATTTTACAGAGAGATCCTGGCCTTCACAGGGTT
Organism: Cichladusa arquata; assembly: GCA_026413545.1. Classification (NCBI taxonomy): domain Eukaryota; kingdom Metazoa; phylum Chordata; class Aves; order Passeriformes; family Muscicapidae; genus Cichladusa; species Cichladusa arquata. Next base: position 5,913,656 of record JAOTQP010000403.1, on the reverse strand, counting down.
AAAATGTTTAAATCCAGATTACATTCCTGTGCCAGGGCTTTGCTGGGTGGCCTCAGCCTCTCCTTGCCTCTCCTGACTTTTCCTTCCCTTCCTTGTCTGTGCCTGCAGTGACCACAGAGAAGAGCTCGTGGGCTCAGCTGAGTGTGGCACGAGTGTTAATTAATTATAGACCACTTAGAGCTGCTTGTGTGCAGTTCTGGATGTTCTTTTCAAAGGTCAGAAAAGACATGAGCAGCTAACCCTCCATCCATCCTCTCAGAGGGGATGCTGTTTCAAAGTGACTTTGGACAAAAGCCACAAAATTCTCCCTCAGTGGCCACAACTACATAGTTGTGGTGTAAAACCTCTGGTCACATGTAAAAGCTTTCAGAGGAAAAAGGCAACTTTTTCAAAACAAATCCTCATGGCTTCAGCCCTGAGTTATTCCAGTTACTTCTGCATGAAGCATTTTAAAATGTTTATATATAATCTAGTTAGTATGAAGCCCTTCATAAATTTTAAGTGTCTGTGGAGACAGCTCAATAAATTTTCTTGACCCAGCCAACTGTGTCTCTTGGAGAAAGTATTTAGTGTCTGTAAGGAGCCCCAGGCAGGTGGGGTTTGGCAGATTCATGCTTGGGTGTGGACAAGCAAAGGGAGCAGCCTGGGAGTGCTTGTCCTGCCCCAGCTCAGGTTGTGCTGGATCTGCCTCAGGTTCCTGGGGCTGGCAGAGAGGGAAACAGTAGGATCATGATGAACTGGTGTTAAAATGTGGGATCCCTTTCCTAGGACCATGGACATCCAGGCTTGGATCTAGTGGAAGGTGCCCCTGCCCATGGTGGAATTGGACAAGCCCTTCCAACCCAAACCACTCTGGCATTCTGTGGTGACCCATCTTACAGCTGTCTCTTCTCCCTGAAAGGTTTTAACTCATGCCTCCAAGAACAGGAGGTTGCCCAGCAGCTTGGCTCTTTCTTGCTTTCTTGTCTCCTTTGGGGGTGACCTCAGTATGAATATTAGCTGATGATCCCCACCCCAGAGGTTCAAAGGCATTCCACTTCTTAAATTCCTTTCAAAAGCACAGAGAAATTCTCATGCCAAGCCCTTCTGCTGGGTCACCAGCCCCACATAATTAGAGTGTGCTGAGGTGAGGGAGGTGCTGAGCATGACCCTACTGCACAGAGCTCCTCCCTGTAGTAGTGTGTTCCAAGACCTTCCCATCCTTTCTCACAACTCAGCAAAACAGAAACGTGAACAAATTTCTCTTCTTACATGTTGTGTTTGCACAACACTTGGTTGTGTGCCCTGTTTCAGCTTAAAATGTGCAAAGTGTTGAAAACCCTTCAATTTTCTCTCCTTGTAAGATGCTAATTTCTATTTTTGCTGCCTGGCTGAGAATCCAAGTGCTCCTGGGGAAAAAAAAAACCTATGCAAAATTGCTGGATCTCATCCCATCCCCAATCATTTACTTCCTTCAGCAGATCGTGAAAGAAAGAAAACAGAGCAGTTCAGGGGTGGTTTTTATATCAGAAACAATTCTCTTTTCTGCTGATTGCACTGTGCACGTGGTCCCTGCACACCCTGGGACCAGCACCTGCAGCTGCTGGACTGCCCCAAACACCCCAATTATTCCCAGAAGAATAAAATGAACCATTTTGGAGAGTGCCTTGGGGATGCAGGCTGCCAGCCTTTTACAGATTGTTGTGCTTTTGCTTTTACTGAGGCTTTTCCTGGCTATGGCTGTTCCAAATGATCCCAGAAGGGATTTTACACAGGGTGTAAATACAACCTGATGGGTGAGGACTTTGATAGTTTGGAGGGGTGTACTTTCATGTAGGTGCTTTGCAGGTTTAATTTCCATTTGGTTCAGTTTGGTTTGTGTCAGGAGCTGGAATTGGATGGGGATTTCATTGCTACAGATGGTGCCTTGACAGAAATCTTTGGTCTAGTACAAATGGAACAGAAATTTCAAATGATGCCCACAGGCTCAAAAGAAGAGAATCCAGATCAGTAATGCAGCAGGTGTTGGCCATTTGTAATTCCTGCTTCCCCATTTGGGTGATATCAAGCAGCCCTTCAGTTCTGGGACTTGTGCAGCTTTGGCTCTGATGTATTGATGTCAGCAATACCTTTTATTTTCCCTGAAACACAATGTCTGCACATGTGATGCAACCAGGGTTCAAGCTGAGTGCCAGCCAAGGCTTTGTTAGCTTTTTTTTGCCCATCCTTTGGGAACAGCTCAATTTGCACCTGAAATGAGCACGCTGAGCTTTGTTGGTGCCTCTGCCTAGGATAATCCTGATTTAAAAGCCCTGAATAGAAACTTCAGCAGCCCTTGGCTCTGGTATTTAGAAATATAGAGTATTTTGATGGTCTTGGTCAGTTTGGTGTTTCCTCCTTGAGAATTAAAGGGGAAGTTTGAGGATAATTATTAGTCTTGTGTTTTTCTAATGTTGTACCATGGTAAAATTTCCAAAGCGAAGGAAACATCAATCTTGGTGCCTTGCTGGAGTTTATTTTACGTGGTGCTGATTGTACATTTGCAAACATCAGATTTTAGCTGTGCCACATTTTTGGTATGGAAGAATGGAATTTCTTAAAGCAAGGTTCACCCCATGGCAGAAAATATTTACTCAAAGTTGACCATAATGGGGCAATAATGGAAAGTTTCTGAACCTTGTGGGTTTTTTTAGAAGTCACTTTATGCCAACAATTCTTCCTAACCTGAGACATAACATGTTTCATTTAAAAATAAAACGTGTATGAAGAAATAATCTTACCATTTAGTTTAACTTATAACTTTAAGAAAAGGGTAGATACCTACTTAAAAAAAAAAAATAGAATAAATAAAAGGGAGGGAGGTTTAAAAACTACTTAGGTATAAAACATTCTAGGATCATTTGAAAGGGCCAGCACTAAAACTGTTAAAATACATGAATTTGTTCTTTTATCTTGGAACCTTCCTGTAGGTTTATTGGATAAAATTGAAAAGTCCAGAGCCACATTCCTCATATTGGTGCTTTTGCTGCAGAACTCCAGGATTCAGGATGAGGTCCTGGCCTGCTCATGTGTGATGTGCTTTGGCTTTATGGCCAGGTTTCAGCCTTTTCCCAAAGCTTCACTGGAGGGGGCTGTTTGTGTGTCACAGTTGTCTGAAGGGTTTCCATCTGAACTGCTTCATTAGCTGAAATCAGTTCAATTTAATTGATTTTGGCTCGTGCTTCCTGGCTGCAGCTGGGAGGTCCTTCCTGGTCAGACCCCAACCTGTGTCTCTTTGAGGGATAATCCTCTGACATTTACCTGGAATATGCTCAGGAGTTCTGGTTGTTCTCTGTCTTGCCTGCCTGTCCCCCCATTGTCACCTCTGCATGGATGCAGCCCTGTGAGACACAGGGAATTTTTTCCCTCTCCTTTCCAGTCATCACTTGCCACACAGACAGAATTTTTTCTTTGGATAGTAACTGCGACTTGGAAACTGGGATTTTATTGCAGATATCACAGAATCACTGACTGGTTTGGGTTGGAAGGACCTTCAGGATTATCTTGTTCCACCCCTGCCATGGGGAGGGGACCTTCCACTGTCCCAGGTTGCTCCCAACCCCATCCAGCCTGCCTGGAACTGTCTAAACCACCATAAAAACCAAATCATGGGGAGTGGAGAGATGTTTTCTGAGCTCTGAGTGGAGCAACACCCACAGAGGAGCTCAGTACAAAGAAGGATCAATCACAGGAATGTAAACTTTGAAATAAAAGCAGAATATTGCTTTAGGTCTCACAGGAAAGTGAAACAAAAATGCCCCGAAAGCAGCAAAGGAGAGTGTGAGTTGACACCAGCTCCTGTTGGCGTGGACACAGAATTCACTCTGTGATTCTTGCTTGTTTTTTATTATTCTTGTTATTTATTACTCAGGAGGGATTATGCAAATGGATTCATTAGCATTTTAGCACAGATCCAGCTGGAAAAGAGCACCCTCAAACCTTTGCAGGAAGGAAGGAGTTTTCCTTGTCACTCACCCCATCTCGTGGTATCTGCTCTTTGCAAATTATTTTGCACAAAGGTGGTCAGGAGACAGTGTCTGATATTGCAAGTTGGAATAGAGCTCTTTTTCCCAAGTTGTGTTACCAAAGCTCCTTGTTCATCAGGGGGATACTTATCCTTAAATGCTTGATATCCATCTGAAAGATGAATTGAAAGCCTCAGTGGATTTCTTGGTTCCCCTCCTGGTTGATGTGAAAAAAATCCTGCCAGGGATGACATGGACTGGCCAAAGGACTTGTCTGAGAATAACAAAGCTGCAGACAAAAATATCCTTCTGTCTGTTGAGCTTCAGCCTCTCCTCCCAAGGTGGGAGGAGGATTGGGAAGGAAGTAGCAGTCTCATAACTGAAACAAAAGATAATAATAATTGAAGTGAAAGGGAGAGATGCAGAGGAGAACAACAGGAAAGATGAATGATGCCCAACATCAAAGTCCCCCAGCAGTGATTGCTCCCACCCAGTCAGCTCCCCCAGTTTCTGCACTGGGCATGGCATTCCATGGTATGGAATATCCCCCTGGCAGTTGTGGGTCAGCTGTCTGGGCTGTGCTCCTGGCTTCCTGTGCACCTCCTCAAGGAAAAACTGCACAATCTACCCCAGTTTTGAGAAAGAGAAAAAATAATGCATTGGCAGATGCACAACGCGGGTACCTGTATGTAATTTTAATGAGTGTGGAGCTGGAATTTAAGTGTTTTTCCATCACAACTCTGCACATACTGTGAAACAGGCCACTAAAGGAATGCAGTTATGTGATCTTGGAGGTCTTTTCCAGTTTTGATGATTCTGAGCTGCTGTCTTGCAAATCAGAGTGAAATTGCTTCCTACAGTCTGGAAAAGTTGTATGTATGAATTAACCGTGTCAATTAACTCAGCCCAAAGCATTGAGCTGGCCTTTATTTACATAACCAGTAAGCATTTTTTGTGGAGAGACCAAGACTTTATAAATGCTACCATATCACTGTGGCAAGAAAAAAAAATGCACTTTTAAAACACAGAAGATGAAAGTTAATATTGCTGAGGGGAGGGGTGGGACTGGCAGCACACACAGAGCTGATGCTCTTCAAACTGGTTGAACTGTGTTGTGGTTTCAGATGTGACTCAAGAAAGGACAGCAGAGCTGACCTACATCTCTTTCACTTTAAGGATGTTGACAAGGAGTTTAGATAAACAAGGATATAACTCCTTTAATCTGCCAGCAGGTTATTTGATTTTTTGATGTGTTAAGAAGAATTCCTTCTCTCCTCACTCTGACTGCTAAAACTAAGTTGCCTGGGAAACACAGAAACCCAAACTGTTCTGTGCATCCCTGGTGATCACTTGGGGATCCAACCAAAAAAAAAAAAAAAGTGCTCCCTGGAAAAGCAGCTGTTCACTGAGTGGTTTGATTTATTTTCCTGGGTGTTAAAATCTGCAGAGCTGCAAGATAAAAAAACTTGGAGAAATCAACCTTCAGTCCAGCATGGTTTTTATCTCACCCCTAAGTATGAGGGTCTTAGCAGCCCCATTTTCCTTTGTATTACAAGTTCTTTCCTATGGTTAGTCTCCCAATTCCTCAGCAGTTGATTAACCGTACTTTTTTTTTTTTCAAATGAGAGAAAAATCAATATAAAAATGTGATAGTTCAAATCCATTTTTATTTTTGGAAAAGCCTTAAACCCCTCAGTAAACGAGGCTATAGGTTGAGGCTGAGCACCAGCCTGTCCTTGCCATGCTTTATTTTTAGAAGCTCCTGTTCTGGGCTTTGCCATTTGTGCCTCAGATCTGATCTAATTGTTGAAGACAAAGAACTGCTCTGGCAGCCTCTCCCAGGGATAATCTCTTATGCTGAGAAAATCTTTAGACTTAATTAAGACAGTTTTATCATTCCTGTGAACTTGCAGAGTGGCACAAAAAGGCCCTATTAATGCTCAGAAAGTCTCTCTATTCTAATCCAGTGATATTAAGCAGAGGTTTATTTCAATGAAGGTAACAACCCTCTCCAAGTGGGACTTGTTTTGCACACAGCTGTGGATCATTCCTTTATCTCCTCTAGAGAGTAACTTGAAAACTTACTCTACAAATAATTATTTTTACATCTTGAAAGTGGTGCTAAACTTAAGACCCCGATTGAGCTGTCATCGGGAAAGTATAAATATCCTCTGAGTTTACCTCTTGTAAGGCCTTTTTATTTTTATAACTGTTTAACAAGAAATGTAAAGTTATGCATCTGATCAAAGAAAGTCCCCTGATGTTTTATGCAACGTGTCTGCCTTTGACTAGAACAAAAAATAGATCTGAGAGTACTTTAATCTGTTGAAAGCAGAACTCTACTTACAGTAAGTGTCAGATCTTGATTGTTTGAAGTGACTCAGGGTTCTCTCATCTGACTTGACATTGTTTTACTTCATTGTTCGTGTATTTAAGATAAAAGAAAATCATTACTATTTTAAAGTTAACACAAAGAAAGTAGTGATGATCAGCAGCAAAGGTTCCCAGCTCCTTGTCTGTGGGTTTTGGGGATGCTGTTTGTGAGTGACTCTGTGAATGCTCCTTATGTACAGTTATGTATTTATGTTGAATTACTAGTGCTCTACATTGTGGTACTAAAGAGCTGGAGGACAGTGCTGTGTAAACAACAAAAAGACTCTTTCAGGTCTTCACTTTGGTTTGCAAATTTGGGCTTGGATTCTTGCAGAAAGATTAGTGCTGTTTTCTGGTGGATTTACACGCTGGTTGAACATGAAGCCTTCAGTAAAAAGGAAAAAAATGTGAACTTTAGAAACTTGCTTTTGGCTTGAGACTGCTCATCACTTCCTCTCCAGTTATCAGAGTCTATTTTACTGACTCAAACAGAGGAATTTGGAGGATTTGCTCCCACCTGGATACCCAGCAGCTCACTGGCACAGGGTGCCCAGAGCAGCTGTGGCTGACCCATCCCTGGCAGTGTCTGAGGACAGGTTGGATGAGGATTGGAGCAACCTGGGACAGTGAAAAGTGTCCCTGCCCATGGCAGGGGGTGGAATGGGATGATCTTTACAGCCCCTTCCAACCCAAACCTTTCTGGGATTCAAGCACAGCTCCCATCCTGGGCAACATCAGGCTTTAGCAGAGAGGTTTGCTGGGAGGGGAGCAATGGAAATGGCACCAAGGTGTTGCACTCCTGAGGGGAGGCTGAGTCTGCCTGGGCTTGGCTCCATCCCACTGCTGTCCCCTGCCATGGGTCCTGGGGATGGCTGTGTGCTGCCTGTAAGGCACCTTTGCTGCACCTCCTGCTTTTCAGATCACAGATTTCTTACAGTTTTGGGTCATGGTTGAACCAGATATGCCAGCCATAATGTTGGGAAGTTCAGCTCCTGCTTCTTGAGGCTCTCCTTCCTGCTCCCTCATTTTCTCCATCAGCCCTTCATTCCAACCAGTCATTCCATCCTGAAGAAAGACTTCTGTACAAATCATTCCTTGAAACTCATCCTCCCTCCAGTGAAAAGTTCTGACCTCAAATGATCTGCAGGGAAGGAAGATGTTTTGCCGAACCCCTCCCATTTGCTCTGCCCTATGTTTACTCCTTAGTCTGTGTCTTAGGAGCCACAACCAAAATCTGCTGTAGCTTTAGGTATTCCAGTAGTTTTGCTCCAGGGCTTTGCTAAATTACAGATGTTGGACAGGTAACAGAGAGGTGGTGGGGGTGAAATATTCTTCAGCTGCACAATTAGAATAAAACCAGAACAAATGGAGACCAGTAAAGTTTCTGTCCCTGCACCTTGTACCTGGCTCATCCTGTGAGTTCTGCCATTGTTTTTTTTAATCTACATGAGCTGTCATTGCATGGGGCTTTTAACATGAGAATTCTTCCCAATCAGGACGTAATTACAATCATAGGCTGAAATATTTAATGGAACAACAATCACAGTTTTATTTATTTTTTATTGCAGCATATGTTTCTCTCCTGAGTTTTGGAAGATGCTGCTGCTTCCTCTTCAATCACAGAAAGGAATGAGCCATGACATTTCTTTTTAATGAAAATGCTGATCTAATGTTATCTTAATAGAACTAAACAAAAAATTTCTAAGGCTGACTTGGTTGAATACATTTATGGTTTAGCCTGTGGAGTGCTGATTTAGTGTTGGTGAGAAGTTTGATATCTTTTTTCATGTTGAGGCCAGGGAAACTTGGCCTGCTTGGTATTTGGTAGGATGGTTTTATATGGTAGGAAAATCCAACTGTTGAGCAGTGACACATGTTTGTTAGGGTTGTTTGAAAGGATCCTTTCCTGCCAAAAGAGAAGCAGTGCTCAAGTTTATCTTTATGGAAGAAAATGGATCATCCAAGATGATGTGTGGATTGCTGTTTGGGATTTTTTTAAGGTACTCCAGTGTGGTTCCTGTTTGGTTTTTTCTTTAGTTATTATTTTTTATTTTTAGGGAGGACAATATAGTAGAGAGATAAAACCAGCTGTCCTGTTTTCCTCAGCTCTCCCTCAATCCACAAGAAAAACCTGATGGGGCTCAGAAGGATGGCAGGGTCTGTGTCCCTCTCAGCTGGACCAGCTCTGGATCCTTTGGAAGCTGGGATACCCCAGGACAGGCTCTTTTTCTGTTCTCTCTCCTCCTGTCCCTGTTCCCTGTGAGCAGAACCCAAACCCCCCCATCTGCCCCCTCCTGTTGTGCAGAGCCATGGGTGCCTCCAACAGTGACACCAAAACTCTATAAACAAGCCAGTCTCCATAAGATGTTCTTAGGTGATTTAAAAAGATATTTAGGTGTCTGGCAGAGCTGATTTTCTGCTGTTTGCAATAAAGTGTCTGAATACATGACTGCAGCAGTCCTTTCTCAGGGCCCAACGTGCAGAGTGCTGTTAAATACAGAATTCTACTTGGCTTAGAGGGTTTTCAATAAACAAAAGACTTGCCATGATAATGGCACAGCACACACTGTGCTGGAGGACTCCAAATAATGGAGTTGGCTTGGGGAAAGTGCCATTTGTAAAGAGCAGAAGAGAACTGCTTTTAATGCAAGTCCCCAAAGCCATTGAGACTGGCTGGGCTCTCTTCAAATAAGTGGTTTCATAGCCCACTATCAAATAGTAGCTGAGAGGGTGAAAAAACCCAATGGTATGTTTTATTGGTTGAAATTTCAAATATTTCACACTTTTAATTAACAAAAGTGTGAAAATTAACATGGGTGAACTATAGATCTAAAGCCTTAAAGATGCTTTAAGAAATGACCAGCAAATCCAGTTTAACAAGGAGAAAAACCCTTCCTGCAAGTTCAAACCCTTTCCTCCCCCATATTCAGCATATTTCTATTTAGAAACTATTTTTGGTGTGTTTCAAACACTTTCTGAATTGATTTAAACTAATTGCACCAAGTTGGGGTAGTACCTTTAAAGGAATGCTCTTTAGTCTTTTTTTATTTATCCAAAACATCTCCTTGAACTTCCTCATGCAAATAAGTATGTGGTGAGACTTTTTAGCCTTTCAGAATTAAAAGAGAAACTTGTATTTCTAATTTTTCAGTTCAAGCAGTTTTACCTTGCTTCAGGTGATTTCAGTTTTTGCCTCTGCATTGCAAATATAAGGATAAAAGTTTTCCTTCCTTTTGGTTCTTTGCCCTTCTCTTTTCCTGTATTAAATTTTGCTGGCATAGATTTTGTCACTGGTGTGTGTTATCAGGGCAGCTTTTCCCCTGGATGTGGTTGGAAGGAACTGGAATGAGAAGGAGCCAGGCTGGGTCCCTCAAGAATAATTTCCTGAACTCTGTGCTTTCAGTCAATGATGCAAACTTATGATAATCTGGCTCTTCAGATGGGAACAGAATCCCACCAGCTCCTTGAAGATTTTCCCTGCCTGAAAAGATATGTGTAGGATAATCATATAGGCAATGTAGCCCTGGAACACCTTTCCCCCCCTCATTTGGTAAATAATGGAAAAATCCTTCCCCTACCTTCCCAAAATTTCAAGTAATGGGCTTTTTTAGCCTATAAATCTCCTGGTTGATGTGATTGTTGCCAGCTGGAATGAGACAAGCTCTTGTACATCGTTGTTTTTCTCCCCATCTTAGCATAATTTTCTTCAGATATATGTCAATATTCTTTAAAGACATTTTTATCTGCCTCCTATTTCCAGCTGTTGTTCCACGTGGCCTTAAAACACCCCTGTTCACACACATGCTCTGTTAGAATCACAGAATAATAAAATCATTGAGGTGAGGACCTTCTCAGACCATCCAGTCCAAGCAATGTTTCCAGACTTCTTGGTCCTGAGGACTGAAATGACATCAGTAGGGATACAAGAATATGTGGATATGTGGGTTACATAGGTAAAAATTATATAGATAGATATTATATTACACAGGAGACTTTTGAACTGCATGGCTTTAGCCATAGGTAATAAAGCAGCCAATTATTACCATTTTTTCTCATTGCAGCTGAACAAGTCCAAAGGAAGAACAGGAAGAAAGGAGAAGTGCCTTCTGTTTAGACAGCTTCAACCAATTTTAGGGAAGTTTCTTTGACTTCCTTTCACTGACCCTACTCCAGCAGCAGTTACTGGCAAGGATGTATTTCTAAATGCCCATATTAAATATATAAATATACATGGCACGTATTTCTCATTGCTTCCCTCTCATGTGAGGTTCTGCTCTGGTATCTGCTGCTCTCATGCAGTAAATTATTTTTCTGCTCCAGATTACCAAAGCTGCAACACTCAGTGCCAGGGGCAAATCCTGATGTACCTGCACTCCTGGATCAGGGTGGTGATGAATGGTGAGAGCTTTTCAGAGCCCAGTGTCCAAATGATCCCATTCCCAAGCTGCAATATAGACAATATCACTAAAAATACACAATACTTCATGCTGGTTTGCCCTGGGAAATTTTTGCAAGTGAGGTGGAGGGGATTCTGATGGGATTAATAGGTCTGTGGATGATGCAAACTCGACAGAAGGTTGTGCCAAACTCTGTCCTTTCTGTCTGAAATCACCCATCTTTGCAGCTGGCTGTTGTCCTGCCCCGAAATTCCTCTGCATCCCACTGCGTGTGTGGTGATTTCACGGGATGGAAATCCCCTGAGTGACCTTGAGTTGTGTTTGTTCTCTCCAGGTCAGACTGAGAAGCTGAGGATCCTCATCACCCTTTCCTTGCAGCTCCAGGTAATCCCACAGGAGCCTGGCCAAACTCCAGAGAGCTCCATGGAAGCAGACTGGGACACTTCACTGGGGTGAGGCTGAAACTGGACTGGGAGGATCCTCTGTGTCTGTAACAGCGAGACAATTCCACTTTTTCCAAGGTCCTTTGTGCTCCACAGGTGCTCATATTTGAAATCTCTATTCAGAATCCCAAGGAGAAAAAAAAAAAAGCCAAATCAAAAACAAAACAACAATAAAAACCAAAACAAGTAACTCCCCAAACAAATAAAAACCAACCAACCAACCAACCGACAAAAATCCAACCCCCCAAAAACCCCCAAGCTGTTACTTTTGAAATTCCAGCAGTCCAATTTGTACAATGTCCTGAAGTCCTGAATTTGTCATATTTGCCATTCATTCCCTCCATCCTTGCTCTGATGTGATCCTGTTGAGGCACCATTAGCAGAGCAAGGATGTAAGAGGGTTTTCCTGATGGGATGTCAGAAGGATAATGGGAATACACAAGGGAGGGGAGAATTTTGCCTAAATAGAAGCTGCATTTTCATCCCACTTTTCAACTAATTTCAATGAGCACATTAAAAATGTAAAGTAAAATAAAGAGGGAGAATACTTTTTGCAAACCACCTTAAGTCTGATTTTAGAGCCTTTTATATTGTGTAACATAAAGTACAAGTGAATGGCAAAGTAGCAGCAAATCCCTAGACTAGGCCCACATTCCATGTTTTATGAAAAAGATATGATGCAAACAAGCATCTGATTAATAATTAGTGGAGGTGATTTGCATTTGTACCAAAAAAAAATCATCTTTACACAATCCTAAGAGAAGGAGAATTATTATAAAAATCAGTTTTAGGGCTGCAACAACATAAAGGCATCTCAGTGTAGATTTGAAAATGTTGCCTTGGTTGGATTGTCAGCCATAGCCTGAGCTTCACTTCCCTGTTTGGCTCTTCCTCATGTTCAAAAGGTTGGAAATTCCAGGGGAATGCAACCACCCCACTTGTAAGGAAAAGATACAAATATAGGTCAGGACCCAATTTAGCCAAAAGATGGTGCTAACGTATTTATGGAGTTGGTTAGAGCCAAAACCGAGCAGGGAAAACACAAAATTCACCATGCTGTGCTGCATTTTAAATAATGAATGAGCATTTTTATTTATGGTAAGCCATGGTGAATGTAAACAATTTCATTTTTACAGATAACATTCAGCTTCTCTAAGTGGATTATTAGATATTAGCAGCTTGGTGGGATATTTCAGAGCTAAAGAGGATAAATGAAAATACACTTGGATGGTAACCTTTAAGTTTCACAATTACATTGCAATTCCTGAGACTGGCCTCTCTTCTCATTAAAAAAATACAAGTGATTGAAACTGCACAGAAAGTACCAGAAATGTGTAAGTAGGATAGAGACAAACTGTACTTTCTGCCTAACCAGATTTGCATGTTTACCTTGATTTATATTAGTTTAGATTTGCCTGACTTCATCCCTGAGATGTAACACAGTTTTGGGAATCCTGCTAAGGTCCACATTTCCAAAGGACAAAATTCCCCCATAATACTGGAGAAGAACACTGTCACTTGTTGTTAGAGAGTGCAGCCCCTCAAATTCATTGTGGATTTGAATTTTTCTTGTGTCCTCCAAGAATTCTGCTGTCAAATCCTAGAGGAGGAAGTGCTGGCACAGGGTTTTGGCTGTGCCACTTCTCCCTGTCCCCTCTCTGAGTTATTTCCATCATACAAAGGGTGCTTCAGCCTCTCACAGTGCCACTCCACATGCACATTTTACTTCTTGATTTCGCCAGAGCACACTAAAATTCAAGCAAAATAGAATCCTGGGGAAATACTCCTCCCCTCTCATACCCTGCACTGAGGTTCCAGATTTTTCTGCTTTGTTCTTGCTTATGACGACCAGGAACTGGTGCAGAGCTTCAGTGCTGATAGGAAAAACAGGGAAATCTTTTATGGAAAACAGTTCCTCCATATCCTTTTATCCATTTTGGGGGCATTTTGGGGGGAATCCTTCCTGCCTGTGCAGGCAGTCCTCAGCAGACCATTCAAAAGTTGTCCCTTGCATTGTTGAGTTTCACCTTTGATTTCCAAGGTAATGGTTTAAACCACATGAGGTGACTTCCCAACCTTGTTTTTTTTCCCATCACTTTGGTTTCTAAGCAGTGTCAGCATCTTCTCAGACATGGTTGTTCCACTTTTTTTTATTTGAAAAGAGGGAAAACCCAACACTTTCAAGATCTCCTGATGCCTTCCTTTCAGCAGGAATGTAATTCCCAGACTGGTCACCAGCTACATGGAATAAAAAATTATGAGCTATTTTCCAAAAATTTGGCAGCATCAGTCCAGTTTTTGCTTGGTTATTGCTTCCACTCTTGGTTTTAATTAATAGTTGCATTTTTGACAGGGAAGAACATCTGATGATAAATATAACAAAAAATGCTTCTACATCTTTATCTTAGGTGTTTTTCTGGCCATTTTTTGTGCAATTTCTTGCGGATTTTTTCTGTTTCTCAGTGCAAATTGTAAAGGACTTTTCCTGTTTTTAAAGCAGAGTTTTTCCTGGGTTTTTCC
>JAOTQP010000403.1:5878921-5893102 GCA_026413545.1 Cichladusa arquata | reverse complement strand
GCAAAAAAATGGCTGGGGAATATCTGCTTCTCTGTGGGTACAGGTAGTTCTTTGCCTCTCTGTGTGGAGAGTTGGGTGCTTCTGTCCCTGCCTCTATGTCTCTCTCACTGGTAATGAAGGGCCTTCAACAAGCAGCATATATTAATTCTTCACTTTTACATTCTCCTGACTTTTACAGGTGTTCTTTGAAAAATTGCATTAGGGATTTTATGATATTTAGAGCTGTCAGGGTTCTTCCATCCTCTCGCCTCTGAGGCTGGGCAATTGCTGCAAAAACATAAAAAATGAAGTGAGAAGGTCACTGTTTTTTCCATGTTCTCTGACAATAGTTTTCTTCTACCAGTCCTCTTTATTTTCCCCTTCAACACACTGTTCCTTCTACCCTGGAGCTTAATCATACCATCAAATACACCTAGATTCTAGGCTTTATTTAGGTCTCAGCCCTAGCAGAACCTTAGATATCATGTTTTAGAAAAGATGCTTTCTGTTATCACATCCCACTGGAGGTGTAACTTAAAGCTTGCCAATGGATTCACATTGTCTATACCAAGGTTCACTTTACTTGTTGGTGGGTTAGGGATCCAAACCACTTCCTTAGTCTCAGACGTTCTTTCACAAAATACAGGCATGCGCAGTGGATAGCAGACCTGATGTCCTCCAACCAGTCTGTAATCAGGTCATGTAAAAGACTGGGATCCAGAGACACTTCACAATACACCCCATGAGGTACATCTGGACAGAGGAACAGAAATTATTGCTAAAATATTCGCAGCACAGCTGATTGTAGTTATTTCACATTTTAGCATAAAGCCCATAAATGTCCAGAAAATCAGTGCTTGTGCTTGGAGCTGGGGATTCCAACAGGCAAAAACCAGCTAATGACCTGCATGGCACAGCACAATGCAGGTGAGGTGAAGTGAAAAGCAGTCAAGTCACCCCAGATTTTACCATGCCCAAACTGCTGAAAATGGGAGAATTGCTCTCCTGGCAAGTGGTGGTGCTCAATCTGCTGTTCCAGCTCCTCCTTCTTCCCTATGGACAAGCAGAGCAACATCAGCAGTGCCCAGCTTCTCCTTGCCTTGTGTTCCCTTTCCTGGCCACCCCTCCCTTCCCTGCTGTAGCACAGGCTGGAAATAGCTTCTCCTCCAGGGCTTCCTGCAAAGCCTTGAGCCTGTGTGACACAGTCCTCCTGAGTGTTTAATGCATAAATCCGTACTCTTTTCCTGCACGCCAAATTCAAGGTATTTCCAGAAGAGGCTGTCCTGATTTGTCGTTGGGACAAGAAAATATGGAGACTATTGAAAAATACCATCCAGACACTAATTCCCTAAAAATGTAACTGTAGTCATTCACAAACTGAGAACTCTGAATCTGAAAAAATGAAACTATCTAGACCAAACTAAAATATTACACTACAGACTTGAGAAAGCAGGAAAAGGAAGACAACCTCTGTCCTGCTGAAGAAATTATACAATAAGATGCCTTCCACCCCCCCTTCATCAACTATTCAAAACTGTTTACCAAATATATGTATTTTCTCCAATAAAACCATGGTGTGAGTTAAGCTTGTGAGCAGATGGTTGTAAGTACATAAAATTTAAAATCTGAAATTCAAGATGGTGTGAGCAGATATATAAATCATATGATATGTTTTTCTGATTGGATGAGCAAACCGCAACTCTTAAAACCAGACTTCCATTGCAAATAACAGCATTTTGTGAAATTCACCTTCTGTTAGTATTTTTTAATAGTTGTCTAAAATTAGCTGTTCCTAGGAACAACCCAGCCAGCAAACTCATTAACTAAAATAACCGCAGAAAACAAACACAGAGTGGGGGCTAACCTAGTCACTGAGACCTTGTTTTATGAATTTGAGTAAATATTAGTAGGGCATTTAAAACAGTTTGTCCAGCTCTATCAAAAGTTCATATGTGTTGCAATTGTGCAGGGAAAATAAAATAAATTTAAAAAGCCACACATGAATCTTCTCAATGTAAGAAAATACAGTTGAGAAAAGCATAACCTCATGAATAACATTGACAAGTCAAATAATGAAATGTACATTCCTTTTGCACAAGACCACACTCACAAAAACTTCTCCAGCTTTGTGCAAATAACACTGAATATTTTGATGAGACTCTAGAGCTAACTGGATTATTATCTTAAACTTCAGATACTTGCCTGAGTACTTATACCTAGTGTTATCTAACTGAAAAAAAAGAAAAACAACCCCAAATTTCTGCCCTTCTTTTCTCCCCTCTCTCACCCATCAAACCCTCCACTTCTTTATCCCTATTCTACAGTTTAAACACATCAAACTTTGTGTGTAGCTATTGTAGATGGTGGGGACATTTTCATCATAAAATCTAAAATCTAAATTTATCTTCTGAAACAAGGCCATAGAGCTTCCATAAGGAAATTTTATTTTAACATAAAAATATATGGTTGAGGTTAGAATTGTGATGTAAGAAATCAGGGTTCAGAATCTGGATTTTTATGTACTAGCAATTATTTGTAGACTATGATGTTGACAGAATTTCATTCGTTTAGGTGACATGGTAAGACTGTCATATGTATTATATTTATCTCTGAGGTTAAAGAAACAAATCCCATTTAGGGTTTTCTAAGGTGTTGCTGTGAAGTAGGAGAATCCAAGATATTACTGTTTATGGTGACATTTCTTATGTCAATGCCCTGCTTTTAGAAGCATTGGTTCAATGTGGGGCAACACACACTAACACTTTCCGGAAGTTCTAAAAGTGAACTTAGAAATGCTTTGACATATACCTGATTCCTTTCAGCAGGTCCCCACTTTTCTCCTGGAACTGGTTCCTCTTAGATAAAAAACAAACTAATAAAGCAGATTCTCTCAAGGCTGGAGAAGAGATAAGAGCTCCTAGGATCAGGCATGAAAAAGGTGTATCAGGTAGACCTAAAATTAGAGCCTCTTATCTTCAAAGACAGCCCTGGCATATAGATGTGTGAGGATTTAGACATCCATCTAAAGTAAAAATGGAAACTAATGAGGAACTTTACATGAATTTCAATTTATGCTAAGGTCTAAAAATGTTATTAATTTTATTTTGTGTGTGTTTTTTTTTAAATTTAATCACCCTGTTTCACTCCATCCTTTGACCTTATGTCAGCTGGGTCAGAGTAAAGGTCCTTGTTATTTTGTGACCCCGAACAAAATGTTTGATTTCCTTGTTAATCCCTGCTTCAGAAGAGGAGTTCAGCTGGCCATAACTGTTGTTCTGCTTCTAGATGAAGAAAGGGATAATAAGTTGTGCAGTGATGGGAGACTGTAATGAAAATATTCAAGTTGATGCTTTTTACCATGCTTCTCTTTCTGTAAAGATTTTCATCTCAATGTTTCTCTGGGAAGTAATCCAACAGGTGAAGCATGTAAAAATCCCTGGGAAAAATAGTGGTAATAACTGGTAGAGCATCATGAGTCAGCCGTGTTTCCTGGGTTAAAATTCCAGCCCAAATTCTTCCCTTAGGCTTGAAACTGAAGCAGTCAGTACCAGCGAGTCTTGGGTTTGTCATAGGAAGGTGGTTGTTTTACAGGTCAAGGGGATGGTTGGATGAACATGGACCAGCTGCATCCATGAAAGTAGAAATACACTGAACCAAACATAAACACACTGAAACAGGGGACCATAATATCTTTTTTGTACATAACCACCCACAGAAATTATATAACCAGTGCTAGTAACAGAAAACAAGCTTTCTACTGATGAGGTCAAATCTAAGTCCTATGCTCCTGGACTTGTTATTAGCTTTGTACAAGAACTTGAAGGACATTGTTGTGTGTGAACTTGAGCGTGGCACCAGATTTTTCCCATTCTGGTGTCAGTTGAAATGTGGGGCAGCAGCAAAGGCCTTGAAAGCATGGGTCAAGAACTGCAAGCACCACACTGATGGGCTGTTGCTGATCATTGAAGCAGCCACAGCTTCAAGAGCTGCAACAGGATGGCATTCACTGGAGGAAAAAAACATCAACGCAGTGAGGGACAGAAGAGATCCAAGGCAAACAACAGAAGACACCTGCCTCAAACTGGGAACACAACACGGTCCTGCCATCTTTGGGCAGCAAATAAGCAACAGCTGGAGGTTGAGAGTTGGGCACTGTCTAGAAAACCCACACTTTATGAAAGGATATGTTCTCAGCTGTGGTAGTGGGGAGCCCTTTAAGAGAACTTGATCCCCTTAACCTGTATATTAAGTTCACCAAGGACTATAGTCCACAGCACAAACTGCAGTGACATGAGCTCCACGGCACCATGTACTCAGACTTAATTTAGGATTGATTGTTAAGCATTAACTGTGTTGAATATGCAGTGACAATAATTGTTAATGAGCAGGAATAAACCATTAAAATAATATGTATTGTTAATGAAAATCAATCTGGTACAGTTCTGTTTTAAAGTTTAAATTGATTTGATTGATCAGTCTTCTAAATATTCTCATCACATCATCTCCTGCTCCCTGAGATAGAGCTATGTATATACACACACATATACTGACATAAATATATATATATTCAATTCCAACATGTAAATGTCAAAAATAGAAGTGTTAAACACATCATGCAAAAATAAAAGTGAGAATGATAATCACTCCAAATTACTGAGGAGCTTAGGAATATAAATAATGATCTTTGTCTGAGGTAAATTTTTTGATCAGAAGATGCGCAGAATTAAGTCTGATCACCAGCAATTTTTTTTCCCCATTTTTTCCATGACAGGATACAGAAACATTCTGGGTCCTTACAATTAAATATTTCCAGTTGTGTCAAGCTAGACTGTTAGCCAGATTGGTACTGAGTAGTTTTTGTTCAGCACCCTCAACAAATAATAATTGTGTTTGTATTATGATTGGCCAGTTTGCCTGACTCCTCTTTCATGACAATCCCGACACTCCATTAACAATTTAATTACACTGAACAATGGTCTGAATAGAGAAAAACTTCATAAGTTTAGTTTTCCACATTCATTGACGTGTATTAAGTTCTTGGTCATTTTATTTTGTATTGGTGTATCTGTAATTCTCTCTAGAAATCATATATGCTGGAATTAAGTCTTTCATGCCAGGACTGTCCACAGTATTCGAACTTAATAAGTGAATGATGTTTTCAGAATGAAGATATAAAGGTTTTGGAATCAAAACTAGTGAGAGACTCCAAGTCAGAAGTACAATTTAATAGGAAAAAAAGAGAAAAATAAAATACATGCAATAGTACAAAACAAAAACCACTGAGAGAGTCAGAATACAACGTGACACCCCGCTAGTTAGCATGGCAATAGCAGTCTGGATGAAGTGGTCTTCTCGAAGCAGTGATCCTGTAGAAATCCTGGCAGTGATCCTGGTAGTTCTTGTCCTCTGGAATCCAGTGGAAAAAGGCTGCTTTAGTGTTCAAAATCTCAGTTTTTATCTAGGTAGGAAAGGTTTGGCTCCTCCCCCTGGGTGGAGCATCTCCCAGTGGGATGATGTAATTTTATCAGTCATGCACTGGGACTTAATGGCCCAGCAGCAGATTATATCTTCCTGGAGGGAGGATGGGCTGTGGGAAAGATAAAGATGATTGCCCCAGCTGTTTTTAAAGATGGACCATTAGCAGATGGTATGTGCCCCGGAGATAGGGGAATTATTTCCCCACCCAGCTTCAACAGATGGTGACAGAATACACATTTCTGGCCATATTCTATATTGCAACCCAAGACACATAGACTTTCCTGTGAAGGAAGAAACTGGGGGGGCTGGGAGCAGCGTGGGGGTGCAGCTCCATGCAGGCAGCAGCTGGTGTGTTCCCTGCAGGTGATAAACTCTGTGGAGGAAGGGTACCGCCTGCCTGCCCCCATGGGCTGCCCCAGCAGCCTGCACCAGCTGATGCTGGACTGCTGGCACAAGGAGCGCGGCGAGCGGCCCCGCTTCGCGCACATCGTCGGCATCCTGGACAAGCTGATCCGCAACCCCGACAGCCTCAAGAGCACGGGCACCACGTACAGGTCAGGCTCCCTGGGCGGGCACAGGGTGGTGGTGTTGTAAATGGATATTTGGGTCTGTTCATTTTGTCCAGTTAGTCAAAACAACAAGGTTGAATTCAGCAGCGATTTATTAGTAACAACAATTGTATATAAATGAATACAATCAGAATGTATTAGCTACATAGATTTAAGTAAATACAAAATTTAGCAGGGAGTAATTTAGTGTAATTGAGGCTTGGTTCGAATAAATCATAAGCAAAACTGACCAGGGGGATACCCCGACTGGGGGTACAGGTAGGGCCATTCCTCTCACACTATATGAACTCAGTCAAGCTAAAAATCTCACTTATATACTGTTTACTAATACATATTAATACAGAATCTTCTAGAAATCTCCTCCTCTTTTCTATTCCTAAAATCTACATCACTATGTTGTGTTGCTCATGCTCCACCAGTGGTCGAGGTCTCTCCTCCTTTTTTGGGTCTTGTTTCTGATGAAGGCTCTGGGTCTTCCTCAGTGTTTGCTGTTTGACCTCTCAGGTAGCACAGACGTACTAAACTTAAAGTTATGTAATTAAATATATGTTCCCACAACATGCCTTAGTCCAGCGTCTAATGCCTGGAATAGTCTCAATTGGCCCAATTCAAGGTTGAAAGTTTTATTTCTAGATGCTGTTCTTAGACCTATACCCTTACTATCCTGACTCCCACTAAACATTTGGAGGATGATTCCATCTGCTTTGTTCAACCATTTCCTTTATCCTTTTTTCTTTGAAACAATTAAATACAATTTTTCTATGATTATAAAGCAACAATTTTGCTAATATAGTTACACTTTAATTAGCACGAATCACATATATAACAGTGGCTTGGTGCTGGTCAGAGCATGTGGGTATAGCACAGTTGCTACAGAGGCAGGCGTGACACACAAAAGGCACACTGCACTTCAGTGTGGCTGTTACAGGCCCAGGGAAAATCTTAGGATTTTTCCAGTCTAGCTTTCTCAGGCTCAGCTAGGGTTTTTCCCAAGCTAGAGACGTTTCTCTAATGTAAACATAAGAGAAAGAATTATAACAAAAGATAAACACCTGTTGGATCCATGAGAAAGCCTGGGACAAGAGATGTTTCCTTCTTTGACCAGTGAATCTTTTCTATTTTGTTTTGCACAAACTCTTTTATTTGAAGCCATGGTTTTCTTCAATAAACTTCTTCTTCAATAAACTGCTCTCTTTCTTGCACCATGCAAGAGTCACGTTACTGCATCCTTTCACCACTCCACAGCCCTATACAGTAACAGATCTCCCTCCACCCTCCCTGTGTGAGGGTGGGACATCCTCTCCAGCCTTGCCAGACATGAGTTCAAAGAGGAACTGAACTGAGACCCCTTGCAGGTAACTCGGTCCTCTCTTCCTCTCCTGGTGTGGAGAGGTTAATGAGCTCCTTGCTAAGCACAAAACACTCCAAACCTCCCAGAGCTGTGGGAAGGGCTGCTCCAGGGAGATGCTCTCCCACCACCTGAGGGATGAAGGGTTCAGGGTGGAGGTGTGACTCATGAAAGGCAAGGATAAATAACCTTTCAACCAATTTAGTCAAAAGGAAATGTGAAATTCAGCGCTGGGCGAACACGTGGGATCTCTCCCAAAGACGTGCGCGCCCCTTGCAACTTTTGGTCCTTCATTTATTCACAACAATCATGCATATTCAAAAGATCCTACACATATTTATTACCTGTCACTGCCCTTTCCCTGCTCAGTATTAAAATTAGCTGCACACTCATTGGGGCTGTGTAGTATCCCCTTGGTTTTGGGCTGGTGGGCTTCTAATTGAGTCGAAGGGATTCAAGGGATGAAGTAAGGATCATCTACCTCACTCTAAACTCTTTGCCTCTGTCCCATTTCTATGACTACCTGACCTGTTAATCCCTTCATTCTGGTCTTTATTAATTTCAGTGTCCAAATTTGTGACAGACAGGTTTCTCTTGACTGGCTCTAAGTATTTTCTAATGTATATCAGTTTCACTTAAATGTTTCCATACGTGTATTCTGCTGGTTCTGCATATTGTACAACCAGAATTTGTCAACTTCTAATTCTTCCACTAGCATATATGTCTTTAAGAGTTACATTCTTAACCTCTAGCTTCTAAGCTTTTTAAGATATCCCATAACTTGTTCCCCAAACATGCAATTTTCTGAACTATAACAGAATACTATGGGGAGTACTATGAATACTATGGCTCAGATGGACACCTCAGCTTTTGTAAAGGCTGGGATTTTCCTGGTTCCCTGAATTGTCCCTGAGCTCCAGGCACAGAGCAGCTGCCCTGCCAGGTTTGTGGCTCCCGTTGGCAGCGAGTGCTTCTGTTCGATTCCTTCTTTTGTCTCCAGACAGGGGTTTTTGGAGGAGGCTCATTTATCCTTTTTGGTTGTTGGTGTAAATCCTTCCGTCCTGCGCTGACTGTTGAGGTCCTGACTCGAGTTTTCTTCTCACGTTGCTACTTCAGAGAAAATAAAAGTGCCTGGAGAGAGTTTTTAAACCTGGCTAGTGCAGAGTGCCGAGCTCCTCAGTCTCCTTTTTTAAAGGCAGTGAAAGCTGCCACTTGTGTTAAAATCAAGAGGGATGTGAATCTCCAGGTTTCAGTAAATTATTCCTGTCACTTGGTCTCTGACTTCTGCATTTGTGCTTTTCTGAAACTTATTAAACATGTCTGAAAAATAGAAGAGAAAGCAGCACACCACAGGTCACAGTAAATGATGTTGTTTATACTTTATCTAGACTAGGAGAGGCAGTAAATTAGTCTGGGCTCCTCACATCAGGGAGACTTTAGATGACATTGAATATCCAAGTGTCTCTCTGCGGGGACACGGTGTGCTGCTGCATTTCCTCACTTTTATCTAAATTTGAATGAAAAGGAATGGAAGTGTGTGATGTCTATCAGCAAATTAGGACATGGATAGACAAATAACCTTGGTCTGGAGAAGGAGAGCATGGCCTCGTGTTGGTGATGGGGAAGAAATGGATTTTGCTCTGGTTTGTCACAATGTTCACGAGACCCTTCATGAAACATTAAATGAGCCCATCTTTTGTCTTCCTCTCTTTTATAGCAGCCCCAAACCACTCACTAAATGTGTTTTTTTGCTGGTTTAGCTTTAACTGAAGTGTTTATGGTTTTCCAGAGCAGATCAGATTGGGTGGCATTGCCCTTCTTACTATCCTCACTCACTCTGAATATCATCCCCTGTGTAAAGTCAACACGGGCAGGATATCACAAACACCTGAAAAATTGGTTTCTTTTCTTTTTCTAAACATGGACCATGGAAACCACACATAGAAAAGACACAGAAGGAAAACATTAAAAAATCTGTGACTTGCCCAAAACCAACTGGTATTCTGGAACTTGCAGGCGTTCCCAGAATCCTTTCTATAATGGGAAACTCTTCTTTCTGCATATTGTTTTCCTGAAGTAAATTGAGGACTCATTATCTTCCTGCAGTGTGCAGACAGAGTATTCCTTCTGCTAGTTCTCCTCCTGGCTTTGGGAACTGTGCATGACCAACCTGAGCTAGATCTTTTAATCCTTAGCCTGGGATTTTGGGAACTTTCCTGAGAAAATGAATTGTGACACAATTAGTCTGTGTAACCTTTTCTATTCCCTCGCAGAGAGTCTTAAATTGTATTTTAAGTGAGAAAAAGATGTGAATATACCCTTGTTTTGGAAAGAAAAGAAAGGATTGAGTGCTTCAATCCTTGGAAATTGCTTATTACAGAGGACAGCTCCTGGTTTATTTTGTGTGTAGGTGATACGTGTTTGTGAAGTTTTATTGCCCAGTTCAGGCTCATTAAAGTGCCCTTTGGAGGTGTCACTTCTGAGAAGGGAGCAGGAGGGATGGAGGGCAGAAAGCCCTCCTGCATCCAGGCACTCCCTTACTCCAAGTCCTATTATTCATGTTAAATCCTAGCTCTCCAACATTTATCTTGCAAAATGTCCCATATTTTTCTAAAATGATTAGACTGACTAAAGAAATAGAGACCTATTTTATATGATGATACCTTGTGAAATTAAAGTTGACAGGCGATAGACTTTGTCTGGAGAGGCACTTTAGAGAGAAAAGTAATCAATGGAGAAAGTTCTAGGGAAATGTTAGCATAAGAATGAGTGGTTTCAAATAGTCTGCTCATAAATTCCGGCTGGACTTCAGAAGTTTGCTCACAGATAGAGGAAATGAGGTTCTGGAATGACTTTCCAATAATAATGAGAAAGGCAATCAGGCGAGTTGTGAAGATTAAATAAGTTTTGTGGAGGTAACTGTGCTATAAAATTATAATCTCATTCATTCCCTGGGAACTTCCTCATGGGTCTCTGTTTCTGTCCTAGTGGAAATTCCCCAGTGGGCAGGACTGGGGCTTTGTTGGCAGAAGGGCATCCTCTAAAAACTCTTATGTCTCTGAAATTTCATAAAAAAACTTCTAAGCTTTCAAGAGCCTTTATGGATAAAAAGTGGGTTTTAGTGGCCCTAGCTGGCTGCTGTCTCACACCCCACTCTTCAACCCATCCCCTTGTTCATGTACTGGTGGAGAAGATGTGATATAATTAGTTGATTCTTCTACCATTGTGCCTTGAAGTGTCGAAAAAAATTCCTTTATTTTTGAGCATTTCTAACTTTCTTCACAGTTGGTATCTCTGAAGGCCTCTGAGAGACATAAACAGCAACATTCCCATTTTCCATACGAAAATAAACCTTGCCAGCTTGGTTGGAACTAATTCTCTAATTAATGGCTCCCTGATTTTCTCTTTTCCTTAGAAGCTGTGGTATTCCTGTGGATAACAGCACTTTTGTTGTTGTTAGGCTCGATTTGGTTATTTTTCCCTAGTGAGTGTCTCTTTTGATTTAACTGTAGACACTAAGGGGAACAATATGGAGAAGATAAATGAAAGTGCACAGAAAATATTCATTAAAAATATAGGTCCATGTCTCACTTGCCACGGAAGAGCAAGATGTAAGATTGTTTCTCTTTAGATCCTTTTCTCACAGCCTATTAACAACCCCTTTTTTCTTTTTAAACTTTATCTTTCTTTCCCAAAAGTCAGCAATGTATTTAATGAGTGAAAACATTCTCCTTTAAAGGTCATCCTACTCTCAGATTGACTTGACTGTTGATTGCACTTGAGCTTGTAGTTTTAATTCCCATTAACCCCATTTGTTTTTAATTAAGCAATGTCTTTTGAACAAAGACAGTCCATCACTGCTGTCAACAGGTAAATTTTGCTCTTTAATACCAAGTCTTATACTTTACTTTAACAGAGATGAAGCTTTGAGGGCAATTTACTCAGACTATAGATTTTTAAGCAGGAATGCAAATCGTCTTACAATTTTCCATGGTTCAGTTTAATCTAATAGCTTTCAAAGTGAATTCTAATAGGAACAACTCACTTAGCCATAGACTCAGCTATGCATATTTTCATGAGTCTCCTTGGTATCCATTGTCCACCAGGTAGCATTTCTGTTCATTAACACTGACCCTGTCCTATAAAGAGCCTTTCAGAACTGCTGGGCTCTCTCTTCCCAGGAGAAAAAGCTGTTCCATCCTTGAAGCAGAGACCCTGAGTAGTTGAAGAGGCATCAAGGACATGGAGACAAAAACTTCTCCCCACAGTCCTTTGCAGTCTTATGTTAATATGCCTCAGTTCCATGTTCCCCATTGGCCCAGACTGCCCTTTCTACCCTTATTTGGTTTTCCCCTAGAATGTTCTCCCTCCCCCTGATCCCCATTGGCCCCAGTTTTACTGCAGTGTTCCACCCCTGTTACCCCATTGGTTTCCCTGGTCTCTTACCCCACCTCTGCACCACTTTCCCCTGTTCCCATTGGAACCTGATCCCATGCTCCACCCATCTTTCCCCATATTTAAACCTGGATCCTTCTTTACTCCTGGTCTTTTGTCCCTGTTCCCCTTCAGTGGGTGGCTGCGATAAATCCCATAGGAACTCCACAAAAAGACCCTTCCCACCTTTCATTCACTGCCTTCCATGACCATCAGCAGTGAGCCTGTTCCTGTGTGTTTGTGTGCTGGAACATAGCAGCAGCTGACCATCACCACACACTGCTACAAGGGGTATTCACAAAACACTGCTTTGGGCTTGCTAATCAAACACAACCTTTGATACATGGGCTGCAGGTCTTAAAAAACAGAAAACAAACAAACAAAAAACCCCAAAACAATAAAAAACCCCAAACAAACCAAACACCCACAGATTTTTGGAGTAAGCCCTGGGTCTGTGTTTTTCATCAACTTACTTAATTTTTGCTGTTTTCTGAAGTGCATCAAAGAAGAGAACATGAAGAAGGTTGTCTGGGATCAATTAGCAACAGCTCTCTGAATTAGTAGTATAGCAAATTTGGATGATACTGTGTCAAGACCTGCTCATGATGAAGACATTGTTATCTTTTCCATTAAAGACGTTTTCTGACTGACAGGTTTTGGATGATAAGTATCACTGTATTTGAGTTGTTTCCTTAATAGTGGCAGGAATATGGCATTTTTTTTCCTATCCTACATTGGTTTGGGTGCTACCAACACCATCCATTGAATCACATAACCACAGGATGGTTTGGGCTGGAAGGGACCTTAAACCCCTCCAGTGCCACCCCCTGCCATGGGCAGGAAAAACTTCCACTATCCCAGGTTCCAGCCTGGCCTTGGACACTTCCAGGCATCCATGGGCATCCACAGCTTCTTTGGGCACCCTGTGCCAGGTTCTCTTCACCCTCACAAAAAAGAATTTCTCCCCAGTATCCCATCTAACCCTGCCCTCTGGCAGTGGGAAGCCATTCCCCCTTGTCCCGTCACTCCAGCCCATTTTAAACTGTTTATTTGTGTTGTTTCTTGTCTGTGTTAGTTACATAATGCTGATTCTTTGCATAGAGCACAGTTTCTGTGCAAAGAAACCAAGCAAGAAAATGTAATCCTGTCTAAAATTTGCAAGTGAAAGGGCAATAAGGGTCTTGAAGAGTATTAAAACATTTCAGATGATATTTGGCAGCTGAAGGCATACAAATTCCTAAATCTTGCTGAATTAGTTGTGATTAGTAAATATTATACAAGCATTTTTAGGGTTTTTTGCCTTTTCTTTTAAGCCACTTCTGTGTTCTGACAGCACAAGTGGAATCTGTGGCAGCTGTGACTGGAATGCTGATAACTGAAGCAGGCTCTTTGAGGCAATGGGATTCATTAGCTGGTTTTGCTTGAGCTTTATAGTATCATTTGGTATTACATGTATACATGTAGAATTATTTTAATTTGCTTTTGCATATTACAATTATTTTGCTTTTGACAAAACAGAACAGAATTTCTGACATAATTCTTTTTTCCGCCTTTGCTTTTTATTTCTTGGCAATGGAGTAGAATTTGTATGTGGAGTAAACCCTTTCCTTCTAATAGGAGGTTTTGCTCAAAACATCTAAATTTTTGTTATTTCATGCATTCCCTCTTCCTTCTCCCCTCCTTGCTGGACTTTTTGATAATAGATTGTTGGCTTTTTCTATTGGTTCTTGGGAAAACTATTGAAAAGGAAGTCAACAATAGTAATCAAACTGAATTATAGCAAAGCTCTGGCCTTCAGCTCACAATTGCTACAGAAATGGGGCCCAATTCATTATAAACTATAGGCACATACAAGTGAAATTTTCTTCCCTTTATTTGGCTGGTTACTTGATGATTTCTTTCTTACAGGTTCTTTTTTGCAGGAGCATTTAACAGCCAACAGTCTGCCTACATGTGAGACCCCATTGCCCTTAACTTTGTGAGAAACAGGTAGGAAGTGTTTCCTTCACTTAAAATCTCAGGTGTTTTTTATTTTACTTTTTCCCCCCCCCCCACTTAGCACTCTGCTCCAAAAGGTGTGTCTTTTACTGCCTCTCACAGCCACATTTCTAGTGCTGCTGCTGCTCTGTGCCTTCATTTGTGCTTGCTAAGGAAAATGTGCTGGAGGCTGCTTCCAGCATTTTTATTGCATCCCTATATTTCTTCTGTGCAGACCTCTGCTCCTGGTTCATGGAATCACAGGATCTCCAGACCTGGAAGGGACTTCAAGCACTATTGAGTCCAACTTCTGGCTCAGGACACCCCAACAATCCCACCCTGTGCATCCCTGGGAGTGCTGTCCAAACTCTCCTGGAGCTCTGGCAGCCTCGGGGC
>JAOTQP010000403.1:5866390-5878821 GCA_026413545.1 Cichladusa arquata | reverse complement strand
AATCCTTCCAAATAAACACAATCCCCCCCCCCCACCAAAGTAAAAAAAAAACAAACCCTAAAAAAAACCCATCTAAAAAAAAATAAACTCAAACTCACAAAAAAAAAAAAAATTGGGAATGTGAGTTGAAGATTCAGGGGAAAATTGAAAATAAAAATCATTTTACAGGTCAGCAATATATTGAATATTTGTATGTTAGTTATAACCTACTCAGACAGTCTCCTCTGCATTTCTGCTTTGTGCAAAATTAACTTTAATTTCCTATTTAGGGCTGTCATTTATTCTTGATTACATTAAGGAGCTGTCCTTCACGGTTAATGACAGATACAAATACACAGTTTGGAATATACATCTCAGATAAAATATTTGAAACCATTAAGTAGTTTTGAAGGAAGACCATCTAAAAATAAATTTTGTTTGCAGAAGAGAGTCACTTCAGAAGACAAAAAGTGAAAGGCCACATTTTTAGTGGCATTTGCCCAAGTAAAGATATGGAGAGGTTTGAGGGCAGGAACCTGTTAAGATTTTCTAAATTTACATTGTTATTCATGGAAGCACTTGTGGAATATTCTCTTCTGTCATGTTTGGAAATGCAATTCCAACTCCTCATTTGCTCAGGCTTTCTGAACCAGGCACCTGCTGTGAGGAAGGCTCATAAAGCAGTTTAAAAGGTATTTACAGACAATAAAATGCATAAATGCTGTAACAAGCACACAGGGATTGTTATTTAATCTGAAATCCCTTTTGGCATGAAAATTTTACAAATACTATCAAATTCCTGCACGTGTAAGAGGGAAGGTGATTATTAAGATTTTCCTATTCAGCACTACAGTGAGAGTCCCTGGTCGTTGTGTTGAGCACAGTGATTTATTCGGTCCAATTAACAACCCTGTTATAATTGTTTCAGCCTACAACCTTCCCTTTACTCCATCTGAAATTCTCAAACCTAAAAGAGCTTAGGAATAATTCACCAATGACTGGATCCACTCCAAAGTCAAATGGTTTCTGGAGCAAGTGGCAGAAAAGGTGCAAGAAGGAGGGAGTTGTGGCAGGGCATTACACAGGAGCACCAAAATTCATCCTAGGCACGGTTTTATTGAGATGTACATGACCCAGATGAAACTGAAAGGCTAAAAGCTATTTTTTTCTGAATTAGGGCAGAGTTTGATCCTTCTACCACAGAGGGTAACAAGTTTCGTCAATAAAGCATGACTTAGGAGAGACCAAATTCTTCATTATCAACAAGGAGAAAGAGACCTTGTTGATAAACTGAAGGGCACCTTTGTTTATTTGTAAAATTTTCATAGAATTGTTTAAATTGGAAAAGACCTCTAAGAACATCAAGTCCAACCAGCACTGCTAAGGCCACCACTAGCCCATGGTTTTCAAATCCCAGGATGGGGATTCCACCACTGCCCTGGGCAGCTGTGCTGGGGATGGACAGCTCCTTCCGTGAGGAAATTTTCCTCAATATTCAATCTAAGTCTCCCCTGGCACAGCTCGAGGTTGGTTCCCTCTCGTCCTGTCCCTGTTCTCTGGGTGCAGAGCCAGACTCCCCCCATCTGTCCCCTCCTGTCAGGGAGTTGGGCAGAGCCAGAAGGTTCCTCCTGAGCCTCCTTTTCTCCAGGCTGAGCCCCTTTCCAGCTCCCTCAGCTGCTCCTCATCAGACCTGTGCCTTGAGCCTCCAGCAGCTCGTCTCATGCTCCTGAAACTGTCTCTAGAGCTGTTTTTGCAGCTTAGTAAATGATAAAAGCACCTTCATATGGCTCTGTTATTTCCAATCAGCTAAAATTTTGCTCATGCAATGAATTCACCCACCCTGAAGACATCAAATCTCAGTTCTCTTTCTTTAATTGAAAGCCAATGAAGAATTCCTCCTTCTTCTCTCTGAGGATGGACTGGATCCAGATGCTCCTCCAATCTTCAGGCTTCTGAAATTGAAGTTGCACTGGGTAAGAACTGCTTGACCACTTTAGTCAGAGGAAAAAATCATTGGATTGATGCAATGATCAGCTTTTCCTCAGCCTGCTTCAGGACAGTTCCAACATCCTCATGTGGTATCCTCATCGAGCTCAGTGGGATTTAGGGTGATGGCAGCAAGCATTTGATAAAGAAAACAAATCATAGGATAATGCATCAAGTCTTGGAGATTAAATTAAATCTCAACACCAAACTAATCTTAGAGATATTCACACTTTGTAAAAAAAAATATATATTTGATTTAAATAAATTATTAAGACTTATATTCAATAACTGAACTTGAAAGCAAGTCTGTAACCTCACTTTGAAACTGGACTTTATTTTACAAATGGAAATGGTGAAGAATAACTTTTATGTGCCTGATCTTGATCGTCTCGAATGCTGTACATTAATTGCAGATTAATTACTTTATTTACAATTAAAATCACTATTAGGGAGTGATAGTGAAACACTACATAAATAACTTCACCATAGAAAGAGAAAATAACTGAGGAGAAGTTAAATAATTGTCATCCAGTTCATAAACAGAATTAGGGGTTGTTTTTGCAGATTTGCCCACGTTGTCTGAAATAACACCTTCTGAGGAGGGGGGCACAGAGAGAATGAGAGACATTTTAAGCTTTCACTTTTTAATAGAAAGAGAGCTTGTCTCAAAATCACCAGTGGCTGGAAGAAAAGGTTATCCAAGTGAATGGGAGTCTAATTATGTACCACAGGTAATAAATGTAATGTTATGTTTCAGTGATTTTATGGATAAAGAGTTCATTTGTGGGCTATTTTCAATAGGAGTTTTATGACTAGCACTAACAAATAAAAGAAAATATGTTCTGATTTTTAACAAAATGCAGGTTCTTAGCCCAGCAGTTAGTCTTATATCCAGGGACAAGGCTATGGTCCAGCTTAAAAAGCAAGTTAAGTTCTATTACTTCTGCTCACCTCTGCTTAAATAGAGACTATATTCTTTAATTGGTTGCCACCACTACCATCCCTTCCCATAAAGTTAATTGGCAATAAAGTTTCCACAATGATAGTAAGATTATTAAAAAATAAAAAAAAAAAAAGGAGAAAAGAAAGGGGAAAAAAAGCTCCCAGTCATTTTTACAGGAGTCACCTTTCCCTTGCAGGCAGCACATCAAGATTACCATACGACAGATCACAGCATGACTCCTCCTTTTCTAATTTCCTTCCTAGGAAGAAGATTTCTGCCCTTTCCTTTAACTCCAAGTCAGCCTCTTATGTTGCATAAATCAATACAGCACCATTAGCTTTGACAGTGTAAGCCAGTTCACCACAACTGATGATACAACCCCTTGTCTGCACACCCAATTAAATATTCATTAAAGATAAGCAAACAAACAAAATTTCTTGCCAGCAGAGGATTTGGAGACCTCTCCAGCATTGTATTATTACCCCTGTAAGTCAGGACATTAAGAATGAAGGTCTGGAGCTTGCAAGGAGTGAACTGTGGTGGAGGAAGGGAGTGATCCAAAATCTCTATGCAACACAGTGCCCAAAGCTCCCCAAAATATCTTTTCCTCAGAGGTGTAAGTCCAATGAGGGTGGATCAATGTGCTGCCTTACCCTGAGCCCTCATTCTGCCCTGGTTTAAACCAGTCCATGAGGATGTGGACTTACCATGTTTTATAGTGGTGATGTGCTCCCAAGCATCCAATCCATCTCTCAGAGACAGCTGGACTGGGGGAATTTTACACTGCCTGGAATTATTTCCAGATTTGGAAACTGAAGGTGTAATTGTATGTGGTTAAAACAGGGAGTAGAAACGTTCTATAAACCAGAGTGGACCAGGATTGAGAGAGGATATAAATTACTCCATAATTCAGCTCATAAGCTCTCAAATCAACCATTTAAAGGCAGAATCTCCTTAAAAGGGAGGGGTATGGGGGGAGGAGAATCAAAGGATTATAAACATCCCTTTTCCTAACTGCTTGCTAACTCCACAGGATGCCCACAGAGAGGATAGCAGCCCATAACTGCTGTAGGAGCTAATGAGCTTAATGTCCCATCTAAAATCATCAGAGATATTTGCAGCTCACCCCCAAAGTGGGCAATTTATAGCACAAAGTCTTGAACAGTTCTTGTCACACACTTGGGGACAAGCATAACTAAATGCAGAGGTAAAAACAGTGTTAAAATACCCATTTGCAAACTTCTGCGGGACAGACTCAGAGGTAATTTACTTACCTGGCTACAAAGAGAGCAGAAGGTGAAGAAAGCTTGCACCAATTTGGAATTTGAACCATTAAGGTTAAAACAAGTGAAACGTGATTTGTTAGAAGATTTGCATCCTCAGATTTTAATTTCAGTTTGCCTACTGTATAATCTGGATTTTTTTTTTTTTAATGTATTCTGATTGGCATTGAGCTTGGCAAGTAAAGGGCTTGCTTGGATCTAGCCTTTATATAACCCTCAGGTCAACTTTCCCATTTGCACCCAAAAAGTGCTGATAAAGTTTTGTCCCTAAAATAGATTTGCAGGCATAGCTTAGGACTGATGGCATCTTCATTTGGGCAGTGAGATAAAGGAGAACACAGCTCTGGGCTATCTGAAAGCACAAATGGGAAACGGGTTTCTTTATCCATAGTTCATGTTAATGCTATGACTGCTAACATTCACCTTCTTTCCTGTATTTGTCCTAAAAGTCACATAAAAGTGTGGAAATACTTTTTTCACAGGTTTTAGTCCTATGATTTCTACAAGACAGTGAACTCAGCTGCCTAAAATTCTAGGTAGTAAAGTGCTTATATTGCACTAGTGCCAAGTGGAGTGTATTTATTCTTTAGTTCTTCTTAAAAGGTCATTTAATTTCTTCAATAAAGCATCTAGGATCAACAAACGCTTCCCAGTGCAGAACCCAGAGATGTTTGACTTATTTTCTTCTGTAATTAAAGATCTGTAGTGGAATTCAGGTTGTTCAGCTGGGAGAAGATAAAACTCCAGGGATACCTCATTGTGGCGTTCTGGTACCTCAGGGAAGCTTATGGAAAAAGAGGAAAAGTGACTTTTGACAAAGGTAGATAGTGAGAGGACAAGAGGGAACAGTTTAACCTAAAAATAGGAGAGGTTCTAAAATAGATACTGGGAAGGGATTCTTGGCTGTGAGGGTGGGCAGGCCCTGGCACAGGATGCCCAGAGAAGCTGTGGCTGCCCCTGGATCCCTGGCAGGGTCCCAGGCCAGGTTGGATGGGGCTTGGAGCAACCTGGGATAGTGGAAGGTGTTCCTGCCCATGGCAGGGGGTGGCACTGGATGGGCTTTGATGTTCCTTCCAGTCCAAACCTTTCTGGGACTCTGTTTAATCACAGTGCTGGGAAACTTCTTCCCTCTTCAATATCCACCATCTGCAATGAAAAAAAAAACAACTTCCCAAGTCTGGTAATTCACAAGTGATAGCCCAGTTCAAATATCCTTCACAGATACCTTAAGGATGTGAATAAGATGAATATCCGAGCACATATCAGAAAGCAATTAGATGGAATTCATTTGAATATATTCCATATCTTCTCTAATATCTTGCAAACGTCAAAATATAAAATGATATTGTGGGAGCCTACATTGATGGAGTGTAAAGTTGAAATCTAATCCAGGAGTACAAGAATAGATTAGAAACAATTTGAATCAGTCAGCAAGGAGTTACAATTAAGAAAGGAATTTCTCTTTGTAGAGAAAAGAAACTCGGGATGAATCACTATTACATACTGTCACATTGCAGCTAGCCTGAAGCTGCAGCCCTGAACTCAACCAGCCTAGAAATAAACTGAGTGAGTGATGATAGGATAGACCTGAACATATACAAAGGATCCCAGCCAATCCATTGAACCCTAATTGCATATGTGTCATTGGCCAGGGAAATAGGTGTCTTAGGACAGCAGCCAATCACATATGTGTACCTGGGAAATTCAAACCCTCCCTTTAAGAAGGGTCCAGAACAATTAGTTTTTCTTGTAGTTTCTAGTAATAAATTTTTTCTTTGTACCCTTTAAAGTTTGAGCCTGTTTTGCCTTCCTCCTAACCCTGTCTCACAGCAGGAAATGAGTAAATCATTCTAGTGGGTGCACTGGCAATCTGGCTAACACTAAACCCAGAACAAAAGGAAACACAATTCTCAGAGGGAAAGGAAAGTACTAAAACTCAGGGAGGTTCTCAGAGGTTGTTAGCATTATTCCAATTCTGAATGTCACCATGCATATTAAATCTTGTTTTCTATGATTATTTGCTTGGTGGTTTTTAACAGTGTTCTGTGGAATACAGAGGACACCTCAATTGCAGTGCAGGTGACACAGCAGGATGTTAGAACATCCTGCCTAGATATATAAAGACATACCCTGATTTCCAGCAGATTATCTCTAGCCCATTGTTTTTAACATTGACTGCTGCCTTGAAAGGACAGTTACAGCAAAGAGTTTTATGTGAAGCTTCTAGAATAAAATGTTAATAGGAATGAAATGTGCAGGATGTTACTCCTTTGGAAAAAAAAATGCAAATTTAGGAGATCTGCTGACCTTAACACCCCATTTTCTAATAACTGCCCATTACAGGAAACTATTTACCATGTTAACCAACAATTCTGGTCCACTGAGACTTTAGTAAGTTGGCTTCAATCTGTTCCTGGAAATGAGAAGAAAGCACATTTAGAACTCCAAGGAAAGCTTTAAAACTGCTGTTTTGTACAAATAAGTTTTGTTTGTTTGTTTGTTTGTTTGTTTGTTTATGTTTGTTTTTTTTTCTCTACTGTTGCTTTTGCTTTGAAATTTCACAGGTTACAAGGAGGAAGACAGGATGCACAGTGCTGATGGATCCCTGGATAGGGGCAGGTGTCAGGACTCCCTCCTGCTTAATCCCAGCATTGGTGGAACTGACAAAGTGTGTTCCTGAGATGCTCCAGGAGAATATGCAGGTCTCATGTGATAAATTACATCAAAAAGATGTCTCACATGTGACATGAAACAACAGCTTTCTGCCAGGTTGCCATCCCAAGCAGACACCTGAGCAATTCACCCCTTCAGAGCCCTTTTCCATGGGAGTTTTTAAATCCCCTCCTTAAGCCCAGCACGAATCTCAAGCCTGTGTTTTTAAAAGCTGGTACCTCTGAGTTATTTTCCACAGTTCATTATATATTCTGTGCCAGTAGCACCTAAAGCTTTAAAGCTCATCATTAGTAAAAGTCTCATGCATGTAAACAAGGGCTGAACTTGCCTGTTATTTAAGAACAGCTCAAGTCTCTGTTTTGATCCAAGCCTGTGCTGCTCTTACAATTTCTGAAGGTTAAGACATGCCTGGGTTGGGTTTTTTTTTTTGTATTTTTAAAAAAGGTGACAAGCACAAAATCAAATTCTGATTTCAGTCCAAATCAGCACTTTAATTCAGCTGTTATTTTGTAAATGTCCTACTCATGCCACAATACACAACAATCTCCTTGCATAATTAATAGCAGAGCATTTAAAAAGGGAAATACTAAAGTGCAAAAGCACATTATCAAAAAAATCCAAACAAACAAAACCACAAATCCGTGTAGCATCACTACATTACTGCTGCTGCTGCTCCTACTCCTTTCACTCAAGCTGAAATCCATCTGAGGCTCACACAGACCATGAAAACTTGAAGTTTCAAACCAGGCTTGGAGGGTAAATTTGAGGTGAACTGTCTGGAAGAGGACTCTGCTCCTCTTCCTTCTGCCATCAGCCCCTCAGTGTCAGAAAACACGGGATGGAGCAAACTCAAAGGAAACAAACTGGACAGAAGGTGGTCTCTATCCTTTCCATGAGGCCACATCCACATGTGAGTGAAGAATTACCATCTCAATTTTAAAGAGTGGAAAGTGAATACTATTTGTCATTCCTGAGGGAATCATCACAAGTGATGATGGAAAAAGCTAATGCCAAATTACTGACCAGAAAATCACACTGCAGGAGGAGAACTGCACATTTCTGGCTTG
Organism: Cichladusa arquata; assembly: GCA_026413545.1. Lineage (NCBI taxonomy): Eukaryota > Metazoa > Chordata > Aves > Passeriformes > Muscicapidae > Cichladusa > Cichladusa arquata. The sequence continues at coordinate 5,870,890 of JAOTQP010000403.1, read as the reverse complement.
TGAAGTGTCCCTAACATACTCCATCAAGGAATGCTGCATTGTACTGGCACTTGGAGCTTGGATTTGCCTCTCTGAGGCCTGAAATATGGAATGACATACATTGTTTTACTATGAGCTCCAAATTCAATAACTAAAATCTAGCTCATATAAAAAATCTTGAATTTCAGCTGTAGTCCAATTTTTAATCCTACCTGTAAACAGTGCAGGTGAAAATACCCAAACACATAATTCAAGGGCATAATATGTAATTATTGTTTGAATTTCAAGATATGTGAGGGGAACAGCCCTGCAGATACCCAGGGCCAGGCCCTGGAGCTGAGATTCCCCTGCAGCCCATGGGGAAGTGGCTGTGCCCCTGTGATACACAATTTAAATCATAGATTGAATCCAAGATAAAGCATATTACTGTATTAATAAATATTTCACATTTCAACAGCAGTTCTCAGCATTTTACACAGCTGGGATCAACTTGTAAGTACTTAAATCTTGCTGCACTGATGAAATGGCTTCCCAGTTAATATATTCACAAGGTGCTGGCCGCAGGGCTTAAAAAAAAAGAAAATAAAAAAAGAAAAAAAAAAAGGTCACCTACATCTTTTCAACATTAATCCATGATTTGGTTTATAAAAAATTACTTGGTGATCCAGGTTAAGAGTAGATGTGTCCAAATGAACTGAAAGCAGACTTCCCTGTGTAGAATTAATTATAGCTGGCGTGTGAACACCTAATAAAAATGGTACTTTATATGTCTTTTTTATAAAATGTCTTCATGCCATAATTAGGAGTCTACTCTGCAACTGCAGGAGTGGAGCTATTGCTTTGCTCCAGCAGACCTACTGACATTGCTTTACCAGTTCTTTCTTGGCAAACGGGCCAGGAGGAGAAGCAGAGTTCTACTAAAATACCTCAACTCAGGGGCCCTTCATTAATTTTTTGTTTCCTTCTCTTCTGCCCAGCTGTATCAAGAGAGAGTAAGTGAATGGTTTTCATGGGTGCCTGGTGTTTGGCTAGTGTCAAACCAAGACAGAAGGGAAAGGTCTGTAAGTCAAAGGATCCAGCAAAAGCACCAAAACTGCAGTGACACCATCCATCATTCTACAGGAATTCTACTGGGATATTCCTGACAGAGTTACAAAGGAAGGGTACCTCAGTGAGCAGCTGACAGAAACACTCACCTGTTTCATCCACTCCACAGGACCTGCCCTGGAGGTGACTCTGAACAATTCCAGGCAGATTTCTGCCCTCAACCCCCATCCTCTCCATCAGTGGGAACCTCCTGTGCCAGTATCTTGGGGTATGGGTATGATCTTTCCATTGAGTCTTTGTGATTTATGATTTCAGAGGGACCCAAATGCTCCATTTCCCCAAAAAGCCACAGAAATTCTCTCAAAAAACCTGAGACCTTCTAGCTGTCAGATCAGTTTATCATCCCCTCACACAGAAGACATTGAAAATCTGACAGTATATACTATTGCAAAAGATAGATATTTCAAGACTGTGCTCGTTTGTGCAAACCCACTTCTATTGTACAACATCATGTTGAAAATTTTCTTTACAGATGTTGATGACTATTTTAATAAAGAATGCAATTTAATGAAGCATTTTCTTTCTTTTTCCATGAAAGAGAAATTGAAATGTTAATTCAAATTGAATTGGGCAGATCCAAAACCTGACTAACTGAATGTAAACAAAAGAGGAGGAGGAGGAGGAGGATGCCAACTTGGCATCTTCTGCAGAAACAAGGGAATTGTGATTATCATTCCTATTCCTTGATAATTTCCTAAAGGACCTGGAATACTGAGAAATAATCATATTAAAATAACTATCAAATTAATGTATATTGGGAGGCAGTTGACAGTAGAAAGGCAAGCAAAGCAGAAACATGGGGAGAGGGAAACAAAAAAACCTGTAATTTAGACACATCTGAGGTTGGGGGAAATTCTTAAAGAATAGAGATGGTGACAAATGATCCAAAGCATTTATCCTTTGAATAAAGGAGAAAACAGGGAAGAAGCAATCAGCTAGCAGTGGTGGAGCTGGAAAAACATGGTTGAGCATAAATATGTATGGAATACATACATGAGTGACCATTCTCCTGCTCAGCAAAGGATTTGCTCCAGCAGGAATTCTTTTCCCTGACAAGCCTTCTGGAGCCAACTTCCAGGAGCTGTTTGGAGGAATTGCAGTCAAAGAGGAGAAAATGGGAGCACATGGAAGGAGATGAAATGTGGTGGGTAAAGGTAATCATACACTAAAATGCCTTTCTAAAAAGGGTCACAAGGTCCAAAATGTTTGCAGCCAGGGTTTTGCTGCCAGATGCAGGTGTTTGCAGCCAGAAAACAGCTAAGAATTAGTTTACATCACCCTACATATGTGGTTTTTTACCTCAGCCAACAGCTGAACTTCCCTGAGTCCTTTATTCCAACACAAGGTAGATTTCACTACAAAATGTTATCACAAAAATGGACTTGAGGTGATCATGTGAAGTACATGACCTGAACCTCTGCTAGGAAAATGAGTGATTCCACATGTGGAGCTGGACCGTGGCATTACTGGAGAAAGAGAAAAAAATAAGCAGAGATTAATGGGCTGAACAGCCATAAAACTTCCATTAAAGTCTTCTCAAGGAGTGCTGGAAGCTTAGAGCATTGAAGAAGTGCTGGGAAGTGAATAGTCCTTCAGATCACAGGTGGCTTGCTTACATAATAAACCTGCTTTCCATCTATAAATTATGAATTCATAATAAACAATTTGAAACAGGAAATTCAAACATCTTCCCCTACTTTTATGCATGTGACTGGCATCTCAATCAACAAATGTAATTGCAAATTTTAAACAACATTATAAATCACTCTCCTTTCTCACTGCAGTTTTCAGCAGAAATATCATTTTATGCCCCTGATTTTTGAAGCTGACATGTTATTAGCATCATACATTATGTCTGAAACAATTGGAGGAAATAGAATTGATAAAACAGAAATAAAAAGCATCCAGCAATGAAAAAACTAAACCAATACAGACTCTGAAACATTCATCAAAACATATTAGCAATAAATTTTAATCAGCAGGATGTCACTTCCCATTGAGTGAAAGCAGAGAGGCTGTGCTGCTCCCACTTACTGACATAATATAACCAGCACTACAGAAAAATTGGTTATCAGTTGAACTCTCGACTTGAATCAGAAGAAGGTAACAGGATAATATAAAAATCAAATGGAGCAAATCAGGGCAGAGCAATGTGGAAGAGCCTGTATGGCCAGGAAGCCAATTGTGCACAGAAGGTACAGCTGCCACAGAGGCAGTAAAGGCCTGGAATGATGGCTCATCCCTACGAAGGCAGTGGAATTTCTTCCAGCAGCAAAGGCTCGTGGCATGTCCCTGAGTGATTTTTCAGGAGGCAGGCATGCAGCCAGGAGTGCAATACCCAGCCCATTGCCTTTGCACGTGCAGGGAACAGAGCAGTGCAACAGCCTGAGAACATTCCCAGCTCATCATCCCCCTTCCCACCCAGCTCCTCCTGGAGAGCTGAGCCCAAGGCTGGAAACTCCATCCCAAAAGAGGAGAGTGCAGCATCGTTCACATCCAGACTTCCCAGATGAAAGCAAAGCTGCAAGGTTGGGTTACAGAATCATCCTGTAGGTAAGAACACAAATTAATCTGCAGAATGCTGTTGGCATTGTGTTACTGTCATAGCACAAGCTGGCATGTAGCTGGGCAATTAATTCTGCCATAAATAAAATATTCGGTTCAAGTAGCCTGGTTTGATAAACAGGCCCCTAGGTGAACAATGATAGGATAGATTCAAACCCAAACAGGGATTTCACCCAATGAACTCCATCTTAAGCTGCAGAAGCCATTGGTCAGAGAGCTGAGCAATCCAAACTCCCAACCCATCATATGTGTTTGCCTGGGAACTCCAAACTCTCTATGTGAGGAGAGTGCACAAGAATAAAACACTTGTGTCATATGGATATAGAGTGCTGGTGTCCTTGTCTTGGACTCAGCACCACTCAAGTCATGTTACTACTACTAATATCTTATATCTAGTTTATATCTAGTTAATATCTAGTTTATCTCAGGTTTATGCCTTCTATCTCAGCTAGTTTGATTCCCACAGGACCCCATGTACATTTATATCAATTAAATAAATTATTTATTTAAAATTGTGATGAAAATGATTAGACTAAGAGATCTAATCAGAATTATTTGCACAGTACAGGCAGCTTTAACTAATGTGATGCACTATTTATTGAAGCAATGATCTTAAAGCTAGAAAAACAGTCATTAAGTAGAGATTGATGTCACTCAGCCATCCCAGTGACTGAATCTCTTTCCTCACCCTCAAGGAGTGACCTTGAGGGTGTCCCCACTCCTGGGAGGAATCTCCACACACTCCCAGAAGGGGGGTGTTAGAAGATCCTCCCATTAAAAAGAGGGGCTGGGCTTTTACTGGCACAGAGTGACCGATGTCAGATGTCCCCAGGCTGGGTCATGTCAGTT
>JAOTQP010000403.1:5839737-5850485 GCA_026413545.1 Cichladusa arquata | reverse complement strand
GAATTGCACCTGAATTGCACCTAGAGAGTTTTGGCAGGGAGTTTTCTCCAGAAAGAGAGCTAAAAAAAAAAAGGAGGGGAAAATTCTGAGAAGGTAGAGCAAGGAAAACCAGGGGAGTTTGGTGGGACACTCTGGAGTTTTCCACTGCTGGCAGCTGGTGGGGCAGGACATGGTGGCATCTCCTGGGGTGTTCATCCTGCTGTAGGTTTGCTCACATGTCCTGTTGTTCTCCCAACAGGAGCTGGGATGGATGGCTAGCTGTGAGACAGAAGGGCTGAGGCTGCCAATCCCTGTTTCAGCAGCTAAAGGAGCTGAACTCGTGAGTTGCAAGGTGTGTACTCAGAATAAGAGGGTTGGTACAAGAAGCAAGTTCATTGCACACAGTAATTTTACTGACTTCCTCAGGAAGGAATGTAGCCAGGTAAGTTTTAGTACACAGAACATCTGTCAGCTCCATGTTTTGTTTTGTTTTTATTACATTTATATGCTCTTTTAGTATTTTGAAAACTTTTCCTTTTGAAAAACAGCAAAACTACATCAAACCTCCTCAGTCTAAGCCTGTGAGGTACTTTACCTGTATGCTGGTTGCTCTTCTTACAAAACCAATAAATAATACTTTTTGGACATTCAAAGCAGGTACAAATCATCATTCATCTCATCACTGCCATTTTGTTAGTGACTTATGAATCCAGGAGAAAAGTTTTTATAGCCAGTATCCTGAAAACTCCCATAATGAACTCCCAGGATACAGCAAAGATTGCTGCCAATAATATAAATAAATGTTGTATCAGGCTGTGAGCATGAAATGGAATACAAAATAGAACAACTGAAAGGTTGAGAACGGTTGTTCTTTGGTACCTGGTTTATATTTTATAACTATGGGAACTAAATCAATACCATAATTCTTTATGCACGGATATTTCCTATTTTGTTATGGAATTCTTATAAAATATTCAGAAAACCAGGGGGAAGACAGTAACTTGAAGGGTTCAGGTTATTTTCTTGGCTGTCAGGGGAGCATTGCTTGAGGGGATTAAAAAATATCCCAGAACATTTTTTCCTGGATGCTAGCTGTGTGCTCAGGGAAGGGAATAAACTGACAATGCTATGGAATTGTGTTAATCCCAGTTTTCCTGTGAGTGGGAACCTAATTTGTTACCACCTGTCTTAGGTACTTAGGGATATGATTTGTGGCCTACATGAAAAATGGAGTTGTTTCATGTAGTAAAGCTCAATTTTGTACTTGAAAGAGCACGTAATTTTGTTGCTCCTTCTCAGAATAATAGAATTTCACTTTATTAAATTATTTATGTCTTATATTTGAGCTTACTCTTTGGTTAGTAAATTAAGTTGCTTTATTTATTATTCTGTTAAACAGAATAATTTTATTATTTCCATTTCTATTACTCCAATTCTTTAACTCAAAAGGGTTCCTGGGGTCATCTTCATCTTTCCTTGCTTAGACCACAGCTAATTTTGAAGGTACTGTAGGTTTCTCCAATTCATTGTGTTTTTTATTTTTATTCTTTATTTCCAAGGATGAAAAGTCCACCACCTTCCTATAAAAGCATGAAACTCTTTGTCCAGTTCTTCTCCTGAAGGGCTCAGCACACCACTAAAGGGGCACAGAAACCTCTGCTTGTTCCAAGGAGGGTTTATTTTTGATGGACAATACAGTTCAGGGGAGGTAAGGCAGCTAAATACAGTTTGTACTGCAAATTAATCCCTTATTGATGAGTGACTTGTCACATGGAAACTGCTTGTTTTTTTAGGAGAGTCTGTGAAGGACTTAATAGAGGAATTTGTTAAATCCTGCATTCATGAAGGATATTCCAAATATTTTTCTGCTTTTTCCCAGCAGAAATGCTTCTTTAGGAACTGATTCATTGTTCCTTAATACTTTAAAAAAAAAAAAAACAAAAACATTGACTTTTCATCTGGAGGGAGCTCTTATTTTGCCTTTTGGGTGAAAGCACTTAGCCTTGTGCACATGAACATTAAAAACTATGAGCCAGGCCTGCCCCATGTGTCTGCAGCAGCTGTGATTTTATTCCTTTAGTTTTTAAGGCTCCTTTTCTTCTTCTTCTCCTCTATGGCAACCTGGTCATTGTTTTCATGTTTTTCATATCAAGTCAGTGTTATAAATTCAGCTGTTACATCTGGAACTGTTTCTCTCTAAGGAGAGCAGAGAGTCTGACAAACTGTCATGGACCCCAAGGATGCAGGAATTATGGAACATATACATGCAAAGTATAAGCAACAAAATTTAAAAACTGTGACTGTAACTCTGTGTTTACAATCAGGACAGATTCCACTGCATGAAAAAATCCTTGCACTGGATTCTAGGATAGACTATTTTTCTTTGATATTTGAATAACTATTATATGCCTTTTCTTTTCCTTACCTTTACAGTTTCAGGAAAATCACATAGAAAGGTAAGATGGTTAAAGAGGCACCAAAGGATAGTTGTGGTGTTTTCAGCTAAAAACCAGTGTCCACAAAGGGGTTTCAGGTGTCTTTTATTAATAAAATAAAATAAAATAAAATAAAATAAAATAAAATAAAATAAAATAAAATTCACAAAATTAGTTTAGACTTGATCTAAATGAGCTTTTGGGTAGTCAGGTGAACTGTGGATTTTCTGATCTCTATCCAGCCCCTCCTGTCTTTGGTGCATTTCATAGAGAATATGTTTTGCTTTATCAGACCTCTAGATTTGATCAATTTGCGCTGGTATTGATGCAGAAATGAAGCCACTGCCCTACAACAGGTGTTGCAATAAAATGCCTATAAAGCAGTAGCCTATTCTCTCTGCACTGACTTTCCCTTCATCTGAAGGGCTGCTATTTTTATATTCCATGTTTTTTACAGGATTAGCTCTGGTTGCTGGAATGGTTTCAGCTCACTGCAGCTCTGGCAATTGCAGTCTTTGGAATTAAATTACAGACTTTTCTGCTGTGAAAGACCCAAAGGCTGTGAACTGCATTGTTTTTGAGCTAAATATAACACTGTGCTAAGCACAGGTTTGTTCCACTGCTGACATGAAGGTCCCAGAAAAATCAAACCACCCAAACTCCTCCATGCATCCCATATTAGGATTTAATTCTAAGACATCTTCTTCCTGTAACTTCTGGTTTTGGGAAGCAGGAGGCCTGAGCAGTTTGGGCTCCACATCTCAGCTGTGAGTGGCTCAGCTCCTTTGCACTCTGCTTTTTCCATGGGCCTTTCAGGAGTCATGATTTCAGGGAAAAAAACCTCACCTGGTGCCTTCTTTCAGGTAATGAGACATAATTAGCATCCCTGTTAAAATTCTGAGTTTTTGCTAGATGGCAGAAGGCTTCCAGTGCCAGTGACTGTTTTTTTCATTATGAATTAATACCATGAGATTAAAAAAAAAAATTCACTTAGACACTGTTACACTTATTACAGAAAATAATAGAAAGCTGCAAACAAATAAAGAGCACTATCTAAGGTCACTGCTAGTGTGATTGCTTCACATTTCTCTTTATTTCACAAGATCTTTGCCCTTCAGGTCCCGTGAAAGGCAGAACAGGGTTTTGTACATACTTTATTATGTTCCCTTAAAAAAACTCCAAACCAAACTGTCTCTCCCTCAAATGAATTGAGACAGTGTAAAATCCTTTCTGTGTGTTCTCAGTAATGAAAACACACTTTGAGGGAATCCTTTGCTTCTCTTTTCCAGGGGTTTGGTTGATTTTTTTGGTTTCTCTTTTTAGTTGCATTCATTCCATATGCCTTAAGTTTCTGGGGTTGTTCAGACTGGAGAAGTCTCTGGGGAGACCTTAGAGCACCTTCCAGTGCCTAAAGGGGCTCCAGGAGAGCTGGAGAGGGATTTGGGACAAACGATGAGAGGCAGGACAAGGGGGAATAGCTTTAAGTTGCAGCAGGGTAGGTTTAGATGGGCTATTGAGAAGGAATTCTTCCCTGGGAGGGTGGGGAGGCCCTGGCACAGGTTGCCCAGAGAAGCTGTGGATCCCTGGCAGTGTCCAAGGCCAGGCTGGATGGGGCTTGGAGCAACCTGGGGCAGTGGAAGGTGCCCCTGCCCATGGCAGAGGGTGGGATGAGGTCTCTGGGGTCCCTTCCCACCCAAACTACCCTGGGATTCCAAGATTTATATGCTAGAAGGCATCTCTGGGAAGCTCTCAGAACCGCAGTGTATTTAATGCATATCAAGCTCATCAGGATTAGATTTTCTCCCTCTCTTTAAATCATGGTTTGCCTTGCTAGCTTTTATTGTGTAATATTTTATGTTTAAACCCAGCCTGATTCCCTCAGGAGCACATTCATCACGCTGGCTGTTATCACAGTGCTGAAACTTTGCAGCCAGACTGGTTTGCCAAGTTGTCACCTCTTATTGTCATGTAAATCCCCCAAGGTGGTGGCACCCATGGCCTGGAGATGAAAATTGTGCCCAAGAGCCCATCCAGGAGCAGGATACCCCATGGCTTTACAACCTGGAGTAGCTGTGCTGTGGGAGCAGCAGGTTCCTGGTCTCATGAATCTTGTTAAAGACACATTTAGCAGCAAAGGAAGCATTTATTTCCACCGTGGAAATATTAACAACGTTTGGATATTTATTCACAGCAAGGAGCATCTTATTTACTGCAGTGCTAAACTGGACAAAGTTTTATTGTGCCTTAAAAAATCGACTAAATAGGTACCAAAAAGTGAGCCTCAATAGCATAATGATCAAAGCTTTTACATTTTGAATTTTCTTGGGAAAGGAAAAACCGTAAAATAGTTTTAATAATAGAGGTTTTCCAGTGTATCTGAGTGCTACTGACCTGAGACAAGCCCTGCATTGGAAAGGAATGACTGGAAACTTTCAAACACATCTTTGGAGTGAATAAAAACTGAGATAATTTGAGGAACACTGTAAATTAGTTTGAGAATGAAGTAAGAGATCTGCCCCATATCACTGCACTTTTTGTTTGTAATACTCATATTGGTGTTTTCTACTGCAACTGGGTGTTAAGAATATTCTCTGATGTTTTTTCCCTGATGGTCAATAAAGGTTGCCCAGCCAACAATTCCTAGACAGCAAAGATACTGGTGACTTCTTTTGGCTACCCTCCACTTCAAGAATAAAAAAAGAGCTGTATTTAATTATTATTATCTAAGTTAAAATTAGTATTTATTTGATTACTTAATACTTATAAATGAGTTTGATCACAACTCTTGGATGAGATCATAAGGTCTTGGAACTCAATAAGGTAAAACTGTTCAATTTAAGTGCTACTAAAACTCATGCCCTGTTCCAGCTTTTTGTATTTTGTTTTTTTCCTCAAAACTTATCCTCAGCCAAGACACAACTATGAGTGCTTAAGTGATAAAACCAGAGCTCTCCAAAGATGAGTTCAAGCTGCAGGCAGGTGCTTCCCTTTATTAATATATGGGGCTTGTCAGAAGTACAAGACTACAAAAATTGGCTTACTTTGATGTATTGAACTGTTTAAGAGAAATATGATACCAGCAATTTCCCATCCCTTGGCCTCAGAAGAAAGCATCTGTCTGAAGTGACTCTGGAAAGAAGAAAGGCTGCCTCACAGCTCCAGGAGCCATGCCTGAGGAAGTCCTGTGGATGGACATGAGCAAATCTGACCTTTCTTTGTCATGATCTTTTCTGAGTGGCAGTAAGAGATCCTTGCAAAGAATGATCTTCCTGGTAATCCAGTACTGATGGGAGGAATTCAGTCTTTGAGGTTTGGTCAGATTGGGATATTCCTATGGATCATGAGCACTTCCTTATTCACAAGGTTGGGTAGCTCTGCCTTCTGTGAATTGTCCAACACAGAAAAGATTATCCTGGTCACTAAAAAATGCCCTTTTCCTGTCCCTTCCATGGGATGCAGTGTGGCTGTAGGTGATACACACCTCCCCAGCTTCTCTCTCCTCCTGTTCCCATTCTGACCTTTGCTGTTTTTAACTACTCTGCCACTGGATTGTGCAGGGGACAATACTGCTGTCTGATGGAATTAAAGTGGATCAAGAACTGTCTGAATGATCCAGTCAAAGTGATTTAAAACTTGGAAAGTTGGCCCTGTGCTGCATCTTCGTTGGGCTCTGCCTGTGAGGGTATGAAAGGAAATTCTAAGTCCTTGTTGAGACAAGTGTTATTCATGTTTTCCATTTGTGCCATTTTGCTGGCTGTTCTCCTAATTAATCATCCCTTTAGGCTGCCATTTAGTTTCTGAGGATTGCTAACACATGCTTTCAAAACCTGCACCCTACAGACCGTGCTGTTTGTGGGTGTCTGAGGGAAGAGAGGATGTGGCCATATAAATGCATTCCACTGCCTTTGAAATGAATTCCCAAGTGCTTCAATCACTCTTCCCTGCTCTAGGCCAAAACCAAACATTGTTCTTACTGACTGAGATGAGAATTTCATTTACCAGCGCTGTGATATTAAACTAACCAAGATTCCATTACACAAGGAGTATTGAAGTGAAATATTATGGAAATGGAGATTGTCTAACCCTCTGCATGAAATCAGTGTCGTTTGGAAGGGAAGGTGTCCATGCTAAATGCTGTTATCTTTCCATGGTGTCAGCCCCCTGCTTGCCTTTGAGAAGGGAAGAAAAAAAGGAAGAGTGGTGACACCCCTTTAGTGTAGCCTCAGCAAACACGAATTTGATTTTAAAACAGGAGGAATTTGCAAGACTCTTCCCTGCTGTGTGCAAGATGGGCCTGGGGAGGAATAGATCCTTCTTTCCTGTAAAAGTATTTAAATTATACAGTAATTAGCTGAAATTTCTAAACAGATTTTGTCACAAAGGACTGGGTCCAGGCAGGGCTCACAGGAATGTGTCAGGCTCTGCTTTGCAAAGTCAGCCTCCAATTTGCTTTCCCTCTCCTTGTGCTGAGTATCCTGAAGGATTTTCCTGGTTTGTGTTGGAGATCATCTTTCCTGGCCCAATAGAAGAATAGCCTTGATTTCACTTGGGCAGAGCAGGAAATGGAATATTCTCACTTCTGGGTAAATGAGTGCAATGTATAGATGTTGGGGGGTGGGTTTCTTTCTTTCCACTTACAGAATTTTTTCCCATAAGTTGCTAGGAAACTACCTACTGGTTAGGGGTACTTAAGAAAAACAAGAGTGGCTAAGGTTGAGGAGAGGAGTATAGACAATAGATATGTGGTTTGGGTTTTTTCTTTCTTTTTTCCCACCCTGGGTCACTCACAAAAGTGCTTCTTCAGTCATGAGTAAAGGCACAGGGGAAGATGGACTTCAATTTCTCTCCTCACTTTCTTAGCTAGATCTAAGTAAAACTCACCAAAACTCATTGGATTTTGTGCAAAGTCTCTGAAGGTCTCACTGTGCTCCTGGTCACGCTCAGTGATCCCAAATTTCAGTGTACATTTCACTCCTATAAGATCTAAGTTTTTGCCTGTATTTCAATATGCAGTGTATTAATTATATTTTTTAGACTATAGTGCATAGGGAGGACTTTTGGTGGTTTCCTCAGCTCTGTCTGGTGGCATTGTTCACTCAACATCCATAAGATCACAAATAGGGGATTAGCAATGCCCAATGGATGGTTCCCCTAATTGATTGGCATGAGACTTTGCTCCTTGTTCTTAACATTTCCTCCAGAATATTGTTTTGAGACAGCATTCTCCTAGAAATGGAGCTCAGGTTGATGCCATGTTCAACTATTACAGATAAAGATTTTTAACTAGAATATAATGATTTTGTGTACAAGATACTGATTTGGGATGTGAGAGGTGTCGATTCTGCTGCTGATTTCAGCATGGACCTGCTGTTTACTCATAGACTTATTACTTAATTGTGTCTCTGTTTCCTCTACCTTTTTTCTGCCTTGTCTCTCAAAGACTTTAAATGTTTTAGAGACTGGGATTTTTTTCCCTAATGAGTTGTATGAAGCAAAGACAAGGCAACCCTGATCTCATCGAGGGCTTCAATCATTACCATGTAACATTTATAATACTCCTGATAAATAATATATTCCAGATGAGCTTCTAAAGCCCAGCTTTGAAAGTTAAATCAGTTAGCAATTTCTGAGATAATTCAGATACTAGGAAAAAAAAAAATCTAATGAATTGATTTCCTTATGTTCCTCTGTTGACACTGTGGTAACTCAGCTCCCAGTCCTACAATGACTTCTCTGCAAACCTGTCGAGCAGCTTCCCTGATGAGAGGAGCTGCTCATGTTTGCAATGTTAAATGCGTGTGAGCTATTGAATTAGAAGAAAACATAAACCCCCAGGTTATCTTCATTGTTTCAAAATCCTGGTTTGTGTTCTTGCATGCAAATCTTTGCCGTGTGCAGAGGATTTCTGTCTTCTGACCTTTACAACATTGAGTTATTTCATGTACTTTATGTTTACAACCCATTTACAGCAGCCCCAAAAGCAGGCATTTTGGGTGAAGATGCTGTCATCTTCTCCGTGTTGGCTCTAGGAATATGGAATCTGTCTCATTTCAGGCTTCCTTAGTATCTTTAATTATGTGCAAGCCAAAAATTAATGAGCCAGCTCTCTGCATGTGAAAGAAGTCAGCAGTTTTTGGGTATTTCTGCATGAACACTTCACAGATTCTGACTGAGGTTAGGGAGCTACTGTACCACAAATTAATCTCATTCTGCCGGGAATGTCTAAGGAAATTAGGTGATTAGTCTCTGAGAGTTTCTCTCTAGTGTCAGAAATCTCCAACAGCAGCAGTGTGAGCAAGCAGCTCAGGTGAACTGCTTGGTGCTGGCTGAGATGAATCCCCCACAGGGGAATTCTGAGGGATGAGGTCTGGATGCACAGGATGGAGCAGGAAGCCTGCCTTCATGGCTCTGGGGAAAGTTTCCTTCTGTGGGAGCACCCAGGGTGTTCTTGCATCTCCAGGGAGGTAGATTCTGTGATTCAAAAGAGAGGAATTTAAAATACTTCAGAGATTCTGACTTTGCCCTAATGAATGTGGTATGCTGGGTGAGGCAGGTAAATACATTTTTTGGGCTTTTTTATGTTTATAATTATTGTTTCTAGTCTGGTTGTAGGCAGTTTTCTGAAATCCTGGAAGAACCCTTGTAAATTCCCTGTTGTTGTTTTGACATCAAATATTAGAAGAAAGGTTAACCCTAAATACAACTCATCTAGAGAGGTGGGGCTTTGGAAAAAGTGCAATTTCTTCTCAAGGAATAGTACTTGGTGTCAGACTACTTTGTGCAATCAAAGCTGGAGAAATAACTTATAGAAAACCTGAGAAATGACAATTTCCTAGGTCTGAAAAGCCCTCAGTACAGGGTGAATTGGTCTGAGTGGCACTAAATGATTTCATGTCATATAGAAGCACTTACTGGTTTTTTTTTGTGATGCCAATATGTGGGGCCATTTCAAAATCAGATTGTTTATCCCAAGGCAAATCCTTCTTTCTTAATACTTACTTTTATCTGGTATGGGAATAAAAAGTTTAAAGTATTTGTAGAAAGCAGGGCCTTTAAAATATCAGCTGGAGATCCCTGAAACATTTAACATGGTCTCAAGGTAATCCAGAGCTACCTGTACTGTCTGATACCTTCTCTGAGCAGGATTTCACTCTTGTGAGATCTGAGGAGTCACCTCAAATCAATTGCATTCCACCAGTTGTGGAATCAGCAAAGCTGGGTTACACCTGCATCAGGTCAAGGCTTGATTTTGACTGTAGGGTAAATCTTTCCCTTCCATTGTCTTTTTGTAGAACCAATGGTTTGAGTGGGAAGGGACCTTAAAGATCAATTTTCAATCCCCCTGCCATGGGCAAGGACACTTTTCACTATCCCATGTTGCTCCAAGCCCCATCCAGCCTGGCCTTGGATGCTTCCAGGGATCCACAGCTTCTCTGGGCACCCTGTGCCAGGCCCTCACCACCCTCACAGGGAACAATTCCTTCCCAATATCCCATCTGACCCTGCCTTCTGGCAGAGGGAAGCTTTGTCCTGTCACTCCATCGTTCATCCCAAGGGCAGGAATGGCCTGTGGACATCCCTCCTGGGACACTGCAGACATTCCTCCATGTGCTGCTCACCCAGGAAAGTCAGCCCTAGGAACAAACCTGAGAGGCATACTGGAGTTTAGTTAAGCTGAAGTGCCAAATGTCAGCCTGAGGGTGGTTGCCAGCACTTGGAGTGCATCCTGAGCAGGATGGGAGGCAGCAGGAGTTGGACCAGCTGCAAGAGGAACCACATAGGACTGGGGTGAGAAAATCTCACACAGTGCACCCAGAAAACAAAGATAAGGGTGAAATATCTTAGATAAGCCATCTTGTCATGACACAAAAGACCTGGTGGCGACCTTAGTTGAAGTTGTTTGGAGTTCTATGCCATTTCATTTTTCACAAACTGGTTTACGTTAGAGTTAAAAGTCTACAGACCAAACGTGCAACTTTGCTTGGGTTGGGTAAATCTACTCCAGGGTCATCTCTAAATCCTGCTGTGGACTGGACGTGAAAGCATTGTGAGCTTATGAGAGGCAGAGGGATTGAGCCTCTTCCCAGGACTGACCCACTGGCACAAACTCTTCTCAATGCATTTTTGGACAATGAGGCACAACTGAATATGGAAAAGTTTGGCCCACATGCACACCTCATTTTCCTAAGCACAGCTTTTCAGCCCTATCCAGGCCAATCAAAAGGAAAGGACAGAGCCCAAATCAAGAGCTCAGCATCCTGAAGATCACCCTAAAGGCCACTGTTCCTTGTCCCAGCACAGATGGGATCTGTGCACCTTCATATTCCTACCAAA